>CM029544.1:25354296-25954296 GCA_017141395.1 Laodelphax striatellus
CAATTTGGTACCATTTTCATGCTTATCGGTTGGTAAGTAGTGTCCGAAGGAGTAAAATCGTTTTGACCCCCCTTCAACCGCGCACGCAAAAATCATCTCCATTTTATAAATTCAGTCAAAGGTATATTAAGGGGCCTTAAGTGAGAAATTTCCGTATATATGTCAAACTGATATTGAAAATCTTCAGAAACCCAGAACTTTAAAATAACTTTCAATTAAATCTATTCTTATTCAATAAATAAGAAAGAGTTTTTGAGGCTAAGGGTACTTTGCGAAGTGAAAGTGCTCCAGGACTTGATGTTTTCAATTTAATAATAGAACATTGAAGTCCATAAAAACGTTTATTGTAGAACCATTAACACGTACATTTAATTCAAGTATGTTAAAAGGAACTCTCCCAAAAGCAATGAAAGTTGAATATGTTGAACCATTACATAAAGGAGAGGATAAAGCATGAGAATAGAAAGGAATGAGAATAGAAACGGAATAGAGAGATTGATAGAATATAAGTAAAGGGAACGTGGATGACAGTAAGGTTGGAAAACTATTACAAATATACAAACTAATTGCTTTTAAAAAATCCCATTATTCACAATGATCAGGACTCAGAATTACATGAAAAGTAAGGAACAGCTGTATAGCAGCTTGATTTACTTCCTTACTGGAACGATTTCGTGACCATGAAATAGAGAAGACAAGAAGGATGCATCTAGCATGTATGACATCCCCTCTGAGCACTGCCAAGTGAATTACCCATGCACAGGCCCAAGTTTAAAAGAATGCGATTGAAAATTGAGCTCAAGAGCAAGATCAATTTCAACTTAAACTTCAACTTCTTCTTCTTCATTATGAAAACAATTCAAACATATTTCGTAAACGGTGATTCAATCACTCATTGTGTTTTCCAAGACGAATATTTTATTTATTTATTTATTCAGCATTGAAAATACTTGAGCAATGCTTGAACTGTGTCTGAAATTCTTCCATGAATCGTAGCCTAATTTGTAAATCATGTAGCCTCCAAACTCAGCCTACTATCTTGTAGCAATGAATGACTCAGCTAGTTCTGAATTCGACCGGTAGATGGCTGCAGTTACTGGGTGATTTACAGCTTCAATATTTACAGACACGCCTCCAAGCTCCGCCTCTCTCCCCTGATTGGTCGGCAGCAAGATTGTTGTAAGATGGCAGCAGTTACTGTGTCATTCAAGTTACAACTTCATTATTCCGCCGTCTAGATGTCAGAGGTGTTCTACACTCATTCTTATCCAATGGAAAAGAACAGATTCTTTCTATTGAACATGGACATTCGATATTCATAATAAATAAAATAGTGTTTTATATTGTGAAATATTTATTTCAATAGTATC
Source organism: Laodelphax striatellus (assembly GCA_017141395.1). Classification (NCBI taxonomy): domain Eukaryota; kingdom Metazoa; phylum Arthropoda; class Insecta; order Hemiptera; family Delphacidae; genus Laodelphax; species Laodelphax striatellus. Next base: position 25,355,667 of record CM029544.1, read on the forward strand.
CTCAAATTTTCAATTCAATTTTGATAAAAGCGATTAGTTTGACAACCATCAATATTTATGACACACGTAGATTATTCATTCAATCATGGGAAATTCTACTACAGATTTTTTGAGAACGACTGGTCCAAAAAGACTGAATTTAGTATACAAAAATAGTTGAGTACTTGAAAGGATGTGATTATGGGGTTTAAGATTTCCCTACAAAAATATATACAATTACAAGAAACGTATTATCAGCAGTTCTGAGTCAAAGAGAAGATAAAGTGAAGGATGTGAGCAGGAAGCTTATAGGAATAGAACTACCTATTTATCCATACATTTATGAGTCAGAGTTACCAAATATTCTAAGCTATATTTCTTTGTTCCTTTATTTTCTACTGCACCCGAAATAAGTAAGGGTCTCCCCACCCATCAAAGCCATACGCTAATAAAATTTGACTGCGCAATGTTCAATTATCCAATAATAATTTAATTGCAATAATAATATAAGCCTTCAAATTCGTAGCTATTAGATCAAAGACAAATCCCAAAACTTACATGACAACGTAAATTACATGTTACATATATAAATAATTATTATATGATTTTCAAACAAAGATAATATGAAATATTTGTTGAGTGCAAAACATTTGAGGATAAAAAATTTATGGTGTGAAAATAGTTATATTGTTGTTACTTGGTCCTGCCAAAAAAAGCGAAAATGTACTTTGTGGGATGAGTGAATCGAAGCACATGTGAGAGAAAGAGAGAGGATGAGAGAGCGAGTTGAGCTTGAAGCTAAATCCAGCCCAGCATGTCAAAGCCTGCCCTTGCGCTGCACCTGTGACCTGGGTACCTGCATCTGTTTCTACTCAAATACTTACCCATACACCGCTGAACCGAGTCCTACCCCCCAACACTACTACCACAAAACAGACTTAATACTGAATCAATTTATTCTCAACTGTGGCCCTTTTACACTCACACTATTACTGCAACATTGATGAAATTGAACGCTTTGAATACATGCTTGAATCGTTTTTACGAGCGAGATTGTGGAGTAGGAGAGAATTTCAATCCGCTTTTGAGTAAAAGTACAATTATTAGGTAATTGGTTTATGGCTGCGCGATTCCATCCTGTCACTTATCAATATTCATTATAAATATCGCAAATTCGACAAATTTTGCTAACAAGTTTGGTATTAGAATAGTTTGTTTTTCACTACATCCCAAACATCTACAAAAGTAGACAGAGGATGGGTCAATATTAGTATTACTATAAAAATAACACCATATTTTGGAGTTAGATATGACTAAACAAATTAACCAATCTTAATCACAGATAAATAATAACTAAGCAGTCCAATATTATAAAACTCTTTTACCGTATAAAATGGTCTATAACAGCGGTTCCCAACCTTCTTAGCTTGGGGGCCCAATAATATTTTTATAACAATTTTGCGGCCCACCCCGATTTTATATATGTAACGTGGACGTATGTATGTGCGCATATATTTCAGTAAATATTAAATTTGCTACCAACAATCCGTATAGACTCCCTAGATATATAAATGGAACTACGAATTTCAAACGCGCGGAACATGATTGTGAAGCATGTCACTTAGGTGAACTACAAAAATAATTACTATACTTACGTGTGTAACAAAAAATAGAAAAATGGCGATAGCCTAACCTAGAAAAAGCCATTTTAGAATTATCACGGTTAATGCAAGGTAAGCAACGTTGGACAAACTGAATTTATACGAATATTTTTAGAGCCGTGGATGCGTAGTAATATTTCTGCCTTCATGCAACTGACCAAAAACTTTCGTTCTCATCGCGCGATTTGTTTCAATTCCTAAAGAAGCAATTAATTTTGATTTTTCAAAAAGTTCTTATGCTAATATTATTACTCGAATCAGCATTCAAGTTTGCTGTATCGCAAACCGAACGTTATTTCTATGAAACTCAGCTGTAGTATTCACATTCAGTTGTAAGATGGTACCCGCATAATATATCTTATTTTCTGGTTTTGTCCAATGACACGGGCAGGGCCTACCACACTGCTTGAATAGGTGATATAATTCGCATGTAGATAAGCATTATGATGATAGTTTGTAAAGACAAAACTGAGCTCACTTCAGATTAGAATACCAATTCTATATCAATTTCAATATAGAGAAGTGTTTTTGTATACAGAATTAACTTCATTCAGATCCAAGAATGACTGGATACTCAATACGTCTTATTTTAATGTTCTAGTCAACAGCTGTTACTGTCTGTAACAATATTTACTCTTTGAGTATTTATTTGGTTATTTATTTGAGTTTTTCTCTCCCATTGCCTATTGTTGTAGAATGTAGGGTGAAAAATGTGTTGTTATCTCGTACCTTTGGTAGTTCGTAGCCTGGGAAGAGGACTGGGACTAGGCGGCTGTTTGCTGATCACTGATTGTTGTCCTTCGTTCAGTTCCTCTTTGATCAGTTTCACCTCCATGCGCCCTGCAACAAACAGATAGGAGGCCTACTATTAGCACGGCATTACATCTCATCGCTCACATTAGATAAGAGGTGTTATAGGAAAGCCTCCTTCGCTAAATCTCATTTATGGTCATTTATTAAAATTATTGAAGGTGCTCTCATCATCCATGCCATTAACCAAGCACAAGTGGGCATCACTCTCAGCAAAAAAGAATAAAAAGTAGTCATTGAAGGATTCATTGTATGAGCGTGTGCGTGTGATTGCCACGTTGAACCGGCGAGCATCCAAACACATTGGTGGCTAGCCAATGGCTAAGCCTTGTAAAATATAATCCCTTTATCTGGAAGAACCAAACGGGCTAGAAGGTTAAGCTCTCCTCTGCTCTTCTAAACCCCCTTCCAACGAAAACAAAAGATGGCTGAACTATTCGATAATACAGACATACATGTACAGAATTTACTTCGGTCAAGCACGAATGTTGTATATGTTAACATCGGGCTTGAATTAAGTTTTAATTATCAGCAAAACAAATACTTGGACAAATATCTTTATTGACATCAAACGCCAGAAAACGCCCTGTATAAGAATCTTGTGATTAAACACTCAAGTCCAATGAGAATAATAACTCCAATGATAGTTATAATTCATTTAGAGAGAAATGTTGGAATAACTTTTTCCTGCCATCACAAAGTGGCAAGGCCAGTCGAATAACAAAACTGTCTTTTCCAACATTTTTCTCAAAATATTGTTCTCTACAAAATAGTTGATAAAAAATAAAATTATTGATTTTATGTTCAGGTGAGCCTAAATTTATTCTGATTGACGCCAATACTGTTAGCTGACTTCATTCAGACTATGGAGTAGAAACGAAACACTCATTTCAGTCCAAAGTCAATCAATCAAAATCTAATGAGATTCAAATTTTATTCAAGTTTTCCTTGACAATTGACAATTGATATTTTAATTGTCAATTGGCAATTTAATTGTCAATTGACGAAATCGAAGTCAGTGTCAGTAGTTCGTATTAACATGAAATATTTGACATGATTATGAATAAATGAACGATTAAATAAATAGATGAATTTGATAAATTAGTAATGAGTATTTCATAACTGATGCTGACCGTTTACTTGGGATAGCACTGAAAGTGATTGACCTGGATCCCAACCCAGTGGTGGCTAATGTGCCCGGCCATGCTGCCACCTTTAGCAAGCATACATTACTGCTTTCTTTATTCAATATTGTTTTTTGATTGTTGCGTCACGTATCGCATCGCATAGGACATCACGGCGCATCTAATGTATTCTCTGACACACATGCACTAATGTTCACGCAAAAATCACGTCGTACGAATCAAATTCAGTTACCCATAACGCAAAGCAATTTCGGGTAGTTTGTTGGTCCCCCTCGTCACAAAACCAACGCAAAGAATGCGTGTTAGAGAGAGACATGTTCAGACATATGTTCACTCATGCTTTGATGCACAATTGCTAGTGGCCAACAATTTCCAATTCCATTGTCATTCGATGGCTATTAAAATGTAATCGTTAGTACCGGAGTGCTTTTGCATGATTTCTTCTGCTGCTTTTTACATCGAAATACAATGACAGATCCAAGTTTGGAATCAATTGAGGCAAAATATTGGCAATAGGCCAGCGATAGAAAGAGTACGAATGCAGCACGCATGTGTCAGCAACAATGTTGCATTAACCAAGTTCATTACCTATTTAAGTAACTGTAACGGGCCGGTTCATAAGCTCGGGATTGAGCTAAGTCCTAGACTAAAACGGGTGGCCACCGTAGCATCGACAAACGTTAGCCTCGAAACTATGTACTAAGGGCTCTCTATGCTGCTAACCCACTAACCTGTCGAGACAAACGTTTGTCGATGCTACGATAGCCACCCGTTTTAGTCTAGGACTTGGCTAAATCCCGAGCTCATGAACCGGCCCTTAGTATATCACATCAAAAATATAAAGTTCACAAGAAAATCGACAGAAAGGTGAAATTCAGATGGTAGAAGCTGTAAATATAGTTAAGTTATAGTAACGTAAAAAATGGTAGCATGTTTGGAGTGGCTGTTAAACGAGGTGTAGTGGTTAATTGCCGGTCTGATAATTTAAAGGTCCTCGGATTGATCCCTGTTGACGAAAACCAAAGACGATAGGAAACTAAGTATTCTAATTGTCTCTGCTAAAACAGATTTTGACCACAGACGGCCACTCACTTCTTTCGTAGGAGACTTTAATCCGTCGGTCTAGGCTGCCTATAAAGTAGTTGTCATCTCTTATCATCGCCCTCCCATTATCCACGCACAAGCCTAACTTGTGTTTTATAATTTGGACTTTCATTCCTCTAATGTGTGATTTGTCAGTCGTTCATTAACCTAAATGACTAGAAATTAGACTTAATAAGGGACATACAAGTTGCATCAAAAGAGTCATAATTCAGCTTTCTAGATTGCTTTGATTGATATTATAGCGTATGTTATTTCGAACATTGATATGAATTTGGTTTATGTATACGAGGGTCCACACAATGATAGCAGGTAGAATAGCATCCATTAGACACACGCACAATAGATGAAATACTACCAAGAATCAACACTAAAAATAACCTGGCTCAAAGGCAATTGATAATAACGTTGTTGTTTTAATTGCCAAGACTGTACCGACTGAGCAGCCTGCCCCCAGCACCAGCATAAGCTGCCTTCCCCTGAGCAAAAAACGTCTGATAAAAGTAAATAGATCGATATATTGAAAATAAAAAATAAATTCATAAGATTCCACTTCAAGTTTTACAATTGATGCCAAAGCAGCTGTATTTTTGAAATGCTTTGTCAAACTCGTTGTATAATGCAGATTTAACATAATTGGCCTTAAAATTCTGTATTGGAATCATGTATTGCATCACCACCTTATCATTTGAAAAATAATGGCAAATCCAAGATGGCGGACTAAATTTCAAAAAGTCACTGTAAAGTCGTACTTTTGATTTCAGTAGGATCCTCAATCACCTCTACCACCAAATTACCTTCTTATTATGAGATACCAATTCATTCTCTCACTTTTCACCCACTCTGACAATGTAAATATGTCTGATTAATAATTAACATATCTTGAAAAAGGTTTGATTTGACATATCGATGTGCGGTTTCCGCCATTCATTGTCTCTTAAAATTCTGTATCGAAATCGTGTATAATATGACCACCTTCCCATTTAAAAAAAATGATGTTAGATTCAATATGGCGGATTCAAGATGGCGGATCAGATTTTTGAAGTCACAGTAAAGTCACAAAAACTGTTAGAGTTCCTGCATCACCTCTTGAACTTTTATTTACGTAAGTAACACACTTTTTTAAAAATTAATTTTTGTAACTCCGAATAACATTATGAAACGCCCTGTATAGTTTTTGTGTGAACGGTTTCCATTTAGTTGATAGGGAATATATCCGAATCGGATATATTCAGGACTAGGATCTGCAGTTTTGACGAGTTGACAGATTCTCAATCACTAAGATTTGAAGGTCAGAAGTGGAAAACTGCGTCTCCGTATTGTATATTCATTTCTCGCAATCCCGCTCTTTGCCACTGGTGGCATTGGGGTGGAATACTTTGCCTAATGGGCACCAACCCCTCCCCACCCCTCATCAGCCCACACCACCCCACCTGCTCCTGCTGCTGGCCACCTTCCAAATCAATTAAATGTGGCGGTATTTCATTTTTCTGAATTTCACTCTCCCTTCTTGGCTGGGGCATTTTTGTTACCGATACGACTTTCTTCTTCCAATTGTGAAGGAAGGTGGTATTGTATTCTCTTAGTCACACTTAGCATAATATGACTATATTATAGGTCCTTAGCAGTTGTCAAGCTTTGTGCTTAGCTATGACATAATTCCTACAATTTCTAATTAAATTATTTTGCTAAATCACCAACATACGTATCTTTAAACAACAATTGCAATGAAAAAATACTATGTAGGAAAAAATGATTTTGCTCACAGACAGCTGCACCTCTCCAATGCTATTGAAGAATGCCTACTCCAACGTCATTTAACAGGCTTGCTACGTCGACCAATCAAGTGCGAATGCCTACAATGCGCTCTCCTCATTAGCTAATCATAATACATCATCATCAACATTCCATTTTGTTGAACGATACCATTTACAGCAATTGAATTTAATGGTATAATCCGAATTTGTGGATGGATGGGAATAGTGTTCAGCTTTCTTAATAATATAGACACTAAATTCACTTAGAAAAACAAATTTTAAAATATAATAGGATGTTGATGTAGAGCATTGTGCTGTTTTAAGTCAGTTTTGTTTTTGTTAGCAGGTCTCCTTCCACAAAATAATCAGGAATAGGACAACTGGATATCTCAATTACTCAATTTTTAGTATTTACAATTTTGTATATTTACAAAGTTGTAAATATTTTTTCTTGTGACACGCTCAAAGCTTTAAGCTCTACGGGGACGCAAACCAAATTCAAAAAGCTCTCTTCTAATCATTTCAACCTTTCGATTTCATTGAATGTTTTTCCATGCTAAAAATTCTATTTTTCATATTACGTTGAGTTGTAGAAATGACTTTCTAGGCCTAACACCGCCTAATAAAGAATATTTTCCTTTCATCAAAAATTCTAGTTAATAAGCAAGAAATGCATCAATAGAATATTCAGAGGAGGAGTTTGGAGATGGAATTGCAATTATTGCAGAGGAAGTTTGAGTGGTTTGAGGCAAGAAGTTGTTTCAGAAGCGTGTGTCACTAATCTATTGCTAATTGATTTTTAAATATTCTGCCTTACTCCTTCTGAATATTATTTAAACCCATTACACGTGCAACCTTCATGCTAGATCCTCGATATTCATCATGTTATATCAAGCCCATCTATCTTTTTGTTACACATTCGCATGTCGTTATCAACCCTCTTACATGCTCATTATAATTTTTCCATCACTTACACGACTCCAGCTTGCTCTTATTAAATTTCAAGTTATTAAGCTTATTGAGTTATTACATGGCTTCCTTAGAGCTGTCAAATGAATATAGTGATCGCGCGAAGAGAACGGCCTTGGTTGGTCAGTGGCATGTTACTACTCCTCTAAAACTCCTATAAAAGCAGTGCTGTAGCTTGCACTAACCGTCATTCTAGAATGGCTTTTCCTAGGTTAGTCTATAGTCAGTTAGTTCACGAAAGTGACATTCTTTACGATCATGTTTCGAGTTTACTATTCGTAATAATATTCGTAGTAACATTTAAACAACCAGGGATTGGCCTATTTTCATACGGAATGTTGGCAGCATTTTAGCAGCCGCCATCTTAGCTTTCTGTCCCACCTCTGCAAAAGCTAATCTCTCTGCGCGCTAACTACAGCAAGAGTGTGATGCATATGAGGCTCACGTCCACATGCATTTACCTGCAATTCAAAAGTGGTTTATAACTAGTGGCGAAGCGTGGTATACTTATTTGGTCTTCGCCGGGTATATTTCCTATAGGAAATAAATAAGCCAAATAAATATACCAAATAAGTATACCACGCTTCGCCACTAGTTATAAACCACTGGCTAAAAATTATGTAGTGCTGAAACAATGTTTGTGGTGAATCAATAATCTTTATAGAAACAAATGGAAATAGCTCTGCTAAACACGAGTAAAAATAACGATAAAAGGTTGCCCTGAACAGGAGCTGCCATTATCTTTCACCGAGTAAGCTTGCCAAAGTGAAATAATTCCACACTTCTCTATAGGGTTTTCATTCAAAATTCTGCCAGCAGTAGCGTTACATTAAATAGATGAAATAGCGTTACATTACTTAGGACATTAATACATTAATACATAAAGAGAACATAGAATATACCTTGCCTGGGCGTCGCAGCGCGCGATGTGTTTTGTGAGATGTTCGGGTTGGAAAGCACAGAGCACAGCTGTTTGCTGGTGGAGCGAGACGCCAGATACGAAACATGCTGTTTCAAATCAACAAAGCTTGGTAGACCATGAATGCTTTCGAAATACTAGAGTAGATATAAAACAGATGATATCCCCGCTTGGCTTTCATCAAACGCTTGACAATAACCAGACCGTCCTAATGTCTGGACAGTCGTCTAAAAAAATACATTGCGTGTGCATCGAAGAGTTGAAGCGACAACAAATAAATAATGAGAAAACATTAACGCTCCTTTAAATCTCCAAATTGAAGAACAAGAGTTGAGTGCTTGTTTAAATACAGTATGAACTGGAAAATACGTAACAGGGACATACAGGAAGATAGGGAGAATGGTTTCAAGTCAAAACTCTATTCTCTTATTTACAAACAACATACTGCTTGAAAAGTTCTCTAAACAGAACAAAATAATGTCATGATAGACATAGAATTATTGAGTAATAATGCTTAACGCGGTAGTAATGTATTATGTAATACATTATTGCTTACTAGCAAGTAGTTTATCCTTCTATATTGATATAACGGTTTATCCTATTATATTATGCAAGACTGCCCGTTGGACTTGCTACTTGCTTCCCAGATTACCTTATGAAGTAATCTGTGACAGAACTGAGAGGAGTAATCTAATATTTAATCCAGTTGATATCAATAATTTGTAGAACATCTTTTTCTACAGTTGATGATGATTAGTTTCATACTTTGTTATAACAGTGAAATTGTATTATTCTTTACTGTTCATATGCTTATATTTTAATTTTTTAAGTAATATACTTTGATAATATTGTTGATTATGTATTCATGTATTGTATCAACTGGGAGAATAAATGAATTTGAATAATTCTATGGTATGAAATATCAATAATAGGCCCTATTATTCGGTAAAAGTCATTGTCAAAACAATAGCCATCATTATTCAATTCAGTTTTTCACAAGAAGCTATTTGAAAGAAGTCTCATTTGAGATTACAGCTGTTTCGGAGCACCTGGAATATCACTCTCGCCTCGACTCTTGGTGCACAATTACATACATATTTCTGTACAATTGACAACATGCTAATATAGAGACTATTTCTATTTGCCAATGATGCTTTTGATCGTCGATTTTGCAAGAGCAGAAAGAGATGGTAAATAGTGTGTGTGTGTGAAAGAGAGGGAAAGAGGGTTAAAATGAGAGAGTAGAAAGAGAGAGAGAAAGGAGTTAAAATGGGAATCGATGAGCCGTGGGCCGTGCTGTATGCCGTGGGTGGGGTGGTGGGGGTGGGGTTCATTCAATGTACACAGGTGGCTCCTTTCCCTTGTATATAGCAGCTCGAGACCTTCTGGTCTTTATCATAACGAGAGCTTGCTCACTCAGAGTGTAGCCTTGGGTAGGCCTCTTGTTTTTCACACGTATCAAAATCGGCAGGCTTTCCCTGCTACACAGAAAATTTGCGTCATCTATTACATTCATTATTAACATTGGATAACAGATGGCACATCTCTCAGAGATTTGTGTAGGTCTAACCATCTGCTTTCTCTTATTGAAGTCCTCTTTGAAGAATTTATTTCGGAGTTAACGATGTCATATCGTAAGCGCTCACAGTAAAGTATGGATTGAAATCAAATTGGAAAACTTGTTAATCCCTGTCTATAATTATCTAGGAGTATAAAGATGAATTGGGGCTCCGATCAATTGACTCTAAGAACCGTATTTATTTAGAACCGTATCCCGAGAATCACCGGCTCATAGCCACACAATTATCACAATACACAAATATAATCAATTATAAACGATTTCAATTTATTTTCCTTATAGTTTTTTTTTGTTTTTGTTTTGTATTATTAAAATCTTTAATAATATTCTCTCTAGTTCCGCTTAGTGTTGTGAAGTACACAACACTTATATATGAGACTCAAAATAATACGTTTCAAATCAATAGCCAAGATTCCCACGATACACGAATGGAGAGTATGGAATTTGTGCTTCAATTATGAATTAATCTGGAGGGAAATTTAAATTTTGGTTTCGAGGTGCATAAGATTAATATTTTTGAAAGCTGTATGCAAAATGTCAAGCTCTAGCTCTAGATCATTCCCGTTTTTTGGATCTCAATCCATGAAATTAGCTTGTTACTTGCTAACACACAAACACACACACCCCCACACGCAACCGTAGTCTCTTTTATTTATAAGATGAATTGAGTATAGAGCGCATTAGCGCTTCAAGTCTGTCCCATAATGCATGCAATATGAATGTTTCACTTACCAGGGAAGATGGCAGGTGGCTTCTTTCTCCCCGCGACGCAAGTTGGTGATAAGTCCAACGCACAAGTCTCGTGAGTGGATGACAGCTTGAACAATTTTCTTTCAACTTTTCACGATAATAACTTTCTTCTCTGAACTTAATGCAAGAAATGACTCAGCAGCGCACTCAGTGGGTATTTCCAAATGTTTAAGCACATCTCATTTTCATTTTGCCCAACTCCTTGATAGATTTTTGTTGGTGAATAAGAAAAGAGAAAGAACAATGTTAGAAAATGAATGAAATGGAAAGACTTTAAGGTCATTCCAGAGCAAGTGAGAGGTACAAATAATTATTAAATGTTCTATTACAGCAATATTAATCATCAAAACTCTGCCCTCCACTGATGAAAATGTCGATGATACAGCATTATAAATCAAACAGTGTAGTTTTGTTGAGTAAGTTATCTATAAATTGCTTAATTCCAGTGAAAAGCAGTATGAGTTGATAATATCACAGATACTATTTTCGGTTTCGTAAATATTATTATTATCATCGAGAGGTGAACCTCTCTGAATCGATAATAGAGGGGTTCTTTAGCAATTCAATCAATATCAGGAAAATTATTAAATTTAGTAATTATTTGAGAGCAGGATACGAACGATGTATCAGAATCGTTTATTATATTAGTAGAGCAATAAACTTATAAAAATTTTTTATTAGAAACAAAAATTGATAATGTCAACTCCGATCTACTTCATGAAACAGCTCAAAAGAGCTTTTTATTCCCGTAAATTTGTATTTTCATGTTCGTTCTTGTGTTGTGTGAAATTTATATTTGAGACCAATCTATCATTTCGATATATCTGGATTCCTTGTATGAAGAATAATTAAAATCAGACTGTTCGCATTCAGAGAACTGAAAAGTTAGTATCATTGTCTTTATATGTAAATATACAATATATTGTAAGTAGATTTATTACCGTGTGTGAAAAAAGACTCCGTTGAGAACAGTTTTTTATTGATCTGCGTGATTCGTAATTTCTAAGTTTCCTCTTCTATATGAAGGCAACGACAAATCAAATCCGGGACTAATTATTATCTATTTCCCGAGTTTGAATTACTGTTGTAAAACGGTAAGCATTTAAGTAACGTACGTATTATTAACATTCTACCATTGAATACGAAGTACAGTACTTGAAACAACTAGCTTTCTAATCATTCAAACTACAGAGAAAAAATACCAAATTGTGCAAGTAGCAATTTTTCAATTTTTGAAGCAAACAGTTTATCCCTAAATTACAATAAAGCGTAATTATTTAATTCAGTTCAAATCCACGCGTAGGCCTAACAAGACCTACGTCTTGTCTGCGCCGTGCCCGTTCCGCCAATCACGACGAAGGCCAACAGCAGCCAATTGCAATAATTCTCCCTACAATTGACAATTGCCACTTCATTTATATGAATAATTAAACACAGATTAGAGCTATCCCCTTCAACAAAATCCCAGGGCTTATAATAGATCAGGGGTTTCTACTCTTTCCCATTCATTTGATAAAAAAACTATTTTGGCAGTCTTTTACTTGTATATAAGTATTTGAGTTACAGCATGATATTCTGAGGAAACTACCGATAGTTAAATAGTTTTCATTCTTCAAAAAAATTATATTAAGAACTATTTGCGGATTAAGAGCTGGAGATTCATGTAGAGTACATTTTAGACAACTTGAACTTCTAACACTCCTATCTATTTACATTTACCAGTTATTAATTTTAAGAATATTAAAGTTAAGAATATTAATTTTAAGAATATTAAGTTATTATTTATTTTAAGAATACTCGTAACAGAAACTTGATTGCCTTGCTATTCCGGGATGATATATTTAAATAAATCAGCCATCAGAAACTTGGAATCTATACAATTATTGGAACAAACGATAAGGAAATGGCTAATTGAGAAAACCATACAGGCATACTCTGTTATTCTTGACTAGTTTACAAACTAAACAAATTTTCCTGACATACCAATATGAGAATGTAATGATATGTATGAATTTATAATGTATGACATACATAATAATTAAGTTATAAGATTAATTTAGGCATTGACGAGTCACCAATCATTTGAGTGAAACTAAAAATTTGATGCATTCTGACAATTGTATACAAATAAATAGATAAATAAATGAAAAAAGGAGGTAATTTTGGTTTTTTACATTCTCTTACTTAATGAAGGAAAAACTATAAACTTTCAAAGCAAAGAAATAATAAATTTATCATTTTAAAGTAACTAACTTTCTAGTGACTACTTATAAAATTTATTCTGGTTGATTTGATAGTTTAGTATATTTAATTTGTTGAAAATGTTTGACCTGAGATGTGTTTCCTCACCATTACCGATTTGAAACACATCTGTTGCCAAATTTCAGTTTTGACTGACTATCAACCGAAGATGATAAAGACGAAGCTTGTTGGAATTTCAAAAGTTGTATTTTTTTATTATTAGTTGTAACAGTTTCAGTTGACTAAACTTTATCAGTTGAAATATATTTTATCGCAAGATTGATTATCATTAACTGAATGGAGGTAAGAGAAATAAAGATTTTCATCTCATTCTCTTGTCTTGTTTAATTGAATTTTTTAAAACTTTCAACTCTTTAAACAATTTGAAATTTGAAAAACCTGAAATCCTATCGCTTTAATTATGCATTTGAAAAATTTCGAATACAGTATCTTATTGAATAATATACTTATTGATTAATAAGTTATTTACCGTGAATTCCTGTTGAGAATCTTAATAAAAACGGTATAATTAAGTGAAGCACGTTAGATAGATTTAAAATTAGTTGTCGGATGCGATGCGATGCGGTGCGATACGAAGTGCCAACTTGCGATTAGGGCGCGGAGCGGGGACTGAACAGCAAATGATTCGCTTTGCTTTGAAAGCGCCCAACAGTTTTCCCAGTCCTGCCTCTGCTACCAACTGAACAAATGAAAGTTTACCGCAGTAATGACACTCGGTCTTGCGCCCTGCGTCATGCTAACAGGGTAACAACCGTTATCACCTATTTTCAATAATATTGTTATTCTTCTAGGAATATTGTTGTTCTACTAGAAAGAGATAGCAGAGGGGCTTCAAATGCACTGACCTTTTGCGAAAGGTCAGTGCATTTGAAGAAATAAGTTATTTTTCCTACTTGTCTCTCTGTTTTCCCTCTCTGTTTTTCTCTCTGTGACTGGAAGAGGATGTGTGGCGGGGCGCTCTGACGCTGATTTAATCAGGAAAATTATTAGATATAAATTATTGAGGTTCATTCCTGCAAAAGGAATATGAAAGACTAGTGACGGAAAACAAGAACCTTATAAATTATGCAAATGAAACGACGAATTATTTTATACGACCTGATAAGTTTACAAAGCATTACTCACCGCTTACCTGCATCTGTATCTTATTCTCATTCTCTTATCAACCTATAATAAGGAGTGATATATGCTACAAAACATATATGATAATACAATATAATTGAATTCATCAAATACATATTTTATTCTATTTTAATCGATTGAACTTGACTGGTTTAGTGGTTCTACAAATTTTTATTGATGCTTCTAATAGAAATTTGATTGCATTTTTATTGAATGCTATGAATTCTCTATCTGCTTGGGACAGTTCTTTGGCTGTAATAAAAAGCCTACGTTTCATATTATTCTTTATATATGGGTGTACTCAATACTTCCTCTTTGATTTTCTTGATTTGCAGAGTTGATGGTAATCAAAATAATCTTCTTCATCTGAATCTGACGACATAAGAAAATCCATCTTGTCAATGTATTCGCGAAGGCAAATCGCATGCTACTGCTCACACAGCTGACTGTCCGTGTGCGGACAGATGTTGTATTTCAGTTTCAGACAAGGTGGAAGATCTAACTATAGTCAGATTGCAGTTGCTCCGTGGGCGTAGGGCTTTATAGTGCAATGCGCAACTAATAATTTGATCCAGGATCAACTTGAACTACGATCTCTGATGATCCCGTGATTTGATCTTGGTTGGTTCAAGAGAAAAGTAGTTCACGTTTATTAATCTGATTGATGTAAAAATTTATTTATCAATCGAACTGATTTAATGTACAGTTTTAAAGGATATTTTTAAAATTTCAATGTTATAATATTGCCATTCTATTCGAGATCGATCCGTGCTTTTTTGTGACGGTAATATGCCAGCAAATTTTGGATCGTTTAACGTTGGAGCCTGCACTAAGGGCCTCTATATAAGAAGAGGCAAGATTGAAGGTGTCAGATATATTGGGAGGGGAGTGGTTGAGCGGGTGGTGTTTGGGCAGGGTGGTGAGGGGAAGGGGGTAATGTCTGCAGAAGAAAACATTTGGTCGTGACAGGTCCCCTCCGGCCGCGTATACGGCTTAGCTATTGATTAATGCTTTTGAAATGTGTTTGTTGGCTAAGCAAGAAAGACTTTTGATGGAGATGGAGAATAAGCAGTGAGTGCATGCAGGGCAAAGGGTAGGTGTTGAAGATCGATGTCGTATTTTGCAATTAGATGAATATCTATCTGGAAATGTTCTAATGTACTATCAAAACACCTACAAACTAGTGTATTTTTTAGCCTTTTTTCTATCTTCTCTCCTTCATTCGTAATATTTTAGTCGATAATTTAAAAATTTGAGTTCAAAATGCACTCTTTATTATTATTATTTAGCGTATGGCTTTTAATAGTGGGGAGACCCGAGTAGGGTTGTTCCACTTCACCAACATAACCAATTATCCCTTGATAGGGAACATGGTGAAAGTTTGTTTTCACTTAGAAAACAGACATCAGCATTTAAAAAAAGTATTTCAAAATATATTTAAATATATATTACCTTCAAATATATATTAATTTTAAAGTTACTTTTAAATATATATTTTAATTTTTCTATACACCGAAAGTAAATAATCTGTGAATGGTTCATAGGACAAAGAATGATAGTCGCGAGTCGGCTGGCTAGTAATAGATATAAAGTGCAGGAACAGTAATATTTCTTGTCGATTGGAAGAGGGAATGATATGAAAATCTAGAGACTTACTCAACAAATCCTGATAATGAAGACAGCACAGGCTGGAAATAGTCATGTGGATAAATAATCAAGGAGCAAGTTAGGCAACATGTTAAACAGCTACCACTGCATCTCTGGCCATTGTAAGTAACTTTGATACAATCCAAGCTTCTCAATGCACAAAAGGACTTGGGTTTGAAGAGAATGTGATCAAATTTTTGAAATAAATATGATTGTGAAAAAATATTTTTTATAAAAATAGACCAAGATTGTAATAGATGAATTTATTTACGGAGGGAGTAGTAAAAACAGCCGAACACCATGTCATGTCAGGACCAAAAAGCGTCTCAGAACACGGCAACTGTAGTCAGTAGAAGCCAGCAGAAGGCACACTTCATTTGCAGGAGGGTGGCGAACTTTAGCTACTTATATCTGCCAGTGACATTTTAAAAATTGGCCACTAAAGGATACTCGACTCTTTCTCATCCATTTCCTCTACTTTACTGCTTCCCACATAGTACATCAAATATCAGCTGTCTTACTACCTACCTCACACTCTTTCTAAACTATTACACCCATCGAATCAGCTTCAGCTTTGTTCATTAAGATTTTTCAGCACTCCAACCAACTTATGCACCTCATGGTTGCACTATTACACACATTGCATATATACAAGCCACATCTAATAAGCTCTTTGTTGGTACATCTCAATTTCATTAAATGTAAGGTAGGAGCTAGGTAGAGCTGTAGTCAGCTCTAAAATGTGTAATTTTTGTTAGCAGGTTAGGAACAAACAGAGTTTCTTTAGATATTTTCAACATTATCACTTTCTAACTTCAATTTGTATTTGTTTTTATAAGCTTCAGCTAACTGTATTGAAATTTATTTCCCCCCCAAAAAAACAACGTAAATTATAACACAGTTAATCAACTTGAACAATTAATACTTATAAAAACTATCAAAAATTGATAGTGAGCTCCTTCTTTATCATTTTTCTTCGCCGAAAACTCATCTTTATTAAAGCGTTGTATTATGCTCAAGATCCATTACTCATTTTTCAATTCCCTCCAGTAATCGAAGCCAAGTTTCGAAATGATGATTTGAATTAAATTCTATACTTTTACTATGTCGTCTTTAAAACTTTTATTCTATTTTGACGCATCATTGAATCGAAATTCAATAACTTCAGCTACAATGTAATTGCTCGTTCACCTCATCTTACTTGAACAGGTGTTATGCACATGTTTGAATGCCAATGCACACTTGTCGTTAAGTAGACAGTAGACCTATCATTTTAATGCTTTATTTGTATAATGAAAAACAGGTGAGAGTCTTATCACATACTGTAGAATAATTCCATTAGTGATATTATCTTTTATCAAGTGATATTGTACATACTTCCCAAAACTATGTGAATCTTCAACAATTCAAGGTCTATAAATATCTTGAAAGTAAAGTGTATTTACCAAAAGCTCTAAATTACATGTATTCTATTAAAATTTTAAATAAAATGGAAAACCTCGTTCTAACCAAACCAATATACAAGAACAAGCTACTCTTATGGCTGGATTTCACGATTCCAGAAGACGTTCAGGTTACTGGAGCAGGTTACCTACCTCACTACCTGGCAGCCTACACCTGCTCTGGTCACACGACAAAAAATAATGTAACTTGATTGTTTGAATGTAATTTGTAATTAGAATTTAATTTAAAAAGAATGTAATTTAATTTAAAAGTATTACAAAGTTAGAAAAATCATTCGAGAAGTTCATTTCAAATAAACTGTTATATGGTATGATAAGAAACCAAAACTAAGTTAGTGTGGGACCAGCGACGTCTCTAAAATAAATAATTTTGACTGCTCTTTCTGCATCTCGAGTAAGAACCCCACCCCCTCTCATTTCCTTCGAACCAATGCACCAGCTGTTCAAGTGGTCCTTTGTGAATTGTTGCACATGACAAAATCAATGATGATTCATTCTCTTTCTTGCTTATATTATACCATCGATTTTCTCACTCTCTCTCTCATCAAACATAAACAGTATTTCAGAGCTCTATCTCTAATGCCCTGGAATTCTTGCTTCAACAATATCAAATAATTACGACCAAATTGGTCCTTATGGAAATCAAGCTATAATTCACCGTTCAAACAAAAAGCTTTCAATCTACCGTTCAATCTACAATGATAACTCAAATTCGGATATAAGAACCTAGAACCGAAAAATAGTTCAAAGTTCATCTATGAAAAAACAGAATCTCAATATCATTGAATTGATTTGACATTTTTGAAAAGGTTTCGTACTATTTCCAAAATACACACAAATTAACTTATTCTAGTCTTCTCAAGGCTATGTAGAAACTTGTGTAATTGGCTGGGAAAGAGAGCAATGCCAGCCTCATTTTACTCATTCCATTGAGGGTTGAGGGTTGAGGCTTGTCATCGCTCCCTCTATAACTGATAAAAAATTTTATTTTGATTTTACTGTTTGCATGAACAGTAGAATTTGCGCAGTAATCTAATACACATGTTCTCTTATAAGATACTTCCTGTCCTGTCAAGCACAAAATTTCTTACAGAAATATTTAGCGATCAACAAAGATAAAAAAGAGCAAGGTTTATAGATAGGTTCGTCACCAACTCCCCAAAGCCTCAATAATCTGTAATAAATAATATACTTGTGTCTTTTTCCCCTACATAGCCGTTTCTATGAAAAAAAGTACTAGAAACGAAAATTCAAAATTCAAAGAACCTGAGAATACACTCTTGGGATACCGAAACAATTATTTATTTATTGAAAATATACAGTATGAGAGGGCACCAAGGAAACCCCATTATTGCCCTCATAACACAGAGAAATCATACTAATTAGATTGATTTAATTAAGTTCTTGCTTGAAATATAAATGGATTCATGATAGATAGGAGCCTATAAACAGTTGTTAAAAGTATATAAACAGTATAAAAAGTTGATAAAAAATAAGATTGTTAGCCTAAATTAGAATAAATACAAACAATAAAAAATAATTTAAGATAAGTAACATAATTCAAGTAGATAAATTAAGTTATACACGATATTAATACATAGTAAAGCGTTTAATAGAGATATCGGGATGAAGACAAAAATATTTAAATTAAATGGAATAGAAAAAAATGATGTACAGTAGAGTCCGATTGTCCGATCTTCGGTTATTCGCCCTTCCGAGTTATCCGACCTACCGGGGCAATTCATTATCGGTCATTTATCTCTAGTTTTCGTAGTTTAGAATCTATGCACACAAGTATTTTGTCACCTACATGAATTATTCCAATTAATCTAATTAAATTAATGATTACATTAATCTAATCCAATCTATTCTCAATAATATATGTTGGTGATTTTCTTTCATGATTCACCTTTCAATTCAATTTGAATTATTTCATTTTAATTTTTCAAAATCTTGGAAACAAATAATTTATTATAATGTTCAGACAAAATTCCCTTCAATAAAATAAAAAACTTTGAAGGTGAAAATGTTTTTTTCTTTTATCTAAAAGCTGAGTCGATATCTGAAACCTGATTCTCATTCCATTTAATGAAGAATTCAATCTTCTTCCTATCACAATGTTGCCGATCTATGGTAATAGTACATAGAATGAGGCACTTAGTGAAATTGAAAGAAAAAATCAATAGAATTTAATTTTCAGTATATATTGAAGAGTAATAGCGTAGTGGTGGAATTCAATCTTCTTCCTATCACAATATTGCCGATCTATAGTAATAGTGCATAGAATGAGGCACATAGTAAAATTGAAAGAAAAAATCAATAGAATTAAATATTCAGTAGATATTGAAGAGTAATAGCGTAGTGGTGGAATCTATGGGCGGAATGAGTAATTAAGATGAGTGTGTAGTGGGCGCTAGTAGCGTTCTGCGCTGTTGCGCTGTTGGCCCCACTGGAGCCACGATTCAGCGATTGATCCAGTTTCGCGACGTAAGAAGTGGGGTGGAATGGGGCTCAGCATCAAAAACGGGCCGAAAATGTCAAATTTCCAGTAGCAAAAGACGTCGGGGTCGCGATTCTAATATTGTGAACAGTTGCTTATCAACTGCAAATCAGATATTTGCTGCGCTACGTTCCATCAGACTCCTGCACTCAGTTATTTTCGCTACAACATTTGAGGCGTCTGCCGTGTCCAGACTTCTTACCAGAAAAAATCCTAGTTTTTTGTTGGTGATGTTGCAATTCAATCTCAATTAATTAGATAATTCAGTGGATGTTTTAGTCTTCATTCAAACATTTGCGATTTAATAAATTACGACATCTATGATTGGTGCAAGTGAATATTGATTTTGAAATAACTACAAAAATATACTACAATATTATCGTCATTAATAAAACCTATATTGTGAAAATTTTCGTTAGATTGATTGTTTTCAATTGGTCGAAAATAGGCCGAGAACCGACTTTGGAAATTTTTGTCAGTTGAGAAAAAGGAGTGGTTCGCAATCAATAAGTCAATGAAAGTCGCTGCCATTCAGCATCAGTAGCCTGTGAGCGCCTTCTAATATAAAACTTCAAATCAATTACAATTCACTCTAGATTAAATCCAATCATGATGAGTTTTGGATATAATGAATGTAAAGCATCACAGCATTACACTGTGAGTGTTATTGGGAATTAATCAACCACTACTGGAATAGGTGAGCTTCATCAAATACATTGTTGGATAATGAATATGCACTGTTTTATAACCCTCAAGATTTCTTCTAGACCTTGTAAAAAGTTCGCGAGTGAGATTTTTGTAGATTAGTTTTCATTGCCAACGTTTTCTACAGTCTTCCATAAATATATGTGTCTTCCAAGTGTGATCCTAGAAATCATTTTAATAAAACGCATTTAGAAAGAAAATTTATTTTTGAAAAACTCAAATTTCAATAAACTTCAGCGTAAGTGATTGATGTTAATCAAGTGTTCAATGTGATAATGCATGTTCACAAAATCAACAAAGTCTTCCAGTAATAATAATTCAATTGATGCAGCTGAAATCAAGGAATTCAACAGATTTATATGTAATAAGAGTTTCAATTACGTACAATTTATTGATGAAACTTTTAGAAAGATCGAAAATTTATTAGAAATATTTTAGTGATTTTTGAATCTCCTAGTATTGTAGACTGAATAATGTGAACAGTCAGTTTTTAGAACGCCTTCTTGTAAAATCACAACTGTCTTCCAATATTGAGGTGATATTTATAATAAGGTTGATACGTCATAGAAGTAGAGCGACTGTATTCAACATTGTACTGTCAACGATCGGCTAATTGACTAGTAACCAAAATTCAAGGAAACAAAGTCTTCCAATAAGGCAGTCTTTCACTAATATACTGAATTTGAATTTGAAACCGATCAATAAACTGTAGTTAATGGTGGTAGAATTTACATAGATCATTGGTTGAGGTTTTGAAGTTATCAGCCATAATTACAAGAGAAGAACAGAAGATGTGGTTTCACGCAGAGGATAACTAGAATTGATGCAGTAAATATAAAAAATATAAATAGCCTAAATTACTCTTGAAGAAACAAGTACAGTAGAATTATTGTAGAGCTGATTTACACTAGAGTTTGAAGAAATGGCTCAGTTTGGAAGATTCTACATTCCACCGTGGCAAGCAACTTTGAATGTGGCCTGGGAAACCATCAAGTCAGCCGTTCCGGAAAACTCTCCTTGCGTCGAGATGATTCGCAAAATGGCAGCTGGCAAGAGGGACGAGGGGGCAGGAGAAGTCGGCGAGAACGGAGGAGCGGCGCCGCCTCCTGATGAGAACTCGCGCTTCGCCCAGTGGAACAACGAACAAGGCCAGGTCAGCATAATAGCAAATAGGCTCTCAATTATTGATTCAGTAAATTTATTGAATGCGTAAATATATCGTAATAGCAAACATTTGTAGAACTGGAAAATCGAAAAAGAATCTTCGAACTTTACAAATCTTAACATAACCCTGATTTAACCTTATCATTCTTATCAGTTGTTTCAATGGGTTTTACGGATGTTGGAGATATGGTCCATGACTGTGAGTTACGCTCCCACTACTAAACCTAGATACTCGATAGACTGAGTTTGCATTGCAGCATAATTAAAGTTATTTTGATTACAAGAAATTTCATGGAATTGCAAAGCACATTGTAAATTATAGGAAGTAAACGATGTAAATAATAGATATTCAGTATTGATTGATGATTATATTGCTATTGCAGTCTTGCATGATAATATTCAAAGTCTCCCCATCTCTACTACAATAAAAACTTTAAACATTATTATAAACGTTAAGATAATAGGCATACCAACTTGGGAAAAACAAAACTAACTAAAAAAAGAGAAATCTTTGTTCACACATCACAAGGAAAAAAAGGTCTTTGCTCGTAAGAGTTTCGGCCAAGTGATTCCAATCCAAGCAACAGTCAAGAGCATAACTTTGTCCTTGAAGATTCTCGTCCAGCTTATCCAGCAACAACACACATGCTTTCCGAGAGTCTAATATTCAAGAATGATTGCATTGGAAGTTGGCAATTTCAATTTCAAATTGAATATATTCTATGTGCTTGTATTGAAATATGCATTGAAATACATCCATAATGTTGAACAATACGATTTCAACTAATGACATGAAGAGTGCGTCTCCGGCCTGCACTTGCATGTGATTGTACGGTTTCTTTCAGAGCCTGCTACTCTCTTATCTAATTATTTATTGATTGTTTGGATATCGAGATTCAAATTAGTAAATAGTAAATATTTGCTTCTATTGCGACATTGTCTAGCTATGAGAAATTGAATAGAGTAATTGTTTGCTATGTACATTGATTATAGGTAATTTCAGCCCAGCTAATGGTATTTTTAATTTAACTAATATGTATAAATTCCACTTTTACAACAGTACTTACATTTTAATTACTTACATTTTATATTTAAAGTACTTACATTTTAATACTTAAATATATTTAATGTGTACGCTACCTGTACTGAGAAAATTATGCCAAAGCTAATTGCTGCAATCTCGCTATTGGTTGTAGATGTCACGTGGAGGAACGTTCAGCATGGGAGAAAGCACCGATGAATTCGGAGGCGAGTTTGGAGGAGAGGGCAAGTCGCGTCATAAAATCAACGAATGGCAAGCTGCTTGGAATGTCACCAATGCTATCCAGGCTAGTCATTTATTTTAAATAGTATATTAATAGTTTAGTGGATTCAATCTGCGAAATTTTATTCAATTTAGAATATTTGATTCTATTCTAAAATAAGAGAATTCTCATGCTAGGTATCAATTTTATTTAAATTGATGTGAATATTGCAAATAATTACCAAATCTAGCCGAAATATATGTGAGGCTAGAAGAATTATTATTCAAGAAGGATCATGAAATTTCATGAAAAAATTATCCCTATTTTTTCTGAGGGTGATGCCCACATGAGCTCTAGGCTTGTGCGTGGGTAATGAGAGGGGTGATGATGAGATATGACGGCTGTCCAAGTGTTGTTCATTTCACACATGATACAATAATGTTGTGCAAACATGTCTCCTCAGAATGAAATAAAGTTTTTTTGAATGGAATTCTGCAAGAGGTATCCTTTTCTAAACGATTCATCCAAGATTTCACATTCCTCAGTGTTTTAGTTTCATACAAACATCCAGGATCTTCCTTGTATCTGATGAGGTATATTTCAGAGAACTCTGATTTATGTGGTTTTTCAAAGGCTCGCACAGCCTTCGATGCTGTATAAAATCATATTATATTCTGCAAAAGTGTGTAAAAATATCTTGATCATTGTAGAGAAATAAGTACATCAATAATATTGACTTACACCAATATTTAGAATCATTTAATATTTGTATCGTTTTTGCTTAACTCATAGTCTGTCCGTCAATATACTATTGTGAATTGTTGTAAGACTGAATTGTTGTTGAAAGACAAACCCACTCGTTGAAAATGAGTGAACTCCCGATTACGGATACTGATAATAGTTGGATCTTTGAAGTAAAACTACTCTAAAATGTATCTTCAATTAGAGCTCTGACTGAGTAATAGGCAAGATAATAGGCAAGTAATAGGCATTCTATCCTTTTCAATAAAGGATCATAAAAGAATTCCATTCTTTTCCTCCTTCAATTCCTTAGGTCATTTATTTCTCACTTCCTTAATTTTTCCTCCTTCAATTCCAGTATTTCTTCTCTTCTTATTTCCATTCTTTGCTCCTCTCACTACTCTACCTTTTCTTCCTCATCATGTTCTTCAAACGTCTTTTCAAAATTCTCTCCTTCTCAACTTCATTCTCGCCACCTCTTTCTTCTCTCTCTTCTTCTTTTTCATAATTTCGTCCCGTCCACCACCTCATAATCATTTCTTCTTATTTGTATAGTATAGAAGCAGGTGTCTCCTGCTTTTGGTACTCCAACATAAAATAAGCTCTGTGCGTTTCCTATAGGTTGAATGGGATTTT
The DNA here is from genome assembly GCA_017141395.1 of Laodelphax striatellus. Taxonomy (NCBI): domain Eukaryota; kingdom Metazoa; phylum Arthropoda; class Insecta; order Hemiptera; family Delphacidae; genus Laodelphax; species Laodelphax striatellus. The sequence continues at coordinate 25,379,821 of CM029544.1, forward strand.
CAATATGATCCTTTGAGCAAATTAACTCACTTCAAAGTAGTTTCATCTACTTGTTATAAGTAGTTAGACACAGTTATTGTGCATGCCAACCTACAGTTATATCCAAACTTGTGGATGCACAAAAGGAATTGTTCTTTGAGTAGTTGTGAAGGTGATATTGTGGTAGTTATCCATAATAAATGAAAAGACAAGATGTTGTCAAACCACTGATTTATTAGAAAATCGAGATACCGGTTTCGGTTGTTACACCATTATCAATCTCTGGTAAACTGAAAATTTAACGTACAGAGCAGCAGTATTTATACTAACGGTAAAGCACCGCTATTGGTAGACGCTCTAGCCAATGACCGTGAACGGCTGCCATTGGCCTAGACAAGCTCCTCCCCGATTAGCGGTTCATGCAAACATTACAAAATGGCGATTCAACAGTTGAGTTTGAATGACCAAATTCATTTCAATCAATACAACACCACAAATCTCATTTTATCATAATTTGTTAGGCAGATATTACGGTATTAGTTTATTCCTTTGTTTTTCTTATTCTTCCGTAATACTGTTTCATTTATTTCTTAGGTTATTGTAGCTATTTATTGTTCTTCAATTGTGTTTCCTGTTTGAATCGCCATTTTGTAATGTTTGCATGAACCGCTAATCGGGGAGGAGCTTGTCTAGGCCAATGGCAGCCGTTCACGGTCATTGGCTAGAGCGTCTACCAATAGCGGTGCTTTACCGTTAGTATAAATACTGCTGCTCTGTACGTTAAATTTTCAGTTTACCAGAGATTGATAATGGTGTAACAACCGAAACCGGTATCTCGATTTTCTAATAAATCAGTGGTTTGACAACATCTTGTCTTTTCATTTAAAAAGGAATTGTCTCAAATAATAGAAATGTTGTGTGTTTTCAGGGTATGTTCATAGTATCGCTACCGTTTGCAGTGCTACGCGGAGGCTACTGGGCAATTTTCGCGATGATCGGCATCGCCTACATATGCTGCTACACTGGCAAAATCCTAGTCGAGTGTCTGTACGAGTTGGACACGAGCACAGGCCAACGAGTGCGAGTGAGAGACTCGTACGTGGGCATAGCGAGAGAGTGTTTCGGGCCGGTGTGGGGCGCGCGAGCCGTCAACTGTGCCCAGATGATTGAGCTGCTGATGACGTGTATTCTTTACGTGGTGGTGTGTGGCGATCTGATGAGCGGCACTTTTCCTGATGGTTCCATCGATACTCGCAGCTGGATGATGCTCACTGGCATCCTGCTCATTCCACTCGGATTCCTCAAGTCTCTCCATCATGTCTCTTTGCTCAGCTTCTGGTGCACTATGGCTCATCTTGTCATCAATGCTGTAAGTCAATTTCAACACACATCATGTAAAACATCAACATCCATGGATCAATAGCTACCCTTCTTTTGGTTGATTCAAGTATAAAGGTATAACTATCTGACACAGTGTCTGGTGAGATGTTGTGATATTTATAATACATAATGAAAACACTGGAATGAAAACACTGTATTTTATACAGTGATATTTTTTTACTACATTCCAGTGTTTTCATATATAATAAGAGAGTTATACATAATGAAAACACTGGAATGAAAACACTGGAATGAAAACACTGTATTTTATACAGTGATATTTTTTGACTACATTCCAGTGTTTTCATTATGTATGAAACTATCTTATTATATATCATTTCATGTTCCGGGCAATGCTCAAACTTCTGAAAATCCTATGTCTTCTGGGTGAACCTACCTTACCTACAGTCGAGCTACGTTTTGAATAGATGTGGCTGGAATGCTAGGAATGTAGAAGCTGGTCGAGTGGGGGTAATTAAGATAGGGCAGACGCAAGCGTGCGAGATTAGATTTAGATTTAGATTTATTACTTTATTCATGTAGATAACAAATATAACGGCTTAAATTCTAGATTATAATAACAAATATACAATATTGATTATTCGTCAAATTTACATTAGCTTACATTAGCGAGAGAGAGAGGAATAGCGTGTGAGAGAGACAGCTCCCCGCACACCTCATACCGTACATCTATTCTCTTCGTAGCTCCACTGTACGTTTCATCACAAGTATTCTTCAGATGATTTTCTTCAACGTTCAAACATCACTTTTCATTCGAAAAAAATGAATGTATGAGAAAGAAAATTGTTTATAATGAATAAAGAAAACTCATCTATTTGCCTCAAAAGTGCTTTCAATTGCGAACCACTACAGGGTAGGATCTGTCCAGAACTTATTCAATAATAGAATGTGGCAAAAAAGTAAGTACAGTAGAGTCTCGGTTATCCGACCTTCCGAGTTATCCGACATACCGGGGCAATTTATTATCGGTCATTTATCTCGAGTTTTCATTGTTCATTGCATTGTACATTATTTTTCTGCTGTAAAACATGTGTTATTATGTACTTTGCAGTAAGTGAATTTTTACGTTTTAGTACGCTAAATGTATGAAAAAAATTCTTATGTGTAAATAAAATTACTTGAACACATTTTCAACGTCGTTTTCACCAATTTCCGTGTTATCCGAACTTTTCGCTTAACTGACCTTGCCGCGGCCGGTTTAGATCGAATAACCGAGACTCTACTGTAATGTATTTGCTAGATGAATCTTAATATAATATCCTAGATTGGCTTACACAACGACACATGATAGAAAATCTTGGAAAAATAAGAATACATTGTTGTTCAGTATTTTAACTGTAATATACAGTGTTGGAATATGGTGATCATTTTGAAAACAATATGATTGTTCGGTTCAAGGCTATGGTTATAAAAACGTAAAGAAAAACACGATCTTTGAACTGAAATAAAAAAGATTTTCTATTATGGATTACTTTTTATTCAGAACAATAAAATTAGTCAATTAACTCATATAGTCAATCACTTTTCAAATATTAAAAATCTTCTTTCGACTGAAAATATTTCTTGATATTCATTTATCCATAGGAAAATATTCTTACACAGAATAAATGACGGATCTAATGAAAATCTAATATTCTAATTCATTCATTTTCAGGTCATTCTTGGTTACTGTCTTCTCGAAATTGGCGATTGGGGATGGTCGAAAGTAAAGTGGACATTGGATCTTGAAAATTTCCCTATATCACTTGGAGTCATCGTATTTTCATACACTTCTCAGATTTTCCTGCCTTCATTGGAAGGAAATCTCATTGACAGGTAAAAATATCTTCAAGGGTTAATACTGCTGACTAGAGAAGATCTTTTCAATGTCTGAAGTTTGGCATTTCAAGGAATGTATCATAGCATCCGAACCTGAATAAGGCTAGGCGTACACCGGTCAGTCAAGACAAGACAAGACGAGATTAGTCACGTTTAGTCACAGTAATTCACATACTTGCTGATGAAGCAGCACACACCGATGCAATGACTAATCGGTGTGTGTTGCTTCATAAGCATCTATGTGAAGTACTGTGTCTAAACGTGATTAATCTCGTCTTGTCTTGTCTTGACTAACCAGTGTACGCCTAGCCTAAGTGTGAACATGAATAAACTCTTCTCGGTTCAGTAAGAAGCCGTACCAGAAATAAAATTAGTTTGCTGATAGATTAATAGAATATCTGGATATTCATTAAGTTTTGTGAAAGCTAACAATATGTTAATAATTTCACTATTCAACTTTAAGTTCAGCGATGAGATTAAAAAAGTATTTGAATGTTGACAAGGTATGTTAATTTCTACCAATTTTCCATTTCCAGGTAATTGTCATTTCCTTTTCAATAACAATGGTTGTTACTTCCCTCCTCATAGCCAACGAATTTATAAATTTCAAGGATTTTCTCTTTCAATAGCTGCGCTGTCTATTCATTGTTAACTTAACTGATTCAGGAACTTCAGAAATATTCAAAGAAATTCAGAAACTTCCACAGTCCGTGGCGAAGCGTAGTATACTTATTTGGTCATCGCCGGCTATATTTCCTATAGAAAATATACCCGGCAATGACCAAATAAGTATACCACGCTTCGCCACTACTTAAAGTATATTTTGAATATGCTATTTGGACTACGCAACAATGATATCTCATCAATTAATTGAGAAATGTGTGTGTTCCAGGTCGAAATTCAGCTGGATGCTGGATTGGAGTCACATAGCTGCAGCCATTTTCAAATCTCTGTTCGGCTACGTGTGCTTTTTAACATTCCAGAATGACACCCAACAAGTAATCACCAACAATTTGCCGTCGGCTGGACTGCGTGGTCTTGTCAACTTCTTTCTCGTGGTGAAAGCCATTTTGTCCTACCCTTTGCCATACTACGCAGCTTGTGAGCTGCTTGAAAAATCCTTCTTCAGAGGCAAGCCAGAGACTCCTTTCCCATCGATATGGCATCTAGATGGAGAGCTCAAGGTTGGTATTACTCGCGACTTATTCATTGAAAATTTAAATATTTGAAAATATTTGTCTTTTTACAAACGGTTTTTGTCGTGCATGAAATGGCTCTTACCGGTAGTATTTGGGAGAGGCTTCAATGGTATTTTATATAGGATAGTAAGTAAATTCAATTAGATAAGATAAATGACCAGCGCTTTCAAACAAACATTCAAGACTGCTCTTGGATGGGTGACCGACACAGAAAATTGTGCAATTAGGCGAGGTGGAACCTACCCGTAAGGGTCTCACCACCGGTAAAAAGCCATACGATAAAAAAAAACCAGCGCTGGGTATTCAGTTGGAAGGGTGACCGAAACCAACTCCACTCACTATTATGATTGCTCTATCTATATTATGGATGTTCTATAGATATTCCATCTACCATCCAGGTAACCATCCAGCAGTTGGGTAAGTGGTTGAATACGCATCAGAACAGCAAAGTAGAAAGAGCTATCACTCAAAAAGATAGAATGAATCAAATTCAGCAGTGTTTTTCCTGATACTAGAAATGCACAATTATTATCGTCTTGCATTATTGACCGAAGCGATAGCTGAGGTCTAAGATTCAAGTAGTGGATCGTTTTGCATTTGTGTGTATATATATATATGAAGTTTGATTACCCGGGTACATCCGATCAATATTTTCACTTACTGTAAGCTGACGTTTCGTCAGCTATTTGATAAGATTACTATTTGATACTATATACTATTTGATAAGAGACATAATTCAATTTCCAATGATATATCAATGATGTACAAGAAGAAGTTTTCCAATGTCCAAGTTATTCAACTGTTGCCCTATCCTCAATCTACCCTCAAAGAGAAAACTATTCAACCTGATGAGTATGAAGTTTATTAATTTTGAGCTGATAAACTATTTGTCTGCGTAGTATTATTAAATTAGGATGATTAAGTTGTTAACAACTGAAATAAGTAAATTTCTCTACCCCACCTTGAATTAATACCAAATTTCAACTTTTTTCGCAAGGCATTCTCCAAAATGCTGATAAACGGATTGAAACCACGTTTCATCGGGAAACTTGTAGACCTATTTATTGGAGAAATGTCAATATTGGGCGTAATCTGATGATATTTCCAAAACCATCTCGACTCACACTTCTAATACCTCAGCTGGGATGATCAAGTTTGAGCTCTTTTTCTTCTGTTCATTAAAAAGCTGGGAAATGCATTGAAAACGCAAATAAAAAGCTATAGTCTGGCAACAGACAAAAGAGCCTCCAAAATAAGAACTCTACTGCGCAGAGAGAGCGCACGTTATGCAATGCAGCAGTTTATCTCACTCGCTCAATAGAGTAGTGGTACTATGTGATACTGTATCACTCAAGTGATACGATGCGCGAAGGTTCTTTTGTCTTTAGCCAGACTATAGAAGACGCCGATTTCATGTAATTTTGCAATATTTTGTTAAAACCTCTCAAACTGCTTTCTCAAGTTCTCAGCTAAACCTGTGTAAGGTACCAGATTTGAACTGTTTTGTCAATTATTTTTCGAAAAATAAAAAGCTGGAAGACGCCGATTTCATGTAATTTTGCAATATTTTTTAAAACCTCTCAAACTGCTTTCTCAAGTTCTCAGCTAAACCTGTGTAAGGTACCAGATTTGAACTGTTTTGTCAATTATTTTTCGAAAAAATCTGAGGAATTGAGAAAAAAACTCTCGATGTTCGGTGTATGGCTGAAAAAATTGCCGAATTATTTTTTGGTGGTCGAAATGCAAATGGTGTCTCAGTTGTGCTTATAATGATTGCAGGTTTGGGGCCTGGCGTTCAGGATTGGCATTGTGTTCTTCACAATAATGATGGCGATCTTCATTCCGCACTTTGCGATCCTGATGGGCTTCATAGGCAGCTTCACAGGCACGATGCTGTCATTCATCTGGCCGTGCTACTTCCACCTGAAGCTGAAGGGCGACTCGCTCGACCTGGGCACAGTCGCCTACGACTGCTTCGTCATCTTCCTCGGCGTCCTGTTTGGAGTCATCGGCGTCTACGACTCCGGCTCTGCCCTCATCAAGGCATTCCAAATCGGGCTTCCATTCTAAGCATGCATCCACAGCAGAAACTGCTCTCTACTTTCAGCTATAAATCTAACAAAATGCATCGAATTGCAATCAACAAACTCATCTCCAATGTATCTTTCAATTGGTAACAACTGAAAAAATCCAAAATATTAAATGATTTAACTCTGGTCTGTCCTAAGTTTGAAAGAATCATACAAAAACAAGTCAAAAGCTTTTGCTCAGGTCCAGGAGAAAATATATCACTGTCTTGCCTGAATATAAAGCTTTTCTTGCTAACTTTTCTCCACTAACGACTGATGATTTGAACAATTTCATCCTCAAATAGTAAGGTAAACGATTCATCGACAATTGTTTATTTTAATATTATTATTATTAATCTCAAACAGACTCTACTACTTGTAATATGTGGATAACTTTGAAATATTGATGCTTACTAGATATGTGATTGAAAGTAATGACCTCACGATTTGTATTTTGTAAAAAAATATTAATTTCTCAGATGAAGTGTTTGTTGTGCAGGAATCAGATTGCAATAATTGACAATTTTTGTTAAGAATGTCAAGATGATGGTAATAATAATAATAATAATAATCATACTATACAATTAAAGAATACGAGTATGAATTGCAATAATTAGGCTTTCAAATAAGAGGCACTGCTAAACTGTTAAGGTAGGTATTTAATGAGATGATAAGATAATGTCTGAAATATAACAATGGTCAATTGTTGCTAAGAGCTCCATTGAGCATTCTAATAAGTGGATAGGCCGTTAGTGATTCTATTTAGAGATTACATAGTTGTTAGGTATACGAGGCAATTATTGAGAGTTTGGTTCCATCATCATGGATATATGAAAGATAAATGATCAATTCCAATACTAAAGTCCTTTTAATGTTTACTCAAGAGTTAATTGGTGTTTAATGATTTTAAGAATAGTACTATCGATAATTAGCTTGTACGTGTGATCAGTAAATGGCTGAAGAAAGTAACAATTGGCTTCAACTTGTCTCAAGGGTCTACATTTCTACATGTCTACAGAGGGGCAACCATTTCCTAATGAGCAACAGGTAGAAATTAAATGTGGACACGTGAGACAGGTTAAAGCCGATAATTCTGCAATAAAAAGTAACTGTACGGTGAAAAAAGTAAAAATAATAATTATGTATTTACTGTGAGATCAATTGGTAATCAAAACAATGAATATAGGGCCTATTTTTAATTAATCTACCTGTTTTTATGTATAATAGTGTTATTAAATTTGTAATCAATAGTACTGTACTTGAAAGTAATAATACATTCTGTTGATCTCAAATTTCTGTGATCTCGATCACATAACTTTACATGAATTTATTTTAAGGTAGCAACTTATCTGAAATTAGTTTCTAAAATTGATACATTAAAATAAATTGACTTATAGCTGCATATTACGGTATCACCCAATTATTATTTTATTTTTATTTGGGCTTGCAAAATTATTTTCAACTGCCTACCAGTATCTTGTTCTTGTATAATTTGCGTTGTGTTCTCGATGAAATTTTAATTTCTGAGACATTAAAATCTTTTGTAGTTCATAATGTGGTGAGTCCTTCATGTTTCACCTGGAACTGAGAAAGCTCCAATGTATTTCTAAATTTCTGAACAAAAATAGTTGATTCTGTTCTGATTCTCTACCTGAATCCTTTCACTGTTTATGTTAATGGATTTAATTTTATTCTATTTTTATGTGATAGTTTTCAAACATTATAACTCAAATTGCATGTCTACAATAGCTCTATTCATTGAAATATATTCATTATAAGCTTAATTTTTATTGCTAGACATAATTTTGAATGATTCAGAATATTTATGTATTAAAAGTACTGTTGAGTATATTGGTGATACAAATTTTCTAGGCATAACATAGTAGGGTCAATAGAAATGATTTAATTGAAGATATTCAAGTATTCAAGTTGAAAAGCTACAATAACATGATTAAATTAGATTAATTTAGAATCTCAATAATAAGTCAAGAGGTATGCGTTATTGTAATTTGTACATAGATTTCTTCCAAGAGAATGATTGAAATTTATAGATGGGTTGGATGAGATGTTATATCTTCCTTCGAAAACTAAGAGTACTGTTCCAGGAATTAATTCGAAATAGTTGTGAAATAATCAATTTCAAATGAGTATCAATAACTGATGAACATCTGTGATCTTCCATAATTCTTTTTTTTTCTAATCATAAACACATACAATAGAATATAAGTCAACAAATAAACTTATAATAATCTGGTTCAATCTTATTACAAAGTTTAATACTTCAACTTGTTAATGTCTACATGATAATGAGAGGCGTGCGTTCGTATGATAATAATTTTGCTAACTTTTATGGGTGATGAAAGTTTTAGGCGGGTTCTAACTACTGATAAGTGGTAAACTATTGTTTAGCTTGTGTTCAAGTGTAGTTGCTGAATTTTGGCAATCAAACAACTGTATTCAAAGCACATAGGGCTCATTTGAATATAAGAATTTCATAGCATGGCTACATGAGAATATTTTGTATGTGTAATTATTATTACCTACAATTATTGTGTACATGTAAATCTCAGTTGTAATATCTGTCTAAACCGGTAATACATCTAATAGTCGATTCTGGATTGAATGTGTATTAAAGTGATTTTTGTATAGAATCGAAAAGTTAGGGCCTATAAGTTTTCTTTTGATGATGAACTTGACAAAATAGATTAGTAGTACTGTACTCAGTACTATTGAACAAAGGTTTTCAGATTAGGTGCCAAATACCAAACTGGTTGATTGGTCTCTTCTAAAAGATGATTTAATCCGTTTAACACTGCACTACTTTCTGACAGGGAAGGGATCAGTAGGCTAGGTACCGTACTATAATAATTATGTTTTTAAAGCCGAAATTATGTACACAAATTGTTTCTTCATTAAAATAATGATTGAAATATTTAGTTAATTGATAATTTTTCTCAGAAATCGAATTATAGTGTTTTTCAATCTTTATCAAGTGGTATGGAATATTTTCAGGACACGGGCTAGCTAGAGGGGAAGGATGGTTGAAAACTTTATTAGAATTATATTATTGTAGCTTTATTGGGTCATATAATACTGAAATTTTCGTGAAATGCATAGCATGTACAGAGTGTTCCATAATGAACAGAGAATAGAAAAAAGTAATCAAAACAATACAAATTTATAAAACATATTTCCGAAATGTAATATTTTCATCTAGTTTGTGAATCGTGTTGATTTAATATGGAATTATCTGAAAATTCTAATGAAACACCACTGGTCACTCAATGGACTTTTTAGAAAAGTTGATAACTTTTTACTATAACACATGGATTCTAATCCTTTTAAAATATTGAATCAATTTTGTTGATTGATAAGTCAAATACACAAGTCTCCACTCTCCATACAATAGTTACTTTGTAGAAAATTTGGTTCAAGGGTTTCAAACTTGTTGAATGGAATTATTCTTTCTTTACTCTACTGTTTGATTCGATGTCTAATTTGATTTCATGTCCATAAGATGACAGCAAATCATGTAGGCCTACCTCTGGTAGGTACTCACTAAATTTTGTGATTGAAATAAAGATCCGATTGTGATTTGAAAATTGATGCTAAATTACACGCACACAGTTCAATAACAAAGTTGCTCTTTTCAATACTTGTGATAATATTTTTCAAATTTCTTTTTCAAGAATTCCCAAGTAAAGAGGCCAATAAGTAATAAGGCCAAAGTAGGCCAAGTCCGTGTTTCGAACGGAATAAATAAAAATGTTTATGCTCGTACTTATAAGAACAAAATTGAAAAAATATATATCGATAAGTTACCTGACGTTTTCCCTGTAGCCAATGTCTCAAATCAATAAGATAATTTACCTATTCTATCTCTTTTGCACTGATTGAGAATAACTGGTGTCTACAAAGTACTAAATTATTTCTACTTGTTGAATGTTTTCAAATATTAATTTTTAGTTCAAATAAAGCATTGGAAAGCGCATCAATTGAAAATGAATGCCTTACATAGAACATTCATGTGATAAATAATAGGTTGATGTATTACCGGACTACAATTTTCTGTACGGTACTGCTGTAGGCTAGTTGTTGTAAATGTTATTTATTCCATAGATGAGTGTTTAAAATATTTATGAAATGTTGTTAACCATTATAATGTTCTATTGGTCAAATTGATAGTAAAAAGAAATAGCGTCTTCCATGAATTGCTTCCATAACCATGAATATATTATAACAAGTTATATGATAATAATTATTATAGATGTTGAATAAGAATATTATGTATAGACAGCAATTACAGTAACTAATTGAATAATGTCTTCCAAAATGCCTGTTGAAACTAACATGAATATTTAATAAATGCAAATTAGATAAAATACTTTAGATGCTTATGAAATAATCAGATTTTCTGTAATTTGTGTAACTTAGGTCTACAGATTGTGATTTGAATGTATTTTTCGATGTCACTTAAATCATCTTTTATGGGAGACAAACAATAGACTATATGTATTTTTCTCTTCTCTTCCAAATTCAAGTCTTCCATTGTTCATATTAATTCACAGTAGGTAGCCTACACAATTCATTTGTGATTGTGTTGATATACAACAGAGTTGATATTTTAAGTGCATCTGATAGGTATAAGTTAAATCAGCAGAAGACAGGAGGTTTTGGTGATTCCCATTTATAATGTTAGCTAAGTTTAATTCAGTTAAATTATTAGTTGGGCCTATGTATTATAGCTTATAATTGAACTGGAATCAACGTTGGTTAACAATGACAATAGGCATCAGCCAAAATCTTCTGCTGAATTGTTTGAATTATTTCAAACGTCAAATTAAGACGACCTACCTATAGTATTAGGTGCACTTCAAAATTTATTTGGATAATTTGACAAATTACTTCAGTATTAGGTACCGCGGTACCTAGGCTTAACTTAGTTGTTGATCGCATTCTAGAAGCCTTTAGATCACATTGGGCCGATCGATTTTTGCATTTAAAACTTGATAAAATTGAAGGTGTCAAGTAGCTTCAATGTTAATTTCTGGATCAAATTTGTACCAATTAATGTTTCAAACATCCAATAGGTTATTAATTCCTACTTCTGATATTTTTAATTTTACTGCATACCTTGTGTTCAACTTAAAATTGAATTTGTAAAAAATGGCACTACGATACAACCACAGATAAAAGCTAGGCTATAAGCCTACGTTAGTCTTCTGGTATCAGATTCAGTCGGTCCTTTATCTGTGATAGGCCTACGACACAAGTGCCAGTCGCAGTTAAATTAATCATTGCAGCTACATTAAATTAATTTTCTAATATCCATGTCTTCCAGAGAAATATCGATTTTTTAGGCAGTTCTAAGAATAACACTATTGTGTGTTTCCAATGCGTTGTGTAGCAATGTGTACCGTAACTTCTAGTAACCTATATGATGTAATGTTGAGTTCAATTTTCATATTTTAAGAAAAAATCAATGTATTTGATTTCTATAGTAATCGATCTATACTGTAGCCTATTCTTGAATATCGAGCAAAAACGAATGGCTGGGCTTTCTCATGAAGAAAGACAAAACAACATGTCTATCCTGAATATGTAGCCATTAAGGGTACCTATTTTAATGTAAGGTCCTCTAGACATGGGATAGCCCTAAATCTGAAGAGATTTTTTATTTGTATTAAAAGTATTGAAATAATTTATATATTGTATAATATGTATTGAAATAAATATATTGAAGTTGGAGAGTCAGTTATATTTTAGTGCTTCACTTCTAAGCTAAGAAACACAACATATTATTATTATATTAAGCATATAACATGAATTATTCGATTTATTTCAGCAATCAGCTCGCGTTTCTGGTCTGGGATTTTTGGTCTAGCAGCTTTAAATCAAGAATAATCTGACTGGTAGAAGTAGAAGTGGGTAGGCTAAGTCAACTTCCTCAAATTCTTGAATTCGAATCGGAAATATATCGTTCGGGGTGAGCATGTGCATTCATCAAGAAGTTACAGCAATAATACATTGCTGGAAAACACGAAATTGTAGCATCTTATAGCAGAGCCCGACAATATAAAGGCTATTTTTTCTAATCAAATAGCTATAGATTGTCCCCTGGTCGAGAGAGCTCAGCAGATATTATCAATTTTTGTTGGGGCAAATAACGAATATCAACGCATGTATAGGGCCTAATGCAGATTTCTTCAACAAATATCAGCAAGAACACTTATTGTTGAAGTAATCATCTGCTTTCTAAAAAGGACCCTACATACATAAAGAATCTGGTGAGAAAAGAAAACTTTTACAAGTCGATATTAGAAGTCTATCTTGTACCATATTACTGGGTTACTTGTATTTTAATAGTAGTTTATGCAATGGTTGTATTAATAATGAAAGCTTTTAAACCACGAGTGAGATACCAAGGTAAACGAGTAAAGCGAAGCGAAGCGAGTATTTTAAGGTATCTCAAAAGTCGTTTAAAGGCTAAAATACAACCATTGTATTCACCATTTTATCTACGACCAACAAAAAAATATCAACATCATCAACCAAAACTAACCTTGATTTTAACTAGTACGGTGTGTTACAGTGTTGTTTGTTTGTCAGGTTAGAACAGCAGTAAACTGTTCAGTATTGTTGGGCAGTAAACAGCATAGTCGTAGTTAAACATAATACAGTAATTATAGCAAGTCGGTCGCAAAGCAAGCCACACCTAACAAACGATCTGTGGATAACTAACAGGTATTATAAGCTTTCTTAGGCCGTCTAAGCATTGATAATAGTTTTGTAGAAAGCGAAAAAACTATGCTACCCTCGTATTTGAGACAGCTTGCTTCATTGAGATTACCTTATAATTTACTGAAACCCTTTGTGATAATAAACTGTTACTGTAGGCCTACTTGATTTTTGAGTGGCGAAATTCCAATTACTCATTGATAGACACTAACTTATTTGCAATTTTCCATTTGAAAGAACAAGACATTGAAAATTTGTAGAATGACACGTGAATTTTATTGTGTGTAGTACAATAATAAGCAGCAGTCTAAACAAAAATTACAAGACAAATAAATATAACAGAAAGGTGTAATTAGTAACAACATATTAATAATGTAAACTCATTCAACAATGACTTAGACTAAACAAACGAAAATATTTTTCGACCAAACATATTTTTGGAAAAATGACTAGATCAGTTTAGTGTCAGGCGGCGGGCACCAACAAAACAAAATAATAAATCACTTTTTTAATGAGTTTGTAATTAATATTTTAGAGAATATCAATGATAGAGAATATAAATGAATAGAATGATCAATGATGAATTAAATGAAATTTAGTTCTTTTAAAGTGAATCAAGAACCTTAGTGTAGAAGAGGCTGATAAAGAAGTATCATATTCTAGCTATCAACATAGGAGCCTACAGGTAGATCGAAGCCAGCAACGAGCTTCTGGGGGCCCCTGGGACCTCAGTCAGAGGCATCAAAAAGGCGAAGAATTGCTGAGAAACAGAGCGCATTGTTAGGAACGTTAGAAATTGTTTCATTAAAGACTAGATTTCATTAATATGATATAATTGAACACATGTTCAATGCTCAGCAACTCGACGAACCGGTCGTCACAAATTATGTGAGTTGAATATTTTTTGAAGTTTGAAATTGGTGTAACTCTTATGATGATGCCGTAAACTACACTTTTTTATATATAATCCTATGCAAATTTTCTACTGAAATAAGAAGCATTTATTCATTTCCAATTATACAAGCATTTTCACTTAGGAGACCACTGATTCTTTAGCGCCGCCACTGCTTACAATTAATAAGTATGCTTTTTGCTGTTTTGCATAATGTTAGGTATATTTAAGGAATTTAAGTAGACTATTATAATTTGCTAGTGCAATTATTAATATGTGCATTTCACGTATTTACATCTCGTATATGCTTATGCTATTTATGTCCATTCTAATCAAAAATATCTCATTTTATTATTCTAATTTTTAATTTATAGCACATGAATTTCTTTGCATTTTGGAGACATCAATTTCATTGAAAACAGTATTTTTATTTGTGCATAATCGTGTGAAAAATGAAGGACACATTGTGAGTTGCAAAATATCTGCACCAATATAACTTAGCAAACACTTAGCTTACAAATTAATTACAAATAATTATATGTTTTATGTATTATGAAAACTTCACAAATTCGAAAAACCCCTTTTAATGAGGTTGCTGGATGCTACAGTATAAGAAAATTAACCAAATGAAAAATAAATTAAAAACTATGAATAAAAAATAAATTGCACACCATGATGTAGGAAAATAATTATTTCTATCATTGTTACTTGATCAGTATTGTTGAAATTGTAGAACTTTCCATGAAGTGAAATGCTTTGTATGAAGTGAAAACTAAACAAGCTTCATTGATGCTTGATAATTCGATAGTCTGGTTATACCGACTAGTCAGTTAGCACTTAAACGGCCAGTTACACGGAAGCCCACTAAATAAGAAGCTTGAAGTAACTTTAAGGGGGTTTCTAAGCGCTTTTAGTGTACCGGTTGCACAAAGGACCATTATTATACTTTTCACGTTAACCAACTTATTCACAATCTGGCAACACTGGCAATTTGAAAAAAACAGCTGGTTCTGAAATTTAGAAAATTTATTAAATTATTTCATTATTGATTATTAGAATCATTATTTAATTATTTTGATTTTTTCCAATTCTCAAGACCCACGTCCTTAATTGCAATTTTAGGTCCTGTAAAAATGGAAGTTCATGGGAATTGGTGAGATGCAATTCTAGGTAAGCGAGTGTGGAAATATTTTTGAAATTGTAGAACGCCCTAATCGGCGTTACCTATTGTGATTGGCCTTCGTACAACCCTTATTCTCTCCATAAAATTCAATCTGACTTTATTTTAATTCTTTACTTTATTTGAATTCAATTTGATTTCGTGCAACTGGCCTATATTAAATGTTTTTATTCTTTACTTCTTTCATAAAACAGTAGATACGCATCACCACATCCAATACTTGATCCTCTGACTGTTACCCTGAAAAAAATTCAAATTAAAAATTAGCTCACTCACCACAAAAATTACTACTCTTGCTAGAGCAATTCTCTAATTCTCTCCTACGCTAGCAGAGCGCAGTAGCGTATGTGGGACTCTCTCACATACGCTGAGAGGTGTTCATATTGATTGAAATTGATTTTTTATTCGTCATCAATTACAGATTAGGGACATTCCTGGCGGTTCAAGCGGGCAAATTTAGTATAGGCCTATCTATTAATTAGTTACAAACTAAGTTTCCAATTTTGTTTTGAAAACTGTACTAAATTCGTATTATGCCTCCCAAGTATTTTCCAGGTGATAAAAGCAGTATTCCAGCTCCTCTTCTCGAAGGGATCCAAGTCCATGGCACTTTTCATATTATATAGTGTGTGCATGCATTGAATATTAAATCCAATATAGCATCCAAAAACTGTGCTGTAGCTATTTTCATATATTTGTTTTTCATGTGCTATTAGGTATGTGCATCTTTGGTTGAATTCTTAGAAATCATGTCTCATTTTTTATAGTTTTTAGCATGTTCTATTATTTATTTGTACTTTATTGTATTGTATTTGTTTCATCACCAAGTTAATTTAATGCATATTTTTTGTACCAGATTACCAAGTTTCAGCATCCACTTCCATAAGACATCATTATAAAAATGTAAAATTGAAATACTGGAGAAATGGAATCTACTGCATATTCACATATGCAAAGTTATAAGAGCAGTATTTTCATCATAATACTCTTCATTTCAGAGTTGATGATGTCCGAAAGGACTTATATCCTTTTTCCAAAAATAATTCAAGATTTTGTGCTGGAAAATCTATCGACTGAAAATTTACAATTATTAGAGATATTTACATGAATTATTTCCAAACAAATCAAATTTTAACTCAAATTACATATTGGTTGAAATAAACCTTCTAGGGATTTTTTTTATGTCGAATGAACCCACTTTCGGATGAATTATTGAGAAGATACAGCAAAAACATTTTCCCTCTCCTGGTGATCCCTGTGTTACGCGCTGGTTAATTTGAAGTTTGAATCTATGTACAGAATTTGAAAGCAAAATAAACAAGCTTGTTTTTGCTTTGTGAAAAAGTGATAAAGCTATATCAATTGAAAATAACTATACACACCTTTCGTCATTGAATTCTATCCACTGATCGTTCTGACGACAGATGGCAACGTAATGGCCGCTCATTATTGTTCCAGAATGTTTTGATACAGCGACCAAATTGTACAAGGAAGCTGCCGCCGAAGAGGAAGAGCTGCCTTCAGTGTATGGGCCCAGGTCCAAATTCTCCAATGGAAAGTCCACCAAAGTTGTCATTTTTCTGTGTCGGCTTGATTCGCTAGGTGAAAATCTTTTGAGGTCTGTTAATGCAGCTATAATTAAGGAACAATCATCTGGTCAAATATTATCATACAAACGAACACACACTACATTAAATTACTATTATTAACCACATGTACTCATGTCTGCTATCTATTCTCATGAATAGACGTTCTGAGAATATAGTTACATACTTTCGGCGAAACTAATGAGATAAACATTCAACAAAGTATGAAGTTGATTGAGAGTGCTGTTATCAATACAGCATACCTTGGTATTAGTACAGTAATATAATCTCGAATTTCTCCAGATTTTTTTGAATAAGAATAAGAATTTTTATTGGCCATTAAACAAATACAACAATGCAATAGGCTTCGTCATACAAACATAAAACATGAAAAACAAACAATTTTGAATTATAAAGCTAAGGTACTAATATCACAGTCCAAGAATTCTTTCAGGTTATAAAATGGGTTTTTTCTTAACCAATTCTTTATTACCAACCTAAAGCTTTCTAGTTCCAAATTTCTTATTCTAAGAGGAAGTTTATTATATATTATATATCTCTGATACATATGACTTTTATGTGTCCTAGATAATCTTACATAAGGGGTTAGAAGATCAGAGTTCATCCTGGTATTATAATTATGATTATCACTATTTTGAGAGAAGTTGTTCAAGTTATTCTTCACCTGGTATTATGAATTCATAATACTGAACTGTACTTATATAATCGCAGCAATCAACCAAAATAACTAGTATCCATATTACTGAAATGAAGTTTAATAAGTAAAGGATACGTAATACCAGTATCATGGGCAATCGTTGAATCTTCAATGATTTGGTACATTTTCGTCTTGTCTTACACTTGGAACAGGTCTGAAAATCAAATAATATAGAATTTATAATTCAATTAAAATTAATAATGGCATCATCCAATGATCATATATTTTTAAAGTGCAAATAGAAGTTTTGTTCACCATCCAATAAATCACTCGCCTGTGTAAATAGGAAGTTTGTTCATAATTTGAAGTTTTTCCCCGTCTTTCGGAGACGTTAAGCCGTCGGTCCCGACTGCCTAAAAAGTAGTCGTCATATCTCATCATCACCTCACTCATTACCCACGCACAAGCCTAGAGCTCATGTGGGCATCATCCTCAGAAAAAAAATGAAAAAAAAAACCTCCAGGGAATTGTGAGCTTATTGAATATTTTAAAAACTATTGCTGTTTTGATGTGATAAGTTTGGAGTGTCATAGGATGAGGAGTTACTGCTCGTCTACAATAAAGAGGCCAAGCTCAACTGTAACAATAAATTCATACCAAATAGTCGAAAAAATAGGAAATCATAATAGAAAATCATAAGGCATTTTACTAAATTAGTAAACCGTGAGAAAATATGTTCAAAATGTGAATGGATGATGTTTGAAATTATTCATTTAAACCATTGACGTTGTTATAGCATTTTAATGTTTTTAAACAATAAATAATGATTTGTTTAAGTAAACCGTGAGAAAATATGTTCAAAATGTCAATAGATGATGTTTGAAATTAATCATTTAAACCATTGACGTTGTTATAGCATTTTAATGTTTTTAAACAATAATGATTTGTTGTATGAGAGCACTTACTGGCATTTCATTAGCTTCAAGAACCTCGTCTCTAGTGAATGTGTCAAGGCACTGGGTGAGACGCACTTGGCTGATTCTGTCAGGCAGCGACAGGGACAGGTCCCAAAAAGGATCATAAGTAGTCGAGCAATGCCCACAAGTGGCACACTTGAGAGTTGACTTCAACTGGCCTACAAACAAGTCAACAATCTTGCTGTTGTCGCATTTTAAGTATCTCTTCCAACACTCCATAGCTTTTTGATGATCACTGCAAATGCATAAACTTCATTTGATTAATTTGATTAGCTAGTAAATCGATGAGTGCAGTGCATGAAAGTGAGTCCAATGGAAATTCGTTCATTTGCAGATCACACAATACAGTGTTCTGTAGCTAACCGATTATTTTAAACAATGGATTAAATCATTGGAAACAATTTCTCAGGATTTGTGAAAATCCTTTGCAGATCACATAATACAGTGTTCTGTAGCTAACCGAATCGATTATTTTAAACAATGGGTTAAATCATTGGAAACAATTTCTCAGGATTTGTGAAAATAAAATGGAAAACAACAATAAAATAAGAATCTATGAATAAATTACATATTTCCTCACAATATATGGTGATTTTTCTAGAGTAATATTATGAGCTCTCTAGTCAATAGTAATGGAGAGAAGAGTTCCCAAAAATGCTGTGATGCGGACGGAGAAAGTGGAGGACAAAGATTGCAGATTTTTTCACAAACTTGAAAATTTTGCAAGTCTCATTTCGGTATGGAAATCATTCATTGTCATCTGCTGAATAATTCAATATTTTCAATAATTCAAATAATTCAAAAATATTCTCAAATATTCAAATAATTTAGGCTGTCATTAATTTTAAAATGTTGAAGCTCATCTTCAGGTTCACCTAGAGCTCATGTGAGTATCACCTTCATAAAAACAAATCTGCAATTTTCGGTCTTGTGTATCTTGGTAACAAAGCATTCGCGGAACGTTTTGTAGTGTCTCTCCCCTTTGTTTATGATAAAGTAACACCTATTCTCGAAGCGTTACGGGCCATTTGAATTCAATCGTATACACTTCTCCATATAATTATATAGGATTTAATGGTTTCATTTGCAATCGATGGATGGTTATAGCAATTTGCATGCTGGCGCTGGCCTACCTTAGACTGTCGTCTAAATCAGTATAATCTCTGATTTTGCTTCGAACTCGGTTGACATCGACGTGCAACCCTTCAAGCAAGTAACGCAGAAACTCTTGTGCATCTTGTTGATTATTACCCATGAAGCATGGCGCAAACTGCTGGAAGCATCTCTTAAATGCACTTGGCTGAACTGCTCTATTTTCTCCGTCCCAAAGATCATTCAACAAATTGGCAAATGCTAAACAAAAATAAAAGTAAGATTAGGCACACATCGATATGATAGAACATATGACAATCAAGCAACATTGTAATGAAAACACTAGATGTTGTCAGATATCTCACCAGACACATTGGCATTTCGATACCATTTATTTTTAAAAATTGAATAGGAAGAAACAACTTAACAGATTACAGATTATGAGAAAAACATCAACTCTCATGGAGATACTTGAATATTTTATAGTGAAATATATATTATTTATAATTGGAAAACAAACGGGAAAATGTTTTTATTTGTGAACTATCACAAAGAATTAGTGATATAGTTTGAAAGTTGTAATTACTTAAATATAGGCTACTACTTACCCTTGACTAGCGCACCATCAGATTGAGACTTTATATCAGCCAGATAGGACCCACTCCGGAAATACTCTCTTAAATGACTGATATGGCTAAGGCACTGTACCACAGAATTAAGGAAACACTGAAAACAATCAAACGGTTCACAAAATATTGAATATTGCAGTCGTAAATACCGTACACGACATCATCTAGTCTAGTCAGTATCCGTTTATGAAGTTTAGCTGTTATGTTTCACCTGCTTTGGTTCAAAATATTAATTTCTTTGTAAAACAACCAGTTCATAATGTAAAAGCTCTTTAACGTCCTATCAATAGCAGTCATGCACAGTAGGTAAATGAAGCTTTCTTTGTGTGATGAAAAAGTTCAAGTAGGCTATACCGCTATAGTATTCTTTAATGACAATGGAGGGAATATGAGCATTATACCGAAAACACTGAGCATTTGGAAATCATAGATGTAGAACATGACTTACTGTATTTCCAATATTCTTGAGTCCATTTCGACCATTTACTGCACTATGAGTATACGTTTTAATTGATGAATATGCTCGTTCTCTAGGCGCAACTCCAACCTGGAAATACATTTTTTATTTATTCTTTATTGCTGACATTACATTCATATAAAATATATGCAGTAAGTTACAATACAAAACAACATCAATGTATCAATAGTTACATAAAAATTATAAGATTATGGAAGTACATACTATACATAATAAACTATTTACATGATGGGTGTGTTTAATTATGTTTTTTAATTAATTCATTAATTGTTTTTAATTTGAGATAATGTTTACATTACATGATGAGTATTCATATTTTATGAAACGTTAAGGAAGACTGATATGTGGTTTTTGGCATGTTACGTGCCTATTTCCAACTAATACAGAAAATCGATACAAATTTCTATTTTTCTTATAAAGCAAATCAGTTATTTAATGAGTCCCGTAAATTCCTGAGGGTTGTTAAAACGTCACCTGACGTTTCTATGCATTGAGAGGAGTTTTATGCAATCAATGCAAGCAATGTTTATGTTTCTATAATATGTGTTCAATCTATATTTATATTACATGTAATATTGTTTTTCCAAAATAAAGAATTATTCGATTTAATATTTTGATTTTGATTTATGAATTTTTATTTGGTTATTAAATGTTTTTCCTACAAGGAGAGCTGAATTTAGGATAGAACTCCATTATAAAAAGCTTCATTGCAAGTCATTTCATAGAGGAGGAGTCAATACAAAGCGATAATTGTACTTTATAGTTCTACAAAATTAAGGAATCTAACATTTGCCTGTCTTTAACGTCGCTTTTTTAGTGTCCGTGTGCTTTAGATTGTCGACTTATCCATCTTTCTCCATTCTTAGCATAAAATGATAAAAGGAGGTTACTGTATACAGAGGGATTGAAAAAGGGTAGGCCTATTATTATATGAATAATATATGATAGCAACTCACATTATCTGTCGACTGCGTACAAATTGATCTTCGATGTGGTGTTGAAGCGCTTGACTTTATCAACAAATTATGAGACAATGTGTTGGAGGGTGATAGGTCACAAAGCTTTTTATTTCTTCCACTGTCATATTTAGAAAGATATCTTGAAGGTAATTCTGATTTGTAATTCATCTTATCTATGGCAGTCTTCCTTGCCAACGCTGAAGTTGATGTTGAGCTCAAGTAAGAGCCACTGTCATAGTGCTGGATATTACGAGGCTTCGATAATCTAGAAAAAAATTATGATTCGAGTAGAATTAATCCTGTTTGTGATACTGTAGGCACATAGAATATAACTTTCAAAGAATGTAGAGCAAACCATCGGAATTGTATTTCCGATTATAGCTGTTGTCGCGCGAAGAGAATAGCTTTATTCGTGCATTGGGCGATGGCGGCTACCAATGCCAATGCTGTATGTAACTGATCGTAATTTTTTTTTTTAAATTTGACAAAATTTTATAATTCACTTCCGACTATTAGAGTCTATTAACTGTTTTATAGTTATAAATATTAATTTATTTATATTATATTTCTTTATTTAGCCTTTATCTTTTGGTCTATATTACATCTTATTTTTAATTATTTTATTTATATTAATTCGTTTGTTTTCTCTATCCCATGTTGTACGATTTTGAACTCACTGCTGGCGAACAAGTTCTCTTATGCCAGTAGTGCCACAGTATGTGAATGTAATATCTATGAATTGTGTATATTGTATTGTTTTTATGGCAAATTAAATCATTCGTTCAATTTGGATTAGTACTTTAGTAAAAATGAATATTTGAAACCGCACCATTCTTTTAACCCTGTATTCAAAATTAACGTAATTGCCTCGATTTATAATTGAAAATTTATCATCAGGAAGTGAAAACTTCGTAAATTATATTTGAAAGTATAATTATAAAGTGTTACTTAGTAATAAATTTCGGTTGAAATCTTTTCTAATTGCCTTTTTGGTAGAGCAGAGTTGAAATTGTAAAAATTCTACGAACCTGGATATTACATCGGATTGGATGTTCCTACTACTCAAACATGATGAACCAGTAACTGACAGTTGAGGTTCATCAAATATCGATGAACTTCGCGTGTATGAATTCGAATACCTGTAAATTATAACGTTAATTAACTATTTTATCTATTGATAGAAGCAATATTTACAATTTAACGGCTATTCAAGATTGAATCGATAGTTTTAGGAAAGCCTTCGACAGTATTGAGTGGAATTATTGTAATATAAAAGTAGGAAAACTCTTAATTTTTGCATTTTCAGAGAACATTTTGTTAGTCCTAGGACAATATAGTTGTACAATGCAACTAGAAAACCAGAAACCATTGGAGTTACCTGCACACACGATTTTCCATGCGGGTATTCTGTTTATTTACTGTATTTAAAGATGTAAAATTGTATTTCAATCAATTTGAATTGCATAACATGAGCGATATAATTAATTCTATTTAGTATTTGTCATGATTAGTAGGGTATAGATGATATATTAGCCTAATTCGAAAATTGTCACACAAAACAGTAAATTAACAACATACATACGATTGGATATACAGTACCTAAGTACTACACTATTCCACAATACCCCATGCTCTAATATATCATATTATAGGCTTACGATATGATAATCTAGACAACTTGTCGCATTAAATCTCATACATTGAGCTATTTCCAGAGAGAAAAATGTGACGCCTGGAAAATTAATTGAGTCAGTGAGCTGCATAATTGATATGTTGTAATTATATGTTCTCATTATAGTCCTGTTAACTACAATAGCTATTATTGCAGGCACGTAGAAGCAAATTGCGATAATTTATTCTAGTTTATTTTCAATTACTTAATACAGTGATTTATTAAGTAGCCTACTTACCGTTGATAGCTTGAGTACGAACTGAGAGGTGTATAGGTACTTTTGCTCACAGAAGTCATTGGACTGCCAACTGATGATGATTGATGATTCAATGAAATTGGCATGTTTATGCATCAATCATCAAGGATTTTAGTAATAATATACTGAAAAAGTCAATATTCTGCTTGAATTTATTACGCTCACATTTACCATAAAATAGAATGACGAGAGCAATAAAGTGATCATGCTCTGTTATGACTTATGAACAGTACAGTTTTCAATACAATATTCTTTGATACTACTATGACATTTAATACATTGAACAGTACAATAATAATCTTAAAATGTGACAAAGAACATGGAAATTTTGATTTTTATGAGTTTATTTTCATATGAAGTGAGAATAAAATCATTTCATCCAGCTCTCCACTGCAGTTGTGATCCGCCTCAGTTTCCATGAAAAAATTCTATCGCTTCAATTGGAATACACAATATTTTGAGTCATGACTGGTAAAGCACGCGTCAGGGTTACAACAACCGATGTAAATATGCATTAAACGAACCTTGAATCGCTGAATAAAATTGGCTATCTAGAAAAGATGAGATAGCCTAGATAAGACAGGGTGATTAATTCTGATCCAAATGGAGTTTCATTTGACACTCAACAATTTTAATATTATATCGTTTTTATGTTGTATTCAATAATGATTTTATTGGATAAAACAAGAGAAAAAACTTTATAAATAGTTGGTACCTAGGTGAAAAGATACAACAATTTATTGAAGCTTTCAAACTAACTTATTTCGTTCTGAAACGCTTAATTTATGCACAACTACCAAAAAATGGAAACTTACCTTGCCAAGAGCATTAGCAAAACAGTAATGATAATTTATTAATCTCGATTCTTTTCATAAAATATAGAAACTTCAAATAAATCTTCAACATTTTGTAACTTCTCAGTTACCTTACTGTAAACTGTAATACTGTTCGATGGTAGCAAGTGGCAAGTACCGAAATAACCTACAAGCTACCCTACCAATCAGAATGTTGTGAATACAAGACGGACATTCCAAAATACCCAATATGGGGTTGCAGCTGCTGCTCAGGCTTACAGAAAGCTAAACCTTGGAAAGACGTCCAAATTACAAAGTCATCCATTAAGGAGATCTATCGATCAATCAGCTAACATTAATTATGGAATTATGAAACCCAGATTGCTGAATTGCTATTACAGAGTTTTCAGTTCATACATTATAGCCTATTATGTTTTTACGTTCGACTAATAATTGGCGCCTACAAACACACAGTGCTAGCGCTGGCATTGAAAGCCGCGTTAGAAGCTGTGACTTCATAGGTGTCGCTGTTTTGATACTGTATGTTTGTTTGTTGGTGGATTTGTTTTATTTATAGTAGGTACAATGATAATAAGAGGTGGATAAATGAGGACGCTATTGCCACCTTGAACGTCCAATTTACACTATGGAGGATGGAACTTTATAAACAAATAGGTCAACATAATTTTACAAGGTTCATCCCAAAAGTAATGAGCTATATTTTTTCTCATGTGAGTAAATTCCGGCGCGCTCGGAGCAGGTGTCGGTGGGCTTACACTTTGACGTTCGACAAGCGCCACACGGCTCTGAGCTCTGATCGACAGGAGGGAACTTTCCGCAAGCCTCGGTTTTGAGTTTCTGACACGGTGTAATCGAACACCAAACAATCAAATTCTGCTTCCGCGTGGGCAAGAAAACATAGGAAACGTTTTCAATACTTCAGGAGGCCTTTAAGGCGACAAGGGCTTATCCCACTCCCAGTGGCACTATGTTCAGGTGGGCTGGGAAGAGGTGGGAGGTGGTGACCACTCAAATCGACGAGATAAAGTTGAGCATTTGCTTATACTGTACTTCTAAAATATTGAGCATATGCTTCATTTTCTATGAATAAGAGTGAGCAAAGCCTTATCGCTCATGCTCATCCAAAAAGTAGTTTGAGCATTTGCTCAAAAATAAAGGTTATGCTCAAAATTGTATGAATAAACTAGAGCATTTGCTCAACTTTTGAAGCAACTACTTCAAAAAAGTTGAGTTTAGTCTAGAGCAGCTTTTCACCTTTTGCTCATACTAAAATGGCTCAATAAATTTAAGCAAAACTGACTGCTTTTTCAATACGGTAGATGCAATAGCATTTAAACAAGTAAAATGTTAATTGAATTTCTTATTAAAAGTTACATTAAAGAGCAGTGCCGCCGCTTGGAGCGGCAAATTTTGGGGGCGGCAATTTTCCATTTTCATTTTTTAATGTTAAAATATTTTTTCGATGTTAAATGATCGGAAATGTAATTTTAGATTGTGGAAACTTGCGAAAAGCATTAAATTTTGGCTGCGGTGGCGTTAATACGTAAGTACCTATATAATAATGTAAGGGGCGGCACTCACGAATTTTGCTTGCCCATAGACATTATTGTTGTCTTTCGATTTTATTTCCTATAAATCAAGTTATTAAAATTATATGATTTATTTATTTATTTAGCGTATGGCTTTTCTCGGTGGGGAGACCCGAAGGTTGTTCCACCTCGCCGTGATAACCTAATTCCACTTAGGTTGTAGTTTTATCCACTTTTCAGAATTATTTCGAATTTTGAAAGCATTATATGAATTATATGATTGAAACTGAATATAAACTAACACATCAATATTTTTCTGAAATGAGCTGTAAAATTCTAAATGAGCTGAAATTCTAACCTTTCACTATAAAAACAAAGTAAGATGAATCAGCTGATGAAAAATCTTTAAAATAGGTAAGCATTTGCTCCAGATTTCAGAAGCATGAGGTAAGAGTATAAGGTAAAGATTATTCATGTAAAAATGAGCAAATGCCGATGCTTCTACCTAATGCTCAGAAGCAATACCTTATGCTTCATGCTCGTGCTTATGAGCATATGCTCAGTTTTTATTCAAACGGCCCATTGGGTTTGGTCGTATGACCACAAACCATTATTTATTCTCTAGAACGCCTTGACGAACTGAGTAAAATATAGATATCTCAACATCATACAGCATAATATTAGTATTTTATTGTCTCAAAATTGTTTACCCCCTACTTTGCATAATGGCTGGATTTCACGATTCCAGTAGACGTACAGGTTACTGGAGGCAGGTGGATCATATGATCGTCGACTCTATACAAACAGTCCAATGCACACTGACTGGTGTCATAATTATGATCCACCTGCCGTCTACCTGAACGTCTACTGGAATCGTGAAATCAAGCCATTAAAGTCATTGAGATTGTTTTCCTCTCTTTTCTCATTTAAGATCATTACAGATATATTATTTAAATAACTGTAATGTAACAGAATAATTTAACTTGTCATGAATTTTGACTGGCATCAATATTTTTTCCTCTTCACCAACAATGGGTAATTAGTGGTTGTGAAAATTCATGGCAAATAAAAAATTATGCTGTAACATTACAACTGAATTTCTCCTCAATCTTCAATAAGCAAAATCACTGCAATTAATAATGATTTATTGCAATACTATAATAAGTAAGCAATACCATATTTTATAATACATATAATTTCAACTTTGAAGTGTAAATAATTCTTACCAATTTACATGATACTGACAAAATTTGTTTTTGTCTTATGGTTATGATGAATTCTTGTAATAAATAAAATGAACATCAATATCATTATCAAGGTAATGTTATAATAATATTGATAAGTTTCTTTGTAAAATGTTAAAGAATTATTTTGATATTTTTTCAATATTAGAGTTGTTTTATAATATGGATCAACTCGTTTCTGCGCACAGGTTTTTATTTTTCCAAATTGTAATGCCCCACTGTTTTCGTATGTATTGCTGAATGGAAATAAATTATATTGTTGGTGCAATTATACAGGATGTTTCAGAACTCCCTACCAATACTCTAGGGCATTGTTCCTGATATAGATAGAGAATTGTTCCAAGATAGAGAATTGGTGTCAGCAAACTATTAATACTTTGATATAATAGTTAAGTTGATAACTTAACTATAACTAAATAGATAAGTTGATATTAAAAACGTTTGATACTGCTGAACTTTATTTATTTTTAATTCGTTAATTTTCTGGGTAAGCTTAAACTGGTCATGTGGACTCCTCTGACATAAATATTTTTACTTTGCATAGTTTTTCATTGTTTTCAATAACATAACATCAGTACTGCTAAATTTTCTTCGTCAGATTCGGACTCTGCTAAATCGTGAAGCATGGCAGGGCTGTGACCTGTGACTGTTTTCCAATTTGCGGTGACAAACCCAGTCGAGTGTGTGACCTTGAGGAGGGGCTGTGTGCCTAAGTGGCATTAAATAAGGTGCGTACAGACTTGCGCGCCGCTAGCGATCATGAATTTTCTATTGATGTGCAGTACTCGCCGCAAATTCGCGAAGAGCCAAGCTTGGCGAATTCATGTTCGCGAGAGGCGCAGCACGTAAGTCTGTATGCTCCTTAAGAAGCGGCGTCTCTCGCTGCCAATAGTTTTTAATTTAAATAAATTTTTGCATCCTTGTGAAACATTAAAAATTAAACCATCCATAACCAGCATTCTTTGTAGCGCCTGTAACATCTTCCATAGATACTACTCCCACTCTGAAAAAAGAACAATGACTGAATGCTCGTGTTTTACTATTCAGTAGTTTATCAATACAGCATTCTACAGTTGCTGTAAATGATATTTATTGGTAGTGATTTATTGGAAATAAAATTAGGAATTCCTTGTTCCAAAGTACAAAGAAAGAAGCATGATAATTACAACAATAGAATTTTATTTTCCAATAAATGTAGATTTCAGTAGGTACAACTGATGAGAAATGGAAAAATGTATAATGTACAAATGTAAAAAAAATATTTTACAAAATAAGCTGTACAGTATTGTACATGTTACACAATAATAATTTTTCATAGATATTTCAATACAAATGTTTGATATATAATTATTCAGATTCTGCATCATCAAATTGCCCTTCAACAGGGGGGGAGACTCTAAAATAGGATGTTTTGCGCCTTGATGAAGGATTCAATTCACGAACGCAAGGAGGACGAAAATCGTCCGGATTAAACAAATCATCATCATCTTCTTCAGTATCCCAAAGTTCTACAGAAGAAATGGAATGACAAGTCGGGACAGACTTTTCTGAGTAAGATGATGTTTCAAGTTGAGAAGAATCTGAATCTGATGAAACCGAAATTTCAACTTCCGGACGATAACCCAAAATCCTGGTCAGTTGATATTTACTACGTAATTCATTCAAAAGCATGGAATAATTCATGCTTTTAGGAAGAGAACTGCTGTCAAAATGATTATTCTCAACGTCAATTCCCTCAAGATTCAAGTTCAAGAACACTTCTGGTATTTTAGAGATTTGATTGAAGTATAAATCAAGAAATTTGAGATTCTCCAACTGGCCAAGACTTTCAGGCAAATCCGATAATGGATTAAATGGGAGGAGCAAAACTGAGAGTTTACACAGATTTCCAATCTTATCTGGAAGCAAATAGAGTTCATTGTTCGATAAATCACATAGTTCCAGATTTTTCAAATCGCAGAAACTATCAGGTAACCAGTTAAGATAGTTGTTTTTCAATTCTAGAATTTCTAAATTCCTAAATTCTGAAATTTTATCGGTAAGATCTCTCAAAGAAACATTGGAAAGTTTCAAAACGCACAAATGTTTCATGTTCATCATTGTAGAGAGCGGAATCTTCGGAAGAAAGTTGTGTTCATTAGAGAATAGTTTCTTGTGCTCTAATGAACGGTCATTTGTTAAGTTAAGTTCTCTTAGGTTGGGAAACAATTCTAGAGTCTCTGAAAAATTTTCAACCAACTGACAATTTGATAATGTTAATTTCTTCAAAGATTGCGAAATAGTTGCTCTTCGGGGTCTGCACAGTAAACCAAGTAGTTCATCAATACTTTTTTCCTTTTTGAAACAAAAATTATGAGAAATGTCCAACTCCACCAGACGCACACAGGATGTGGATATCAAACTGTCAGGGAACGAATCGATTTGGTTTTTGTGTATATCAAGAAGTTGAAGTGAAGACAGACAATCCATAGAACGCAAATTCACAATTAGATTTTCAGATAGAAAAAGATGTTTCAATGCAAAAAAACCGCTAGCCAAACAGTCTGGTACTCTATCAAATTGATTCCGCGAAAGATTCAACGTTTGCAATTTCTTGAGCAAAGAGAAACTTGAAGGTATGCTCGATAAGAGGTTATCGGACAGATCAAATTTCACCACATTTATGAATGGAATATCGGGTAGACTAGACAGCCTTGCACCTTTAAGCACAACTGTGGTTAATTTTAAAAAATCCGCTTTTGAAAGTTTATGGAACACTGTTACCTCATTATCATTCACGTTCTCAGAACGAAATTCCTCTTCCGAAGATTCATTAGGTTGATTATATGTAAATTCATCCAAGTTTTTTTCAACACTATTCTTCATTGTGATGAAAAGTTCATTCCAAGTCACAGTATGAAATGATAAAATAGATTTGAACTAATAACTTTACATGAATAAGCTTCTAACCACAAATTTCAATCTTATAGATTATAGTACCGGTAGACTGTTGTTGTAAGCAGTTATCTGAAACATAACCAAAAATAAGCTTTGAAAAACCAAACCTCAACTTTTACTCCTACACATAGAACAAAGAAGAGATGGAAAGGGCCTCTTCGCCAACAGACGTTTGGAAGACGAGAATTCGGCGATAGGCCACGCCCTAGTCGGGCAAGAGATCTCCAGAGATACCTTGTCTAATAAATGCTATTTCTTCATTATTTATTTCATTGATTACAATGTATTGAGGAATCTAGGTCTGGTTTGTAGAGCTCAGTTGTGTAGAAGGTATAGCCTACTACATTAGAATAATGTGTTTATATTTTTAATGAGAACGGAGTTGGCCGAGAATGAACAGAGAAAGATTCTGCGGCTTCGCAGCCGACTCCGGCTGCAGTTAATCAAAATAGTAACTAATTTATACTTGAAATGAAAATATACAAGAATAACCATGCAAAAATAGGAACCATTTATACAGTAGGATTCATTTATTTTGATAGCCAAGCGTGAAATGAAATGGATCAATTTGTGTAGGCAAGCCTGCTAGCCACTCTCTTAAAAATTGCGAATGGGTAGGGTGGTATCACTGTGAACAGTAGCAGCTCTTTAAAACAGCTGGATGCAGCGCTACGAAGTACAGTACAAAATATTACATTCGTCATCGCCAGTTTTGCTTTTTATTTCATAAGTTTCGTATCTTTTTCGTTATTCCTGACATAACCGATCATGGCTGCCCTTGTTAGACACACATTAATTCCTGTGAAAGGTAGTGTTTCCTTTTCACACAATGGTAAGTTGATTACAATTTATGAATGATTGTGCATCATAGATATCTTGATAAACTACCGACCTTAATTTTCAATGTTAACCATCTAAAAGTGGACAGCCTTACATCTTTCCTAACCTGATCAGGGTCAATTAGGACTACTCAATGATTTGGCATTTATTAATTGGGCCTATGGCTATATATTATGAATTAAATATGGGTAACTTAATTTAATGTTTTATTAACTGTGCGTATCTATGATCTAGGATGTCGTTAGGAAATTACTAAACTGTTGAATGCCTCTTGAAGGCCTGAACAATTTACAAGATTCTTTATCTTATTTTATGTTTTGTTTAACATTGTATAGTATCAAGAGTGTCGGAAAACACAGCTTGATCTGTAACAGATCTATAACATAATTTTCTCGAGTAGTCTAATAGCTTCTCTTCCAGGTGGTTATTATTAAAATGCATGTATCGGTTTCCTGCGTACTATATCCGCCTATGAGAATTTATTAAAAGCTCTCACTCGTTGTTATTAATTGATACTTTAGTTATTCAAATTTTTGTCCCATAAATTCTCTAGTGTCATCTGCATGACTGGTTAGTTTACGGCATTCAGAAGGCTCGTTCTTGGGTTACCTATTCAAGGTTTTAACAGGCCGATTATAACTTGTGTAGTTGAACAGCATTGAAGAGCTTATGAAAAATGAAACTATTGAATGGATAATTTCCAGTGGAATTGAAGGAAAACGTTTTGAATGATTCATGTCTACGTATGTATTTTTGCCATCTTTCTCTTCCTCTTTCATTTTCACCTTGGCGATTGGCTTTGTGGTCGTATGGGTGTCTAGTCGCAAGATTAGATAAGAGACTTGCACATGTAACGCGCATTGTAAGGGTGACCACTTCACCTGAAGGGTTCAGATCATTTAATAAGTCTTGGAGTGCTTGAAATTCTGTTTTAGGGGGATTATTTAAAAAGAACTTCCTGCGGGAACCCCTTACTATGTAGACTATATTGTGTAATGGGCTCCGCTCGAAGTTACTTTTTCCATAGTTACCTGTGTCCCTATCCGATAAAATGCCTGTTTTGCACATTCTTAATCAAGAAAAATAGCCAGTGCGGTACGGTGAAAAAATATTCTTGCACTCTGATGTGCAACCTAACGATACAAATATAATAAATGGAGTAGCCTATTCGCTGTGTGCACGTAGGTGGTGGAGATAATAAAATCGACCCCAGCGCTCACGCTGAATTTTTGTGAACGAAAACGGGAAATTTAACATGAGAAAGGATAGGGAATAAGCATTTGAAATGCATTTAAAGTATTGTCGCATTCCTAATTGTATAAATACCATTGACAATAGTAATTACGGCTTCTGTTCCTTCCATATTTCCAAACGTAAATTGATTCAACAAAGAAGACGGTTCTCGGTTTTGAATATTTATCGTGTCAAAATCAACAGATTTACGTTATCTGTGGTGATAGTAACGCAACTAGTGAGTGAGTTGTTCCATGCTGTAAACTAGTTGCTCAGTTGCCAGCTATATTTGAATATATTGAGTTTGATAGTGATGACTAAACTCACTAACTGGCAACTTCAATCACAGCCTATATGAACAATCTTATAAATCTGCGACAACAAATTCAAGTTTGCGTTGCTTTAATCAGTTGTTCTGAGTATGTACGTAGCCTAATAATTGGAACATGTTGATCTGTTATTGCTATGAACACAATTCTTCAAATAGGCGATTACAAAATATTTTTTGTTTGTACTCGTCTTAGCTTGTAGAATACTGAGGTGGTACTGGGATCACTATGCTTCAGCACTTTCTGTATTATAGATCTAGATTCTATAAACTTCCTCAGCTCTATTTGATTTGGTTTGCTGATAGAATTCATTGGCTCTGAAGCTGAGTCTTTCATTCTAAACCATAGCGTACTATTTTCATCAAGCGAATGATGACAGTTACCGAGCAATTAGAATTGAATATCAATCGATTTGTTTGTTGACTTGAATATTTTGGTGCCAACTATGTGATTGATATGTTTCTATGCCAGATATTTGTATATGTTGATGATTCTATATTGATATCTTGGCTCTCTGTGAGTCAAATACACTCTGATAACATTCTATTTTAAACCAATTTACAAACTATAATCACCTTGGAATTTCTCGATTAACAGTTTGTAATGTTAGTAACTAATGTCATAGAAATTCAATTCATGTTTTGCTAATCTTATTTTCACATTTTAATTCAATAGCTTTTAATTTTTAAAATCTGTTCACTCTTGCGTAGATCATTTTTTAGAATTGATTTTCGTTTGTAAGCATTATGATTCTCAATTTTTGTTGTTATAATATTAGGAAAAAACATTCAAGAGAAATGTAGGCTATTTCAATATGCAAATCTATTATATTATTCTACGAATATTTTTTGAGCCAATGAATTTATTTCCAACTTAATTATTTCAGATATTTATATGTTTTCAAGTTAATTATGAAGTATGGTACAGTATTTTGTTTGATACAGAGTCTGGAATCAAGGTTACGTTGGAAAGATATTTGAAAAGGCAATATTCAATCACAATATAATAATAATTCATTTCTCTTGTTTGTAAGTTTTGTTATTTTTTGACGACCTTGAGCATCTTCATTTCTGTTGGTGGGAAAACCGACATATTTTTCTGTTATAAAGATTAATACTCCTCCCTCCTCCCCCCTGGAACGAATTTCGTGCATACCAGTTTACACAAGTATAGCCTGGTATTTTGACTTGTTGAATTTCGTTCTCATCTAATTTATGTTCTGTTATAATCACTTTATCTGGTTTTAATTCCTGCAATGTGATAAATAATTAATGAATCGATTCTAGATGCCAAATGTTGGATGTTTTGATGAAGGATAACTAATTTATTTGCTAAATCGTGTCTCCTACTTATACTCTCTTTACATTTATAATTATTATTATTTTTATTTGTGTTTATTTAAAAATTTTCTACGTTGGATTTTCCTTTTCTAGAACTGTAGAGTTTAAACCAGTTGCATTAAGCACATCACTTTTCTCCTTGGAGATTTGGCCTACCGAAGTCAAATAATCAGCAGTTTCAGATAAAAAACCCGGATTGGTGCTCTCGCTTGAAGTCCGACAACTTGACGTTCTTGTTGTTTCCCTGCTCCTCTTCAATCCGAAATGTCCCAATGGCCTAATGGCCCATAATCTTCAACATCATCTGAATTTTTCTGCTCCTCAAATGCTTAAGCAATTAATTGGATGGAGACAACTCTCAAAAATATCAACCAATGGACGTTAATTGTCACGTGGAACTTGAAAGTTGAAAAATTGGAAATATCACTCTGAATACTGTTTCCATTAAATTTTGTAATTATAATACTCCAAGCGTTGAATTGAATAAGCTCTATTATTTTCATGAATCTGTTGAATTCAATGATAATTTTAGGAAAATCGCGTTTCCTCTACGTTCTCTAATTCCAAGTCAAACGCGACAGAAACTATTACAGTTGATAGCATGTTACTTAATCATGTTCATAGTCCTAGTGGAACTATCAATCTGTTGATTCATTCACTTCCTGATATTGTTCCATCATATTTCATTGGTGCTATCTGTAGTCACGTGAATCAATAAACAACCATCTGGATTATTGCCAAATGAGAAATACATTCATCAATAAGCCATTGAATCAAATTGTAAGCCCTTGAAGACAATCTACATGTGAACTTGGGACTAAATGTTGTGAAATTGTTGGAGTAATGCTGGCTCATTTCGATATGACTCAGTGATGAAATATTACACTCTTAACTTCACCTATTTCAAAACTAATAGTTTTTAAATTGATTTTCACAATTAACTGATTTTATCTTTTATTTATATAACTCAATCTTTCTGACTTGGAAATATTATTCTTACCCCAAGCAGAGAGTTTTTCGTTATATGGTTGAGTTATTCAAATCAAATTCTATTGGTCACATAATCACAAAACAAATCATATTACACCAACAATCATCATGTCAGATTATTTATACAAAGAAAAATCTGTTATAAAAGGCTGTGTTAAAATAATAATACAATATTCATTTGAGAAGTAATTCCAAGTATAATTTTATTTCAAATGATAATGATGAAATGTTGTATTTATTACAATTTTTGGATGATGAAATGATGATGAAGATGGACATCAACATTAATGATATTAATGTAATAATAATATTACATTCAATTAGTGTTTAAAATATAATTCATTATACGCTTGTTCATCATTATAATAAATGTGACTGTAAATGATCTAATCTAGAATGATCTAGCCTTTTTCTAATCTAGTATTTAGAGTATGCTTTGCAAGTCAAGTCCGTGATGTTAATA
Organism: Laodelphax striatellus; assembly: GCA_017141395.1. Classification (NCBI taxonomy): domain Eukaryota; kingdom Metazoa; phylum Arthropoda; class Insecta; order Hemiptera; family Delphacidae; genus Laodelphax; species Laodelphax striatellus. The sequence goes on from CM029544.1 coordinate 25,415,124, forward strand.
ATATTGTGATGGTTTAATAACACAATAAAGTTCATCATGAGCAGGCTAATTAATTACTGTTCCTTCTTCATTAGTTAAAATATCTTTCTAATTTCCACACTTTATATAATCGTAAAATTATATAATGCTATATTCTGACTTCCAGCCCCTTACTCTGTAAAACACTTATAATTTAATTTCGAAAAGATGTATTTACGGATATTGAGTTTAGCCGTCGATTACTGCTAATCGATGCTGCTAATTGTAATGAAGTGTAAGTTGTCTATGATTCATACCACAACATATCCTGTTATGATATCTCTGTATGACAGTCAACTTCCATCGTTTGATCTTATAGAAACTTTGACATGAAGAAGCAACTTCATCCTTTATTTATTTTTCTACAAATTACTTATGTTACCTAAGTAATAAAAAAATTTTGTTGAAAATTATGTGAGATTTTCCTTTCAACAGCAATAAAAACCAAAATGCTCTGAAATACTCTTCTAAACTTAATCTTATATTAATCGTTATTTTACTGTGCAGGGGTTCGAGCGATATGCAGCACCCCAGTTGTCCATTCACCAAGGAAAGGAGCTCCTGACCGAACTGGAAAGAATATTGTGTTTGTCGATGGAGTGCGATCGCCGTTCCTTCTCTCTGGAACTGATTACTCCAAATTGATGGCTTACGATTTGGCCAGACATTCACTCCTGTAAGATTTTTCATTTATTTTCAACGGTGCATCTGTATAGAATAATCAAATTGGATTGTAACTCTGGCGAATTGAATATCAGTGGGAATTTCTCAATTCATAAGAGTTGATTTGAGATTTCTCAATTCCTGAAAATTTCATATAAATTTCTAAAATGTCTTATATTAGTATTCATTCTTATTTCTCGTTATCTTAACCTTGTCGTTCACTATAAACTTTACTTGTTACAATTTTTTGTTTTATACGTTATCTTTCATCAATTATTATCATCATCATCATCTTGAAGGTGAACGAATTAAAGAACGTGCACTCATTCAATGTGAATTTTCTAATGTATCTTCCATTCACGATCACTTATTATCTATTGTTAGATATTCAATATGATATTGAATCAAATGGACATTGCGGATCAATATGCTCATACAACCATACTAGAATGTAGAATAAATAAATTCTGTGACTTTGCTGTTTTTTTTTATCGTATGGCTTTTATTGGTGGGGAGACCCTTACATGCAGGTAGGTTCCACCTCGCCTCATTGCACAATTTTTTGTGTCTTTTTTTTTTGTGTCGGTCACCCATCCGAGAGCGGTCTTGAATGTTTGTTACTTAACCACATGATTTCTTAGCAACCGCTCTTTATTGTTATTTATTATTATTATTTTCATTCTCATTCATCACTTTATAAGTGAGTGTGTACTGCAGTCAAGTCCTTTAAGCCCTGGTGCAACTGTTATCTGATTTCAGTCAGCAACGTTGCCAGATGACTTTGGCTGATAGGTTAGATTACCCGAAAAACAGCCAAATGTCATCTGGCAACATTGGGTTGCTTACTGAAATCAGATAGCAGTTGCGAAGTGGGCGCAGAGGCTCTGGCTACGGTTTCCTAGTCGCGTAATAGATGCGCTGCGGCTTTTATCCAAACGCAAAACGCATCCGCCGAACTATACTAGCGCTCCAAACTGATATTTCATGCAACTCCAGATTATAGCCTCACTTTCAAATTCAAGTTTATTTTACCAAAACTTTTTACAAAAAAGTAAGGTTAGAATAAAGATGGCCGCCGTTTCAACTTCCAACTCCGCACAAAACATTATTATCTGTTGCGCAGCGTAACTCAGAATCGACCGCTTTCAGAGCAGTCGATTATCATTATCATTATTATTGCCATGATATAAAACCAGAATTGTTTTTACTTATTCTATTGAATGGAAGTGAAAGTAGCATGGCTTGAGCTTTTGGTAATGTTGCAGTGGCTTATTGAAGAAGACTGGAGTGCCAAAAGAGATAATCGACTACATTGTTTACGGTACGGTTATCCAAGAAGTGAAAACAAGTAATATTAAAAAATGAAATTATTGAATGCATAATGTCCCTTCTCTTCGCTTTCTCTCTTTCTTTTTCATCATCTAATACTATCATACTCACTCTATTTCTTCTCCTTGGTATTTTTTTTTATATTCTCTTTATTACTTTTTCTTGACAGTTCATTAAGATTTTATTTATCTATTATATCAGCAACTCTTACCTGCGCACAGGATTTTTCCTTGCAGGTAAATAGATTTGTAATATTTTGAACATTTTTTTTGTGATTATGTGAAAATCTGAATAAAAGTTATTTGATTATTTCAAATACTTGACTTCCAATCCAAGTATAAATATTTAAGTGCGTCTCACGTCTCTTGTCTAATATGAGCAGATACCGGCATGACCTATTCTAAATTGACGAGAAGCAATATTGCAATTGAGTTGAAGTTGGTGCTTTTTGCAGGTATCGGCTTGATCGCTGCTGGTGCTTACGATGTGATAGTAGCTGGTGGTGTCGAATTCATGTCCGATATTCCGATTCGCCATTCGAGAAAGATGAGGTCACTCATGCTGAAGGCCAACAAAGCCAAGACTCCGGTGCAGACTCTCAAATTGCTCGCTTCAATTCGACCAGACTTCTTAGTACCAGAGGTACTTTTTGTGTAACAGCTTTATTCTTGACTTGATTCTTAACAAATTTTGAAATTATTACTGAAATGTTCCGACCCAATTTCCTTGAAGACTCCGATACATTCTATCTACTCACTTGCTACCTCAGGCTACAGTACGATCCTTTCAACTTGTCAGAAATCAGCTGTTTCGGTAATAATTAAACAGTGATTTTGACACAATAATCAAAAGTCTTAAATACCTTTAAAGTCTTTGAAAGACCTTTTTAAAGAAGACCTTCCAAAGAATAACTTTTTAAAAGAGCTTTTCAATAATCTGCGAGATTCAGCATTTTGTAGGTTAAGTATTGTACTGGTGGCCGAGTAAAACATATGTTTTCTGACAATTTGAAAGGATCCTGCTATACATGCAGTTATTCAATGTATTTCGCGACATGTCGCTGGTGAAAATGCTCATGTTGAGAAATCACTCACTGCACTACAACTAGTATGAGTGAAATGTAATCCAGTCACAAATCAATGGAAGCAGCAACGCAACATTATTTGTACGCAGATACATTGCCATTAAGGAGATAGCATCAAACTGCTGTAGGCATTAATGTTAAACCAAAGCTCCCAAGCCCAGGCTGATTTTCAACATTGAAAATAATTTTTTTAGGGTGATGCCCACATGAGCTCTAAGCTTGAGCGTGGGTAATGAGAGAGGTGATGATGAGAGATGACGACTGTTTTTAGGCAGTCGGGACCGACGGCTTTTCGTCTCCTCCGAAAGACGGGAGTGGCCGTTTCTGCCAAAATCCGTTCCGGGAAAATATATTACTGTATAATAGTGTATATGAACTGTAAACATAAAAGTGTATGCAGACAGAGAGAGGGTGAAACTGATTTTTTATATTTTTGATGATAGTTCGATCAAATGAATTCAATTGTTACAATGCTTCACTTTCCTATTTATTTGCTACCTCTAATAGAAGCAAGTAATAAAGTATTGAAATTGACCTGTACCTGTTCTTATTGCTAGAGCTCATTCGGCTGCAAGTTTGTTCTGCTGAATATGTTTGTTGGTTTGCCTGTACAGCTGCCAGCCGTAGCCGAGTTCTCATCGGGCGAGACGATGGGTCACTCAGCTGATCGATTGGCGGCCGCATTCAAGGTGTCACGCAGGGAGCAGGACGAGTATGCACTCAGGTCGCACACGCTCGCTCATGACGCTCAATCCAAAGGATACTTCACCGATATTATACCCTTCAAAGGTATTTCGCCCTCAATCATCTCTACTCTAACACTTCTACTTCTTAGTCCTTCGTTATTGTAACACTGCTTGCGAAATCCATCTATTTATACTCTTATGAAGATTTTAGTATGTTCCATCTTTATGTCTAAAGATGTGACTCTACTGATTCAGCTCAAGTTTTACATAAAGGTGGTGGCTTATAGCAGGATCCTTTTAACTTGTCAGGAAACATATGATCGACTAGCAATATCACAATACTTAACCTACAAATGCTGAATTTCGCAGATTATTGAAAAGGTCTTTTAAAAAGTTATTCTTTGAAAGGTCTTCTTTAAAAAGGTCTTTTAAAGACTTTAAAGTTCTTTAAGACTTGAAAGCCTTTTGATTATTGTGTCGAAATCCATGTTTATTAAAGAAACAGCTGATTTCTGACAAATTGAAAGGATCCTGCTATATGTACCAAGAAGTTTCATAAGCTTCCTAAATTCTATCCTGATTTTTCTATTATCACAATTAGCCATTTTCAGATCTACATATGATGCTCCTTTTAAAATTAATGCAATCTGTTCTATTTTTATTACTATCCACTAATCTACAATACTGAAAAATACAGTAATGAAAATATTATTGGAATTTGCCAAGTTCAACTTGATTTTAGCAGTAATATGAATTGTAAATCTGTTTGAAAAGGATGGAAATAGATGATAGGCTGCAACGCATGGTATTCATGAATTAGCATTTTTAAGGACTTATTAGGAAAACATTTTTTAGTGTATCTTCGAACACACGAGAGAAATTTCAAATTTAATTAATAATTCACCAGAGTTACAATCGAACTTAATTTTAATTATTCTTTGTTAGTTTCAAGATAATTGTTAGAAATCCTTTTGATTGGATAACTCTGATTTGATTTAATAGTATTGTTGTTTACTTTCAACTGTTACTGTTACATTGGCAGACGTCTTCAATGGAATTCAGTGTAATATTGAATGATGAATCAACTTATATTTTGATAGGCTATTCGTGTCTCAATATCCATCTAGTCTACTGCTTCTAGAAGTATAATTAATTTCTCTTTTAACAGTTCCTGATTCGGATAAGACAATCAGCAATGATAACGGTATTCGAGTATCCAACATGGAGCAACTTGGTAAACTAAAACCGGCCTTTGTCAAACCTCATGGAACAATAACAGCTGCCAACGCTTCGTTCTTGGTAATCCATTCACTTTAACAGTATGATACGTTCATTCCATTCAGAATGTTTTTGACGGTGAACAAATTAATCATACATGAATCTAGAACAAATCAATAAAGAACTGTTGAATACGAAGTATTTGATTTAGCTATTATTGCAATATGCAACTAGATTAAAAATGAGATATTCCTGCACCAAGAGAGCCGGAAGTGATTGAAAAAAGTTTCTTGAGTACAGAGACAATACTTAGCGCTCGAATCATCCATTACATTTTTTATAAAATAATCACAAAGTGGAATAACGGCCCAAACATACCTCACATAACCTCGTATCAATTTTTAGGTGCTTTTCTAACTCACTTTTGCTTTCTGAAACAAGAATGTTATGAGCTCAGTACTCTCTTTTGTTCGATTGCTGCATATCGGAATGCCGCAAAGTATTTTGCTGCTTTTTCTGCACTCCTATAAACAACCTCAAAACTGTTTTAAAGTAAAACAGTAGACAAATCAACCGTTTTGCATGATACAGTCAGTGCAATGCAAAAATCGGCACTTTTTCGAGTAAGTTAGCTTTAGGAAAATGGATTGTTCAACTTGGAATTTTATAAAATTCAAAATTAGAACCACAGAATTAGTTTTAGTTTTTTGTTTCAACGAGAATCACTTGTGTGTGCACCTTACAGCCGAGTAAGTTAGCCTTCGTTTGCTATAGGAAAGGAATAATTATTATAATCATTTTTTTTGTTGGCAATCTTTCGTATTGCTTGAACTTGGCTTTGAAGTGGCCTCTTTAATGTTTTTCTTATTTTTCTTTACAAATTTGTTATATGAGGTGAAAAACTATATTTAATCTATATTCATCTGTAATTGGATTTTTAATTCATTTGGCATTATTGTTTGCAGAAATTGTGATCATGAAAAAATGAATTGAAAATGAAATTCGAGATGATAGAAATTTTCTAAACCAACATTTTAAATGGCTTATTGAAACAAACGATTACAGGCATTATAAAAATGAATTTTGTTGTCAATTTGTTTAGACTGATGGTGCTTCTGCCTGTCTTATAATGACTGAAGCGAAAGCCAAAGAACTGGGCTTGAAACCAAAAGCCTACCTTCGTGACTTTGTGTACGTGTCCCAAGACCCAAAAGACCAGCTGCTACTTGGGCCGGCTTACGCCACTCCAAGAGTTCTCGAGAAGGCCGGACTCACCATGAAGGACATCGATGTGTGGGAATTCCACGAGGCATTTGCAGGACAAATTCTGGCCAATTTCAAGGCGCTCGACTCTGACTGGTTTGCACAGAATTACATGAACCGCCAGTCCAAAGTCGGTGTTCCTGATATTAACAAATTTAACAACTGGGGTGGCTCTCTCAGCATCGGTCATCCGTTCGCTGCAACTGGTACGCTATCAATGTAACGCTCTTCTATGTAATAATGATAATTCTTTATAATTGACAGACCTCTCAGCGTGTTTGTGTCTGTGTGTAGAAGAAAAGAGTACAGAAAGTACCATATCTTTCGCCAGTCAGTGTCTATGAAGAATAAAGTCATTAAAATAGCATTCAAGTTACAGGGAATTTTCACGAAGGTCATAGATAAATTCAGCCTAAAAGCTATCATAAAAAATAGCTTCATTCAAGTCTTCCTTTCCCATACCTATCAGCAACGGCTGGAGGCATACTGTGAATTTAAAAATAACTTGTGTCAATTTCAATTCAACCTGAATACAAAATAAATCAATTTGTTCATAATATGAATCTAGACTTGAAACTAACACCAAGTAGCCTTTGTATTAAATTCCGAATTTCGTCAAAATCGTTAGCCATTTTTGATATCCATTGGATTTACAAACTTACAGAAATTATTTGCTTGGTAATTTATAAGCGAAAAAATGATTATTTTACCACATCAAGCGAATAAATTAATGTTTTTATTATCTTCAATTGCACTATGATTTTCATGAGATTTTTTTGCTGGGGCTGATGCCCACATATAAAGAAAATCAAATGACTGAGTGTTGAATTTGAAGACCATTGTATACTTGAAATACCTGGCAGGGTCGCTCCGCTTCGCAATATAATGCTAAACTTCCACTTAGAAAATACTTATTATATCGAATGATCCCACTAATTGAATAATATTTATGTAATTGACAGGTGTGAGATTGACAGTTCATGCGGCCAACAGAATGATTCGTGAGGATGGACAACTAGCCTTGATTGCTGCTTGTGCTGCTGGAGGACAGGTAGGCTGGTTACACTAGACTTTTACGCTAGACATAACCTATAAACAATAATTTAGCTGCTGATGATTTCATTAAGAAAAACTGTTGCTAAGTAACATAACTGATGATTTAATTCTGAATAAATTACATGACATGATTTGAATTGCTCCAAGTGAGCAAGCCAAATCATAACGAGTGAGTGAATCATTGTCATTTCATATTTTTATTTATATTACATAGATATTCGTGCCCGAAATATATTTTCGTGTTTACAGCATATTGTTCTCATTCGGTTGGTTTTGATGAGATGTTACAAAATTGTAATTGAATAATTTCAACTGAAATCAAGCCTTGTTCTATGATCCCCTTGATTTATTCATACAATTAATAAATTTAAGTTTTCTTCCAATCATATTGATTGAACAGTAACATTTCTAATGTAAAAACTAACTGCCAAAAAATAATTTTATCAAACGAGGGTTAGTTCCAATTGATGATGCAATTGCATTATAGCTGTTTCGTTGAACCAACCTTGCTGAGAATACAAATCGATAATCTGGTCATTTCTTCATTTCAGGGCATTGGAATGATTGTGGAAAGACATCCTGATGGAACTGCAAACTAATCACGGCGCCTTCTGCAATTCCGCTCTTTCAGATTGGAGAAACGTGAGAGCTCGTCTTTTAATGGGGCCAACAGAACCGATTTTCCACTAAACTTTGAAAGTTATTTTAATGTTGTATTGACTATGTTGATGTTGAAAACAGCAAACTGGCCTATTACTTGGTGTCAGGGCAGGGTTTTAAACCTTCAAGATCTAAGGTATTGTAGGTGTAGGTTATACTCGTTATTTCTATTTATCATATCCTCTGGAATTGATATGATGATTATTTAAAAATATGGATTACAGACTTATTTTGAAATGCTCATTACTCTGATCCTTATTTCACTTTCAGTGGCTGTTAAACCAGCGAACTGAACAGAAATCATCGCAGTGTTTAAACATTTTTTAAATATATGGAAGGAAAATTAAAAATGGTAAGAATTAAAAAATTTATGATATATAATAGGAGGCTATTATTTTTAAAACTTTCAATTCAAACTAGTCTAATAATTGAAAATTGAAACAATTGATCATTGAAATATTATAAAAAGAGAAAAAAATGAAAGTATAAAATTAACAAATTGATAATCATCATAGACATAAACATAAATTTTTTTTGAAAGATGGTGTCATAGTGATTATATAGAAGCTAACATATAAATTATTGAACATATTTGTAAAAAATATAATTGTTTCCAATTCATGAAATCAAACGTTCACTGTAACTTATTTGAATCAACCAGGTCTTCGTTTTTGCTTTGAATGTATGAACTGGAACTACTTCTTTTATTGCTATTGGCATTCTATTGAATATCTTTGGTCCTAAATACATGACTGGCCTTTGTGCAGCTGAAGTTGTCATCCTAGGAATTGTCAAATCCATGTTCCTCCTGCATGTTCCATGTGGGTGATTCAGGTTGATAAAAAGTTGTGAGTTTTAAGATGACCATAAGTGTTTTCTACATGTTTATTCCTGCATTGTATCTATAATCAAATGATTCTACTTGCTTCTTTACTGTAGTGCTATCACTTCTTCATGTCTACTACGCAATTCGTCACTCGAAACTCGAATTATTCAAGTTTTCGTTTCTAAAACAATTATTGTAGAGCTGTATAAATATCTCAGACCTAAGTTTAGTATAAATTTTATTTAAATATATTTTGATTCACTTGTTACTTTTGTAACCTACTATACTATTTGGAGATTATAATGTTATATTTATATATAAATCTTTGGAGCTCATTGAATCCACCATTAATCTTACAATCGAATTCATCTTTCCAGGGTCAACTTATCCGATAGATTTTGATTAAGTTCCCAATATACTAATCTGGATAAACAGAAAAAATCAGCTTAAATAGTTTTCCACTTTTCTAGATGTTATTCTATTACAACAAACATGCTGATGTTAGAAAATTGTTCAAAAATATTTGGAAATTATATGAACCTTCATCTACATATTTCATCTTTATAGCCCAATGAAGTCATAATATTCTAGACTGTTCTGGATGGGGAATCTGACATTTGAAAACTTACCTGTTACTTAATTTTATGGGATAAGTTAAATCCCGCCGGAAGCTGCAATCGGATTCGTCGATGAGCAATCTCCTCTCAGTACCACATAAAATTATCTCAAATAGGACTGAACTGTAGTGCGGATGTGGTATTTGAAGATACAATCTCATACAACTCAGTTTAACAAGACACAGTTATTTATAAAAATTGAAAGATTCAATCATTGAGATCTGCATCCAGATGGATCAGGAATTTGAGCCTTATAACACTAGTTAATTATTATAAAACTCACCCTCTAGTCCATTCGGAAACAAACCGCCCATACTAATTGAAATGAGTTTTTGAAATAGTCAAGTTTTTGAATAATCAATCATAAATAATAAATTATTTAAAATTGCTTATTTCCATATCACATAATGCAATGAAATGTTGTCTATATAAATTTTCTGAATTATTACTCAATAAAAATTTGGGGACTGTTTCATAAAAATTAAGAACTGTAATACAGGAAAAAGCTGGACTATAAATTTATTACATAGTGCACTGTGTTGTCTAGTGCGTATCCTCCTTTTCCTCTATTACAGGACTTCTAAAATTCCATGAAACAGGCCTCTTGTTTGAAAGTACTCGTAGCAATATCGAGCACTTCCAATGTATCATAGGCTAAAATAATACCAAAAACAATTTATTGTTTCATCTAGTCTAGACCAAATAATGGCATTTGTTTTTAGAGAAAACAGAAAACTTGATATGAATCTTGAATCACTTGCTTTTTGAAAAAGTCCAATATTAAAGCCTTCAAACTCCAAGAAACTGAATAAATTCAAACAAAATAAAAAAAACAATAGAGCTACTTTTTCCGATTCGATACTGGACACTCGCTATCGATATCAGTATAGTATCGAAACAAAAGTATCGATACCGACTGATATCGGTAGTATCGCAACATCCCTAGGCCTCCTGGGAAACTTGCTATCTATCTGCATTGATTGTTGGTTATGTTACTCATTTACAATTAGACTTTTATTGTTTCAGTTCAAAGTTCAATTCAAGTACTTTTGATATCTTGTAATATTCATTGAAATATTTAATATCACTATGGTTAATTCGTCAGAATCGTCGTCTAAAGGCGTGATTCATTTCTTCAAATCTTTGTACTACGATCCGTTCAGATGGTAAGAAACAGATAAATGTATCTTTAATTCTCTTCAATTCTCCTCATTTGAACCTTAAATTTTATTATTACATTAGATACTCACAAAGTATCCACTTTACTTTGTGTGTATATTGTATCTCATACCATAGGCTAGGCTACCTCATTACTTTCTAGACCATGTGGGCATCTCAACAGAAAAGTATCCTGGAATGCATCACAAAATAGAATTGGATTACTTTTACTTGACCATTCACCTCGTCGAGAACAAAATAATGAGAGAAATTAGTTAACAATAATCAATCATGTAGCCTATACAATGAAAGTTCACTACAACAGCACGTAAACTTGTCATATTAATGGAATCCACTTCACTTACCCTGATGATGAATTAATCATTTTTGTGTTTGAATAATAAACAAAACGTATTTTGGCTACTACATGGATCATTAATTCAGTAATCCAAGTTTTTATTGATAGCTACAGAATTCAAATCAAATTGGCATCAACGTATCACAAGTTGAGATAATTTCATGATTTTTCATGATCTAACAAGATAAACATTCATGATCTAAAGAATGCAACTTCTAAATGTTTAGTGTCTTCTTGGCGTCCGCGATTATTCTTTGGATTGATATGTGAAGTTTGAAACTTTTTCCTGCATTGTAGTAATTTTAAAATAATTTGAATGTTTGGATTGATGAAAGTTATTTTCTAATTAACCTTTACTTTCCGATTTAGTGATATTTCAGGGAAAAATCTTATTTATTATTGACTATTTTAGAGGAAACATACGGCATAAGTACAATAACACTATATTTGAATGATAATTTATCAACTTTTGTGTTGCGGATATTTTTCTGTTGTGCCGGCCATATTTAGAATGTCATTTTTATTTAAAAACAAATGGCGAAGCATTTATATAATTTATATGATGAAGCAATCAAGTCAGCCTTTGTGAGATGAATGTTGCAGTAGAATTATTGTGATAAATAAATATTCTTTATCTTAATTGCCACAGAATGCACAAAATACATTACAGACGTCAGATATTAAACAACTGTATTCGATCTTGGAACCTTTGGATTATCAGACAGGCGCTTATCGCCCTCGGCTACGGACCACTCCAAACAAATATTATGTGAATATTCTTTGGCTTTTTCCACCTAAGACGAGGCCTCTACTCACACTAGGAAACTCAAATCGCGTCGCTCGGCAAATGGAATAACAAAACATGTGTTTTCAAATGATGGCGTTCAGACAACGCGGTTGCAGGATCGTCTGAGCGTCATCATTTGAAAACACATGTTTTGTTATTCCAGTCGCCGAGCGACGCGATTTGAGTTTCCAAGTGTGAGTAGAGCCTTAGGTCCTAAGTCAAAATACGGGACATTTGGGAGTCCCGAGAGGCTTTTTTGACGCCGGGACAAACAGTGAAAAAAGGACAATCCCGTAAAAACGGGACGTTTGGTCACCCTATGTTAGGCCTATGTAAAGTTTGGAACTTTTTCCTGCATTTTAATAATTTGAATGTTTTCTATTGACGATTTAAATCTTTTTCAGGAGCCTGGTAAAGAGTATTGCTTTGGCCGCCGTCGGTGTTCAAATTTCTAGAGAGTTTCGAGGATTTCAACTGATGCCGCCTCCTCAGTAACCTTTCAACAATGAAGCTTTTAGTATTCCTCATCTATGTATCCATAATTCTAGTCGCTGATGGGCAGAAATCAAACATTCTCTTATTTTTAACCGATGATCAGGATGAACTACTTGGAGGAATTGTAAGATCATCCAATTTACTGGTTTAATGGTCATCCAATAAAATTTATAAATGAAAGAATATCAGTCTGATTGAACATTATTAGCCTATTAGGATTTGCAGTATTGCACTAGCTCTATTCATGAATTGGTTAAGAATTACAGTACAATGACTCTTACTTACAAGGCTTACTTGTTTATGTGGTGTACTTTAATTTTTCTGTCTTATTAAGCCACACTCAACCAGTAGAATAATTCATTCCATATGTTTTAGGCATTTTGGCCCCATTCATTTATCCAATTTTTGGAACCACAGAAAATTCCTCTTTTATGTTATGGGAAAAGTCCTCTTCTAAACTTAATGTTAACAAATTTATGATTATCTGTTACTACACTGCATTTATTTTGATTACCAACTAGGTTATGAAATTCCATGTTCAAATTTCTATATTATTATTATTGTGTGTAGGACAAACAATAATTATCGTACAACTTTTTGTGTCCTAGAACATTAAAACAGTTTCTTGAATATTTTCCTAATACTTCCTTTGATATTTGCTGAAAATCATTAGATGATGTAATTATTATTCATATTTCTTATTTCTACTTGTACAAATTGCGAAATATACTGTTGAGTAATTAGAATGAGGTATGTCTATTGAACAATCCTTCATTTCGTTTTTTTCCTATTTCTATCCATTTAAAAATGATGTCTTGGAATAGTAATGATTTATCAGATCGAGGCAACAAATTATTTCATTTTTTATATTTTTAGCTCTCAAAATTGTTTGGTTCGCAAAGTTTTGAATTCTATAATATTTTAGGTACCCATGGAAAAAACTCAACGTCTTATCGCCAATAAAGGTGTTGTTTTTACAAATTCGGTAAGCTTATTCCAAGTTCATCTTTGAATAATAGCTGTTATTACAAGATGTGCATGAGATGTGAATGCATGTATAAATTTCAATGACTGAAAAATGTTGCAAGGCATGACATTGTTTCGTTAAATTCGAAAAGTCACAAACTGTAAGGCTCTACTCACTTTTGGATACTCAAATCGCGGATACTCAGCGACTGGACTGACAAACATGAGTTTTTAAATGAATACGATTGCAGGATCGTCTGAGCGCCATCACATTAATGACAAGATACGTTCAGGTTCAATTTATTACCTTATTTTGGAGTACCTGGGATCTAGATAGCCTACTTGACAAAAAATGAATTTAGAATTCAATGATCATGAAAATAAATCCAACTTCTAAATAGATGCATTATTCTTTGATAATTGAATAAAATGAAATTTATTGGTCACAGTGGCGGCTCCAGGAGAGTTTTTCGGGGGGGGGGATGCATTGACCCCTCTTGGAGGGGGTTGGAAGTACGTAACCCTCCCCTCCCCGCATTACAAACACCCTCTAGTAACATTAAACCTCTTGGAGCTTGGAGGGGGGTTGGAATTACGTAACACACCCCTCTCTTCAGTACAAACACCCTCAGTAACACAAAAAAATAAGGTTTAAAATTTGGATTTTAAGTTTCGTTTGAGCAAAAATATCTAATGTCATTCATGTTAGAACTGTTGATTTGGGGCTAAGGGGAGGGGGCCATGGCCCCCCCTTGAAGCCGCCACAGATTGGTCTTAAAAAATAAATCTCAAATAGACAAATCACACTAAAGCTACAACGCTTAAATAAATTAGAGTATAGATTATATTATTTTGTGTACATAATATAGTTAATAAAGTATACGGTGCAAGTGAAGTTTGCAACCTGTCATAATACAAGATAGTAATATTAAGGCTCGACTAGCATAGGTGGGCTAACCGTGAATTGCGTTTTCTTCAGTTTGTTAGCACTCCGCTCTGTTGTCCAAGTAGATCATCATTATTAACTGGTCGATATCAGCACAATCACGGAACGTACAACAACTCCATTAATGGTGGATGTAACTCTCGTCAATGGCAAACTATCCATGAAAATAATACCTTCGCTGTACATCTTCAAAATGATGGCTATAGAACGTTCTACGCTGGAAAGTATCTGAATAAGGTAACCTGCAGTATTTGAGGGCGCAACCACACGATGCATTCTTTCATGCATTTTATGGCATCATGGGAATTATATTCCAAATTTAATTGTTTTGCAAATGTCATTCACACGATTCATAGAATGCATGAAAAAATGCATCAGGTGGTTGTGCCCCAAGTAATAGAATCACTTAATTTCTCTACATTTTCTACTCATATTTACAGAAATGTTGCAGAATTTCGATCATAATGAAATAATAACAATAGGTTTTTGAATTCTATTGAAATATTTTCAATTCAACCTACAAATATTCACGGTACCTAGCATTAAAGTTCAAGTTTTGTAATAATAAACCATCTCAGAAAAATACTACAACCTATGTGTTATTATTCCATTTATGCTCGTTATTTTTTGTAATAATAGGCTTAGGTACATTATGATATTTCTTCAATTCAAATTGGTTGTAATTGGCCAACTACCATCTTGTTAGTTCAGTACACTAGCATTGAATCTTCAGAACTTGAGTTTTGTTTTACCTACATGTGACTAAGACTTTATCTTGACTCTAAAATTCTAAATGAAACATATCAAGCTGCAAATACGTAGTGTTGCAGTGAGTTAAAAGGAAGGTATTCTTTAATGTAATTTGAATGGGAGTATTCACATATCTACATGCCGGTCCGAGTCCATGGGGTCTATTGTCGGGAGATGTAAATAGGCCCATTCAAATTACATAGAAGAATAGCCTACCGGTACCTATTTTGATAGTTGAGTCACGAGAATGGGTTTGGTTGGAGCGAAGTAGGCTCTGCGGTATTCGGGGAATAGTAGAAGATATGGTGATATGCTCTGTAGAAGAGAAGAAGAGAGAAACAGAGTGATAGAGTCGCGCATGCGTACTAGTCTGTTTCCCCTTTACTCCACTGACATTCGAAACCGATTCTTGAGACACAACTATCAATAGGCCTACCTTGTCGGGCACGTTACGAGTTGCTATATATGAAAAATCTTTTAATCTTTATGAAAAAAATTTATCCCTTTTTCATTTTTCAAGAAGTTTTTCAATTTTAAGAAGGGGTTGAAACGTTCCTGAGACATTCAAGATTGTAGAAGATTCAATTCTCTACAAGTTAAGCCTAAATACAATACATGTTTGTATCAATGTTCAAATCTTAATCAAGAAGCTATTAATGAATTATGAAATCATGAAGAAAATGATTGAATGGAATTTTTACACCTTTTTGTTTAATTTAGCACCACTTGAAATTTTTAATTTTTATTTTGGAATTTAACAATATCTGTGTATTAAAAAAACAATTTTCCAATTTTCTCTACTTTCTCAAGTATTTCAATTATAAAATCCAATTGATAGCTATTTTTCCTACCTAGGCTACACCGAATGTTTTCAACCATCACAAAATTTTATATTGAATTTCATATTGTTACCTATTTTTATTGATAGAACTGATATCATAATCACAGAGTAGACACCTTCTTTTTCATTCTGTCATAATCTAGTTGAATAGTGGAATGCATTTTGTTTTTGTTTAGTTTTATGTTACGGTACCATAGAAACATTATAAAAACAGTAATATTTTCCTTCTACCAAATTGAAAAATTTCTACCATACTTTTGATCAATGAGTCATCGGACGAGGTAGTGGCGTGTCACTTCATCTACGCCACGAGATACATTAAACGGACGTGGCGGAAGCGGAAACAC
This sequence comes from Laodelphax striatellus, assembly GCA_017141395.1. NCBI lineage: Eukaryota > Metazoa > Arthropoda > Insecta > Hemiptera > Delphacidae > Laodelphax > Laodelphax striatellus. Next base: position 25,431,192 of record CM029544.1, read on the forward strand.
GGCTGCCCGAGTAACGTCTCTTCGTGTGCATTGAGACGGCCGTCCGTGCCACGTCTCCGCCACGTCTCTTCGTGTGCATTGTACTATTTGTTTGTGTATAGTCGTCGATCATATGTTTATATGTCCACGCCATGCCTCTTCTGTCTGAATTGGGCCTAAGAATACTCCTCTGAAAAACACATAGAAGCAATATTACAAGCACATAGTTTTTTATAATTATTATGAACTTCATTTGACCAACTGAGCTCTAGCAGTAATGTATGGCAAACACAACCACAAAGTAATGTTCAAATATTGTATTCCACGCTACGTCCACAATATTTGTATAGTATTTTTTCAATACTTTAGCAATTATATACGTTATGTTCATAAATTCAGTAATTATAATAGAATTAACAAGTAATTAGCGCCTTGAATCATTTCAAATGTTGCAGTATGGATCAGGCATGAACGGAAGTCATGTGCCTCCTGGATGGGATTGGTGGATAGGACTTCACGGAAACTCAGTCTACTATAATTATACACTATCTATAAATGGAACAAATCATCACTTCACTGATAAATATCTAACCAAGAACATTGTGAGTAAGCATACAACAGAAGTTTTAATAATTGAAAGATGAAGAATTTCTCTCCTCTTGTGTTGAAAAAATTATGTGAAACTTTGAAATTGTTCTATTCCCCATGTTTCTGGCACCTGTTGCCAATGTTTGCCTACTCCCCCAACCTATATTTTATTGTTCATAGAAAGAGGTTGTGGAACCACGTTTTGCTTCGAAGCGAGCCCTGCCTATTCAGGTCTATTTATTTTATTCGCAGATTTCCAAGTACTGTTGAGGAACTCAGTTATAAAATAAAACAGCACAACTAGAATTGTCTAATCCACTGCTTTATTTAGAACACTAGTCACAGCTTCAACTAAAATAGTGTAATAGACAAAACTGTGTTGTTCTAGGCCTGTACATTTTTTAAAAATATTTTGAAAACTTTCAATTATTTACGGTAGGTAGGCTTTCTAGAATATCGTGATTTTTTTAATGAAATTAAATTTTATATTGTATCATATTCAAGAGCTAACTTGATAATACCAATTTTAGTGTTTGGTATAGGTAATTCTGAAACATCACGATGTTCTGGTTCAAGTCGATTAATAAATAGTATTGATTCTACATAACTTGATGAATTGAAAATCTACAAATTATAGAAAGAAATTAATTGAGGATTATTGAACAGGAATATTATGGACTGGAATTTTTGAAATCACATAACGTTGATCAGCCGTTCCTAATGGTTTTGGCAACGCCGGCTCCTCATGAACCATTCACACCCGAGGATAAATACAAAGGCCATTTCAGCGGACAAAAAGTACCTCGTACGCCAAATTTCAACTATAACTCTGCAAAGGTTGTAACTTTTACTTTTTATTTTTGTACTATTTTTCTTGGTTATGAAGCCTACTTATTAACAGTTTGTTTGTTCTGTTTTATCAAACAAGAGTTTGAAAGGGTTATAGAAGGAAGGAAATTGTTGGGTTTCAAGATGCAATGTATGATAATAATGATTATTGTTTTATTATTTATACGATAAGATATGGATTCAAAATAATTAGATGTCTACCTTACTACGGAATAATAATAAATTTATTGACCTTATCAGGTTTTCAGCCCATAACTACTATTCTCAATTTGAACTAAATTAATTCCAAATTTCAATAGCCTATTCAAGGATTGATAAGCACAAGTACAATGCACATTATGTAATTCTTATTCCTTTCCACTCACTTTCTTCTTCATCCCATAAAAAACCTACTTGCTTTTTCCATTAAGAAAAATAAGAACTTGACTGACTTAGGGCCGCTTTCCCCAACGCTGCTTATCCTATACATCTGGCTTAAGCCAGATTAGAAGAATAGGAAAACTATAGAAAAAGCGTTGGGGAATAGCGGCCCTTATCAGATTTTTATTTTGAATAAGTGTGTATATTTAAAAGACATCTATTTATAATGTAGGTAACTGAAAATATAATTCATATTTTCAATCCATTCTATATAGGTACAGTAATAAAATAAAATTACCATCAAAATATGATTTTGACAATATACACTTTTTGCTGTGGTGTTGACCACATAAGCTTGTGCATGGGTAATGGGTAGGATAAGAAGTATAATGGATATTGAGTGTACCTACAGGGTTCCGAACCATCGAGAAGCGATTTTGATCCTCATACATTATATTTAGCGGAGAAGGCCTCGAAAGTTCAAAAGTGGTCACCCTTTCAACGGGATTAGTAGGTGCACGTCTCTTATCTAATCTGAGCGAGCACGTAGCCAACCGCTTCCCTACAACCAGGAGGGTAACCTGCGTTTGCCCCAGACTAAAAATCAGGAAGTTAACTAGGGACCTTCGCACAGTCCTTCATTCAGGAAGAATCATTCTTTCTGCACAGCCTATAATTCGACCCATAAAGCCCTCGATTGTTGCGCACCCTGTGGCTTTATTTCGGTTCCTTTTATATTATTAGAATAAAGAAAACGATGTTGTCAAATTTCACTTTATTAGATTAACTTAGAATACAGGACCATGGTTTCATGTTTTTACCAACACATCATCGGCTGTACTGTTACTTTTTGTATTCTTTATTCCAAATTTTTACGGATCAACAACTCACTTCATTGGTTTGCTCTTATTAGAGAGTCATGCCACCACCACTTAGAAATAGAACACATCGAATAGTGAGGGATATTGTTTAGAGGGCAACGCTCATAACTATTCATAATACATGTATTATTTTTTATTTTTAGACCTAGAGGAGCTGAGTTGCTAAATGAGGAGTTTATTTTAATGAAATATTCGTCTTCCAAAAAATAAGTCGTAATAAAAGTAACCTTTTCTTTATGAAACAGACAAAACATTGGCTGACAAGAATGTTGCCGGAAGTTCTCCCAGATAATCTAATTTCCAAACTGGATCAATTTCAAGAAATGAGATGGGAAACTCTTCTTTCGGTTGACGATTTAGTGGAGTCTCTAATTGAAGAACTGGATAAAAAATCGCTATTGAAAAATACGTACGTTATATTTACATCAGACAATGGATTCCACTTAGGTAATTCATCTAAATCCTGCTTATTATTTAATAATTGCTTATTATACAAATTTTATCATAAAATTATTTACATATTATATGTTATATTATACAATTGCATATAACATTCATATATGCCTTTTCATAAAACTTGGGTCTTTGATTTTACCATGTCTTTTCACAAATTTTGTAGGTTATAAAACTACATTCAAACTCAATTAGAGGCAACAGCAGGAACGGTTTGTCTTATCGGCTCCGAAAAACACAACCGTCTCATTCCAAGCTTTCCAACGTTCTCTTGATTACCATCAATATAGTCAATTACTACTTATGAAAAATCTTCTGCAACAGTCTCAAGTTTTATCCACACTTACTCCTCTTACTTTTAAATATGATTATTATTATTTATGAGTAAATTATCGATCAACCATTATTTTAGAACAAGAGTGCTGTGTCATAATTGAGGAGGAATCAAAGAGATTATCCGATCAACATTTTAAAAGTTGAATTATTTCACATTTCATACGAGTACAATACAATTCACATGGTGTGTAGAAATGTTTGAGTTTCAGCTCCTTCACGAATTTATGTGCTGAAAAAATGTATTAATTTTTCGAGAAAGTATTGAGAAGTTAGATTTTTTAAAGCTTTCCTCATGTTATTCTCCATTTTCAGGCCAGTTTGGATTGCCATGGGATAAAAGACAAATGTATGAAACAGACATACGAGTACCTCTAGTTGTCAGAGGTCCAAATATCCCAGAAAAGAAACTAATGAGAAGTGCAGTTGTGAATGTGGACATTGCTGGTACAATATTGGATATGGCTGGCATACCTTATGATTTGGAAATGTTTGATGGTATATCGTTCCTTCCTATTGCGAATACCTCGTTACCAGACACTAGATTTCGATCAATCCTGATTGAATATCGTGGAGAAGGCAATGGCAAAGATATTGATACACAATGCTCCAATCTGATTGCTGATATTAGCGTAAAGGTAACCAACTATTCACTAAAAAAAAAAGAATATTCCCTTCATCTATATTATATTTCACAATCTTAGTGCTATCACTTTATATTTGAAATATTACTAAATAAAAAAATCTATCTATCTATCTAAATGAATTACATAGGATTCAGTGTGAGACTACACTTTTCGATGCTGTTTTCCAAGTACTTATAGAAATTTCTATTAAGTTAACGACTTGTATTTCACTGTAAATAATTAAATCTACTTAAATTCTTTTGCCAAAAGTTGGGTGTATTTCACTCCTTGAAGCTTCTCCAGGCTGATGAAGCTCGTCATCAGGAGTGAAATGCATCCCACTTTTGATAGAACAATGTAAGTAAATTTAATTATTTACAGTGAAATACAAGTATTTTTACCTTAATAGGAACTACAATTACAGTGTTTTACGAGTTTCTGTTTCTTTCAGTTAACATGACCCTTCAAGTTCTTCAGTTTCCTTTAAACTACTGTAGATTTTTTCCCAAACTGATGATATTTTGTATTTTCTTATGAAAGTGTTATTTTTAACTAATATATATTGTGCATTAACTGAGAAGAAAAGTTTATCATACTTGAATTGAAGCTTTTCTATCTATTTCTTTTTCAACTTTTTCCCTTGTGTAAAATAGGCTACTTTTCTTTTCAAACCAAGTGGAGCAAACCGAAACATATAAATGGCTCAGTTTTAATTCGATTTAAATCTTAGTTTAAATTTTTGCAAGTTGATGATTATCAGGTAGCCTACATTATTCCTACAAATTAGTTATCAATTTTATTGAATAATTAAAAAATATGATATCAATGTACGATATTCATATACGGGTACTTTGACATTTGCTCATCGACTTTGGTGTTTAATTGGCTAATAATAATTTACTAATAATGCTTTCCTTTAATCAAGAAAAATGTTAATCATACATTTCAAATATTCACTGACACGCTGACAAAGTCATTTCCTAGTTGTTTTTTCCTATTCTCTGAAACTGATTAGGTCTAGAAATTTGTCAGAATCTCCACTATCTTGAAATTAATTAATATTCCTGACACTCATGTCATAGTGGACTACCAAATAAAGATTTAGCCAATTAGGGAATGAAATTGACACATAATACGTTTTGTGTAATACATTTCATCAATGTTTAAAAATATGAATTTTTTTTAATTGATTACCATGACAAAACCCTGCTTTTTTAAAGTAGAAATTTGATCATACATCTATTTTTATTATATTGTCTTTTATTCTTCACTGATAATTTCTCTTGTATCGTCTTCTTAGAAAAATTAATTATTTTAACAATCAATTTATCCAATATAATTATTTTATATGAAAATGCCCATTATTATTTATGCAGACAAAATAAGTTTTTCACATAATTTTCCAAATAAATATTCTCCATATTTATTATGTGTGTTAATTACATTTCTATGACTTCAAGTGAATTCTCCCAAATACATACTCCAATGTTTTAAACGCTTCTTTAGTAAGAAGTGCGTGTCAATCACGGGAATCAGATGTTTTTGAAATAGTCATAAAAAAATGTAGGCCTAATGCTTCCTTTAAAAAGGTTTTATTGGTACAGAAATACTTGATAAATCATACCATTTTTTGTGTACTCACGATCAAAAACTTAAGTCCAACAAGGGATGCTTATTTTGGGCAATACGTACATTGTTGCATCCTTTAATCGTAACTAGCCTCAACTCTTTGCAGCATGTCTACGTCAATCTGGTTGATGTGATGACAGATTGACAGAAATCAAATTATGCAACAGTGCAAATGTATTGCCCAAAATAGACATCCCTTACTGGACATAATTTTTCGATCTTGAGTTCATAAAAAATGGTATGATTTAACAAGTATTTCTGTACCAATAAAACTTTTCTAAAGCAAATATTAAGTTTTTATGACTATTTCAAAAACATCCGATTCCCGTGAATTACCCTGTATACTCTTGTATCAATGTAATGGAATGGGAAACAGATACAGTACTCATAATATTCATTAAACATGATTATTGTATACTTGCAGGGATGCCATTTCGAAGCTGCCTGTAAATGTCAGGATGCTCGTAATAACACTTACAATTGTGTGAGAAAAATTAGCGAGCACGATAACTTCATTTACTGCGAATTTGATGACTCAGAGGTGAGATTATCGATCATATTTTCAGCCTATTACCATACACGAGTAGGGCTGTTTTATCTTATCGCTTAGTGAATAGATATTAGTTATCCAAGGAGATTGAAGACTAAAAAGATACATGCTGCTGACATAAGCCTTGTGCTTGACTAATGCAAAAATAGTAACATCTTTACGACTTTCAACACCACTAGGTTTAATCTTTTTACTATTCCTGTCAGTCAATTTATCTCAGTGTAAATTGGCACGCAATTAGACTAGGAAATGATTATTAAGAAGTAAAAATTCTTTTGTGTATTTCTTGACGAATAGTGTACATCAATGTAAGTTATATTCCAAATTAATTTGACTTTTTTTATTGCAGAACTTTTGCGAATACTATAACCTTGCAGAGGATCCATTCCAGCTAAATAATCAGGCTCATCGCATCATAGGCTCATCGCACCCACTACAAACAACTTTGATGCACCTATCTGCATGCAGGGGAACAAATTGCCACGTCTCCTGAATCCATTAGGCTTTCACATATTTTAGTTGATCGCTGTAACATGTTAATTTGCTTAATAAATAATGAATTAGTCATTTTCTTATTCACGTTTACGTCTGGAATTTTTCAAACTGTAGCATGTAACATTGTAGTTGTATTTATTATTGTATTCTGACAGAACTAACATTGTGTAACGTATGTATGTAGTTGTTGAATTAATCAATATAGTTGTTAAATATACAGCAGTAAAATAATACGAACAATACTTGTAATGTATACATTAGTTCATTAAATAACTTGAAGCAACATTGACTTCAACTGCTTGATTTAATCCTTTCGCTATTCTCTGTCCCTCCCTCTCTCACTCTCCCTCACTCACTCACTGTCTCTCTCTTACTCTCTTAGTATATTATTAGAATAGAATAGTAGTATCAGTGGTCACTCGGTGAGAGCGGTTGCTAAGTTATCATGTGGTTAAGTAACAAACATTCAAGACCGCTCTCGGATGGGTGACCGACACAAAAAATTGTGCAATTAGGCGAGGTGGAACCTACCCGTGAGGGTCTCTCCACCGATAAAACGCCATACGATAAATAAATAAATAATTAGAATAGAATTTACTACTACATTTTAAGCCTTTGAATATAAATTCTTGATGTGATTTAACAGACTACGATTAGATACGTAAGGTGAATACAAAACCTACGACATTATGTCACCTAATACTCAATATCAAATCAATCAAATTTATTTGCCATGAAATAACAAATCACGAATAGGCATAATGCACTAAAGATATACAATAGGCATAAATAAAATAGACGAAAACATAATCATAATCGGAATTTCTTGCATAATTCAAATTTAAATAAAGTAACTTTATTTAAGTAAATAACTAGTAAATAAACACTAGTGTTTTTTCACTTTAAAGTTACTTTATTTAAATTCCAATAGTATTAATCAGTGAAAAGAAGATGGATAATCAACAACAAATTCAAATTTGTTATGAGTTATTTGAATGCATATTGAAAAATGTAGCCTACATTATTCTGCCTCTATAAGTGATTTGAACTGATGTGACTTCAATAAAATTTCCTTTGTAGTCAGTGAATTAATTAATAGAGCTGAAGTTGGGAATTGGATTTTCATGTATATTTTGTATTATTTCAAACTGAGATTATTTCCCAAGATATAGCCAATAAATAGCGCTACAGTTGAAAATTCTTATGTTGCTGTTGTAAGTCGACGAATGAGGAATGAGCAAACGGCACGGATGGGTAGACGACTAAGTACCGTAAGGGTGTGGGGTGGGGGTAAGAAGGAGCGTATATAAGAAGTTGCAGTGCCTTCTTCTGTGCTAGTTGTCACTTGAAGTCTGCACTGTTGCATCAACTTCATTTTTTCCATCACCAAAAGACAGGTCAGTTTTATTCGCATAAAATTGCAATAGTATTCAATCGTATCAGTATAGCAGGCTTATACATAGAGTGTTTCATTGTATTCATCAAAATAAGATAAAAAGTTCCAATGAACATAAGCGCTTTGTTACCGAGATGAAGATGGCTTAATATCGCATCTTTTTCTTCAAATTCATAATTTTTGGTGGTTTGATTAGACTATTTACAAAAATGATCAATTTTTGTATAATATTAGGTGAGACACTTATACTCTGTACATTTATCACTTATATTCTTTCATTATTTTTTCTGTTATTAAATGCATTTTTAATCCTTTTTATCTTCATTTAAGAATTTCTTCACTAATTTCATTTACATATTTCCTTTATTTTATAGGAGATTACACAAAATTTCATTTATACATTATACGACTTTTGTTTTGTTGCACATGTCCATATTATTATGTTCTCGTTAATCTTAGTAAACTCACAGTTGTATAATCCACTAACGGCAACTCCCATATACATTATTCTCGGGAGTGCCTAATTTCTCTTCAAGTATAAGGATGAACTTAGTACTTTGATTATATTGTTTTTTTTTGTTTTGTTTTGTAAGGAATCTAATGAAACCACTAACACGTTTGTTACTGTAGTAGTTACTGAGATATTTCACAAAATAATATGATATTTCAAGTTTCATATTGAAGGGTTAAAATGATTATTTGAAACATACCGTAAGCAATAATTTTACATTTTTCCCCTATTTTATTTATTTAATTAATTATATATGAGCTTTTCCCAATCATTTTTAAATACTCCACTACCAAAGAGTTTGTTTGAAATTCAATTATAAAGATAAAATGTGCTGTCAACTCAACCAATCATTTTAAATACACTAAAACCAAAGCACATTGGATTGTTTGGAGTCAAAACATACAAAATAGCAATTTTGGAAAAACGGAGTGTTTTAATATATTAAAAATCATGTTCCTGGAGATTGGATGCATTTGAGACTAATGCTCGACTGAATATTTCATCTTCAGAGTCAAATTTCTACCAAGTTCTAATAATTAAAAGTACCGTAATGGTTTATTATGTAACTAGCTGAGTTGAACCATTTAAACTTGAAAAATCAAGTTTGAAGCACTTTTTTCTAATTAACTTGATGACCACTGTGAATAAAGAATTCTAATTGGTTCCATTAAGTTTCTCAGATTTTGTTTTCATAAGATTCGTATATAAATACCACAATCAAGCCATCAAGAACTTTTAATAATTGTTAATAATATGAAGACAAAATTGCCATCTTCATTTCGGTACTGAAGCTTTTCCGGACCCATGTTTATAGAACCTTTTTTCATAAATTATTGAGGACTAGGACACAACACGCCCTAAAAGTATTGATAGCTGCGTGAAATACCTTGTGTATAGCAAAGTTAATGTAACTAGTTATGTGTAGACTTTTTCAGGTGTGTCTTTAAAATTCCTCTTCAATTTAAAGCAATGAAAAAATTTCAAAATTCCACAAAAATAAGGGTAGTTTTTCACGGTTTAAAAAAAAATAGGGCTGACGTTTTTAAAATGTCAGATTTTTCCCGACGGTTTCAGCCAAAATCGAATCAAATCCCTAACCACCCCCAACCTTCTATAAAACCCTATCATCAAAATCTTTAATGTTCTCTCTAGTTCCGCTTACAGTTGTATATGTATGTAAGAAACTAACTATGCTATGTTTTTAAGTGATATTCATAACAGAGGCGAACCCAGAAATTTATGTTTTTGTGAGGAGAGGGTATTAAACTACGATGGAATATAGATTATAATTTATGTCTGTAAATTTTATTAGTAGATTGGTTTTCGGATACATCTCCTTCATCCCTCCCTTTTGATTCACCACGGTTTTATAAGAAACATATTATACAATATTAATCAGTTTCTAATAGCCTATTATAAGATTCCCTCCCAAAGAACAGGTTTTACACATTTCCACAAAATTCAATCGAGAAATAAGGAACATATATACATACATACGGCTTTTCACGGAAAGCTCTCAAATTCTATTAGAAGATCAGATGCCAATACTGTAAGTTACAGTATTTCCAAGTCAACTGCTACCTATCTATTGTCAACCATCACAAACAATAGTGTCGTAGTTATTACCAAAACGCAATCTCATTGGTTGATGTCAGGTAAGTTAATCTCCATTTTGTTGAAACGAAATTATTACAACTTAATGAAGTTGGAATTTTCCGGTTCGTTAAGATGAAAACCCGCATTAAGCTGTGTTATTTCATTAATAAGTATTTCATGTTCAGCTAAAAGTCTATAATACCATTGATTAAGTCAGTTTTTAGGGGATCACGGGTGAAGAGAGAGTAGACGGCTTTCCTAGTTGACTTTGTAAACTTCCCTTGGATAGTAAGCTATTGCACTTCGCGGACGAAACTGAAGTTATTTCCTTCGAGGGTAAGATTCTTCCAGATAGACTTCTAAAGACCTTCAAAAAAAGCTTTCACTCGAAGTTGATAAAACGAAGAATTTGCATATCTATTTCAAAGTGAACAGTAGCCCTGAGCAAGAGATCCACAGGCTCCACTCATGTAATAACTATCAGTCTGCCACTTACAATATTATTGTGGGCTGTTGTAGCGAGTGGAGCAGTTATCTTGGTGTTCTGATCCACCGCAGGTTGAGCTGGGCTCCACAGGTTGCAGCGAGTTCGAAAGATGATAGGCTATAACCGCTATATGCTTTCAGACAGCTGAGGTTCTCCCTGTTTACCAACTGAGAGTGGCGTACTTTGCACGTTATTATAGTAATATTAAGAGGTGGTCGGAGGTAACTCAGCCATTTAATTTAGCATAGTAATCAAAACCTGTCTCAGTCGAGATTATTGCTATCCAACTGACCTGATTTATCGAGAGTTTCAATTTTTCAACATAAGACAGCTTTATATATAATATAAGTATTAATGACCTATATTTACTACAATAAAAATTCCAGATTCAGTCATTTAGTTCATACTTGAAACACTAGAAATCTCATTAACTTTGGTATTATCCAACCTCGAATCCTACATAACTGCTTGAAGTATATAGTATTTGAATATAATATTTTCTATATTCTATAGAATATGGAAATACATCACCAAAAACAGATGGAAAACTTGAGCATTGCATACAATTACAAATTCCATTTGAATAGATGGTTATTTCATTCCTATATTAACTGATTCCATCAAGTTACTTATTATTCCTGTAGTAATCAACTATAAATATTTCTAAATTTTTTTGCTCTCTGTCCCTTTGAGAGTGTCTTTATTGTACTGTTCAATACTGTATATAGGCTAAATAATTAATGTCATAGTAGTTTCAAGATTATTATTAATATTCATAAATCAATGAATATTGTATTGAGAACTGTTATTTTCATCAATATACAAAATATTGTAAGTAATAGTAGGAAAGCGGTGTCCCAGTGGTAGTAGTAGGCGAGTCTAATCGGTGAGATTAGATAAGAGACAGCGCCTACCACTCCCGTTGTAACGGTGACCGGCTCCTCTAAATACAATAATTTTATGAGCTTCAAAATCGCTTCCCGGTGGTTCGGAACCCACCTAAAGCTGTAGGTCCATTCATCTCTCATCATCATCCTTCTCATTACCCACGCACAAGCCTAAGGCTTATGTGGGCATCATCCCTAAAAAAATATGTATAAAAAAATAGTGAAAATGAACTCATTCTCCACCCTCAGAATTCGCGCTGTCTTTGTGGAGAATATTCATTGTACAACAATATATTGTTTTCAGTATTATTTGTTCAATAGTAGGCTATTATTTTTGTGTGAATAAAATATATTTGAAATTGAATTTATTTCAAACGCTATTTTCAATCCAATAAACATGAAATTGTCTTCAGATGAATCTGCCCCAATTTCGCCGTACAGGCTAAGACAAATAAATTATCCGTTCAAAATCAAATCAGTAATGTATGTATTATGTAATGACCATTGCATGTAAGATTTTACTATCGTCTGGACTAATACTAGAAATTGTTTCCCTTTACAAGCAATAAACAAATACAGTTTATTGTTTATAAAACAATAACAATGTATAATAGCCTACGGATTGCGGAATGGCCCTTTCTTGTCTGACAACAACTGGCTATGGACCACTATATGATACCAAAGACGATAGGAAACTATAAGTATTCTAATTGTCTTTGATGATACTAAAATTCGAGTGTAATAATGTTGTTATTGCTCTATTTTGATCAAGCAATTTTTCAACATTCCTGTGAATAGTGTTGGATTGCCTATCCAGTTGGTTTCCGCCCTGCCCTTTTCAGCTAGTCTGCCCTGATCATTCTCATAATTATTATATAGCATACACTTCAACTCTGAGAACTTGCTCTGGAGCATCTTGTCACAAAGAACAGATTAGAAGAGAGAGTATCGCTTAGAACAGAGAAGAGATTATCGTTAGATATTAGAGAGCTTAGAACGAAGAGAGAGAGTATCGCTTATGAGAAGAGTAATCTAGGTATCTAAAGGCTTCTCTATGATTATGCTCCGCGTAAACATTATCCATTAGGGTATTTATTTCGAAGATAATATTTTATAATTGAGAAGATAGATTTTTGTTGTTTTCTGGTGATACAATCACAACAAAATGTGGGATTGGCAGTGGCGCCTGCGCGTGCGGTCGAGAGGCTTTTAGAGCATCACTGTCGTTGTTCGCATTTCTTGGGCGAAAACTGTTCTTGGCTTCTTTCTTAATGGCTGATAATCTTCTAATGGACCACCTGAGCCGGTGACGACTGCCAACACCTATTCTCATTCCACTCCATGACACCACAGAAAAATGATTTCAGCAAATGGAACTCAACCATTGCAATCGTTCGATTTAATTGGTTTTTGCCTAGTGAGAACATTCGTTCATGCAACCAAATTGAAACAGTTCATTCATTCAGTTGAGAATAGCCTATAATTTCTGTTGTAACAATTTTTTGCTGAATGAGATTTGAATTGAACGTGTCATTTGATGTAAGATTTCACCTTGGAAAATTTAGGCATCGATGAAGCTGCAGCTGGTAACAGACATGTGTCACCTCATTATTGCTTTTATCATACGAGTACACTCACATAAAACCTATGTAATATATACAGTAGGCCTACTGCTTAAAGGATAGTTTGCAAAAACCTTCTATCATTCAAGTCTAAAGCAGTGTAAACGTTTAATGTATATCATTATAATCTTTTATGTATTCCCAAATATTCAAAGTTCAGCTTACACATGTGTCTAAAATCTTTCTAGTATAACAGTATAACAAGAAGATTAAGTACACAACATTTTATTCGATCAATGCAACTCTTTTCGACATCATGTATTTCTTGTTATGTATTCAGTTTATTGTGTATGCAGTTTAATTTTCATGTTAATTGTCTCTTTATAGATTTTTGACAAAAAATTATTCATTATATGCATTTTTAATATCGATTTTTTTATTTTCAAAAACTGTCTTCTGAAGAGACGAAAAATAATTATTGAAATCAATTCAAATATTTCCACAATTGTAAAGAACTAAATCCATTATGATTTAAATGATACAACCGAAGTTTAGCATCAGTATACAACACAGTCTGAATTCACTTACGAAGACAAGAAAATCATGAGACCAATAAGATGAATAACTTGTAACCAATACCAATAAGAAAGTGGTGATGCTGACACAAATTTAATGATTTGTCTGATTGGTTAGTCAGTGTGTTAAACAATCTCCATTTTACGATTTCAACCATTCAGAAGCTAGCAGCTCGGGAAAGTCACATCAATAATACGCATTGACCAAACCAGGCGCGGATCCACAGGGGTGAAAGGGAAAATTAACCCAAACCGGGGCTCATCTTACACTAGATAGAATTTAACTTGGAGGATTTGTCAAATTTTTAACCACAAATAAAGTCTAAAACTTCTAAAAACATAATTTTAGATTACTTTTTTGAAAAAAAAATTCCGGGGAAACTCCCGGACCCCATGTCGATGAGATATCAGGAACAAGTTTTCAATCTACTAAGTGACTTTTGTTCATGACGGTGATACATAGTATGAAGCTGTTCATTTGAAACTTTTATTTATATTGTAATTCTCTTTCTTACAGATAAACGACACAATTTATGGATTTTGAAGAGTACCGAAAACGAGGTAGTATTCTTCACAAATACAATAATAATCCTATTCAATTGACTATGATGATTCAGTTTATAAATATTATCATTATTCTCCAGCTTTCAGTAATGTTGAACTTGACAATAACTTATACTTGAAAAATTTTGATAACTGAGGTAGGCCTACCGTATTTTCATTCAAAAGTGTTCAGTAGTGTAGGTGACGATTAGCCTACTAAAGTCAAATCATAAGCATATTCAGAGGATAAAGTATATTGTATACAGTAAACTCAAAGTCTTGAAAATGCAAACTTTTTGGATATTGCCTCAAACAATCTGAGCAGACTAGAGATCAAACTAATCAACATCAGTGATTGGAGATTTACGTGATTGTATGCCTTAGTAAAACTGCTTATTCTCACCTTCTTATAACTCGTTTATAACTCTCACGTGGATTCATGTTATATTTGTGTTATCTCAACTAGTGTGTTGTACTTGATAATGAAAAACATCTTTTTAAATTAATAAAAGACTGAAATCTATCAAATTTTGATTTCCGATCATTCTTATAAGTACCATTTTACAATAATTCTTGATAGAGATCAAAATCTGATTGTCGTTCAAGTTGCAATAACCAGTTGAAATTTTGTTTTACTGTACTAAGTATCATATTGGATGCTAGTTCTTCCGTAGCCTGCTACATAATATAACCTTGAAGCTCTCAATCTCGGTGAACTGTAGAAGAAATAGGAAAGTAAAGAAGTAAGAGCCAGCCCCAGCCCGCTGTGGAGCTGTCCCAATATATCGGTGTTAGTAGCCTAGATGGTGCCATAAAACAATATAAGGGAAATGAAATCGTGTAATTTACATAGGAAGCGATTCAAGCAACTCACTAACCTAAGTTGATAGGATTTCAGCGAAAGAAACAACGAGCATTCGTTTTATTTTGCTCAATGAAAAGCTTCGAGACAACCCTATTGCTTCAACACACGAGTAGAATGAGACGCGGCGCAAACAGTCCACATCGTGTGATGCACGCTGATTTTCTAATAAACACCTGACATAACAAAATTTTATTTCCATCATGAATTGCGATTATAAATTATTTATCAAACGAATTTATTTGATTCTATTTTATGTACGGTTGCCCATATACGAGAATTTTCATAGCATCTGATATGAAACTTCCTCAACAGCCCAAGGGTGAATAATATTGAATACAGTATGTTAATAAAGAGGTGGCAGGAATTTCACCTCCTCTCATAAAGTCCAACTCTCTGAATGAACACATGTTACGCCAAGCTCGTATAATCTTTGATATTTTCACTCGCTTGATGGTGTTTCAATAAAAAAAATGCATTTTTCATCTTATTTACTGCATTGTAATTGAATAATAAGTTCATTTTAGTGATTTCAGTCACTGTAGAGCAGGTACCCCCTGGGAGTCGCTGAACATGACATGTCTAGGGGGGGTCGCAGATTTTGAAGGAAAAATTATACTTTTAGATAAATAAATGAGGTACATGTGCTTTTTTTCATTCTACTACATTTTTAATGTCTGGATTTGAATAATAAACAATACAATGTATTTTTCTAAAGTCAAACGGTTTCTTGATTTCGTTTTCAAATTTACCGTAGTGGGAAATCCTTATTCACAATATTATAAGATCTTGCAAATGGTTTCAACACTTTGAAAGCTGCTGTTGACAGGTCTGGATATTCCTTTTTTTTACTCATCCAAAATTTATCGGCAGAAGCATTATTAAAACTCAGTTGACTCGCCTGATCAGTTGAAAGCTCTATAAGTTGATCTGATCAAGAAGACTGACTCTTTGCTCGGCATTTTGTACTGCTTGTTCGTTGAAAGCATTTACTACCCACAAGTCACCGCTCATAGGCCTATCTCTGGAATGCAATTCGTCAGTTGTTTAATAATTAAGGCCGTGAGGTGTGAGGATATGAGCCGAGAGAGAGAAAAAATGTCTAGGGATGTGTCGCCTGCACTCGAAATATACAAAATAAAAGTAACTCGCTTTTTCAGTAAATACTGTATAAATTTATCTATTATAGATATAATTAGCATGGTAATTCAACTTTGCAATTCATAGGGGTCGCCTAAATATTTGACCTAAAAAGGGGGTCGTAGGACTGAAAGGTTGAGAACCCCTGCTGTAGAGAATGAAACACCCGTTTTTTGTGTTTGAAAACTTCTACTATGTAAAATACCGACTTGCTATGACGTTAGTCCTATGGTTTCATTAAATTAACAAGTCAGTATTAGAAGCAGGGGTGCCGATCCCCCCTAAGGGCCTATTATCCCCCCATAAATTTTTTCCACAGTATCTTTGATAAACAAAGTGTTAAACAAAGTGAGAGTAGAATTATTGAATAAGCTGATAGTTTTTGTGTGTTAGCTGGTTTTGTAACACACAAATCTGATCAAAAAGCGAGTTCTTGAACTAAATACAGTCACCATTTAGCTCCGCCTAGTGTTGAAAGAAGGCGTGAATATCCCTCTCCCACCGACCAATCACAACGCAGTATCCAATTATTAGCTGACCGGCTGCCATTTCAAGTTTCGAACCCTGTTGGTGCCACTACCTAGCGGTGAATTCTTGAACTAAATACAGTCACCATTTAGCTCCGCCTAGTGTTGAAAGAAGGCGTGACTATCCCCCTTCCACAGACCAATCACAACGCAGTATCCAATTACCAGCTGAACGGCAGCCATTTCAAGTCTGGAACCCTGTTGGTGCCACTACCTAGCGGTGAATTCTTGAACTAAATACAGTCACCATTCAGCTCCGCCTAGTGTTGAAAGAAGGCGTGACTATCCCCCTCCCACCGACCAATCACAACGCAGTATCCAATTACCAGCTGAACGACAGCCATTTCAAGTCTGGAACCCTGTTGGTGCCACTATCTAGCGGTGAATTCTCGAACTAAATACAGTCACCATTCAGCTCCACCCAGTGTTAAAAGTAGGCTTGACTATCCCCCTCCCACCGACCAATCACAGCACAGTATTCCAATATCAGCTGGCCGCCAGCCATTTCAAGTCTAGAACCCTGTTGGTGCTACTATCTACCGGTGAATTCTTGAACTAAATGCAGTCACCATTTAGTTATGAATTCGTATTCACCTTTCTTCTATTTGGAAGAAAATCTAAAATGTTCTGAAACAGGCCCCAGGTCTTGCTTCTTCCTAACAATCATGCTATCGTTGAAGAAAATACGGGTCCGTAGGGCCCGCCGCTTCAGAGAATTTTATAGTTTATAAGCTCCTGGAAACGAAATTTCCACTCTATTTTTTGGCTCTGGGAAGGTTTTAACATTAATATGTAGAAGCTCTTATGATTTTTGGAGGGGTATAATGACACCAAGTCCCCCCTGTCCCCCCTCCTGTATCCGCCGCTGCTTGGACTTGACATCAGACATTGAAAACATAACAAATAAAAATTTGACAATATCTTCACTTATAGCCTACACTCATTAATTGCTAATTTTGCAGACTTGGACAAGACATCAGACTGCCTCTATCGATAAAAACAATCAATACTTACTAGACTGATTGTTTAATGTATAATGTATAGTATACATTCAACTCTTAAAAATTGCGAAAATAACAGGTACAGTCATCGTACAGAGAACAGATTTTACCGAGATGAGACAGAGAGCTAAGATGGCGGTAGCTGCAATGCTATCAACATTCGTATGAATATAGACCTAATCCCTAGCTATATAAAGTTAATTACGAATAGATTGCAAATATTGTTACTTAGGTACTTGAAATATAGCTATTCTGTTCGCGCGATGGCTATACCTACCTAGTGATGTGATCAATGATCAACCCTACGCACACCATTACAAATTAGTGGAGGAGATAATCATTGTAAAGATAATGATAAATGTATTGGTTAGATGAAGCACAATTGCAGTTTATTTGTGAACTATGCCAGGCAAAGAGATGGTGGACTACATTGCTGACTACTTGATGAATATCCGGGAGCGAAGGGTCTATCCAGATGTGAAGCCCGGCTACCTGAGACAGATGGTTCCCGATCATGCTCCATTCGACCCGGAGCCCTGGGACAAGATTTCTGCTGATATTGATTCCATTATAATGCCAGGAGTAAGTTGGCCATTTATTCATTGATTATTAGTTAATTGTGTATTAGTTAATGAATCAAATACATGTACTTTTATTCGCTGACCAAATTACCAAAAAATGATCACACCATTCTTCTTTAGGCTTAGCCAGCTTGTGGAAGAATATTTTGTCCGTCTCATCAATAACAAACTTCGATCATTTGAAAAAATATAATAATTCTCTGAAATAGAATAGATACACAATTTAAATAAACAACAGTTGGTTCTCTACAGCATATTTGAACTTTGAAAGCATGGTCTTCAATTTATCAAAACACAATGTTTACGGTATCCAAATTTGTTATTTTTGTCTGTTTTGACTCGAAATAATTTTTATCTCTGAGGATTGGCCGCAGTTTAGACTAACGGTTAACTGGTCTTCAGAATAAAATTAAACTAAGCTCAATCAATAATAATAATGATGATCTATCGTTCAAACCTATGTAGTTCTTGTTTCTTCATCGAGCCGCAAAAAAAAATAAAATTGAGAACAAAACAATCAAAAGGCTTTGATTTTTTAATATAAAAAATATGTTTTTTTATCGTATGAAAAAATATATGTTTTTTTCTATCGTATGTTGAATCATATCTATGAAGGAAAAGAGAAAAAGTTGCTGTTTTGTAAAATATCCTACATTACTTATCCTACATTAGCATCCAATATAGTCAAGGAATCCCATTACATAGCAGATAGCATGAAAATCTTTCCATCTTGATTTAGTTACAGTATTATTGTGTTCCTTGGTCTTTAAGTCAGATTACAGTTTAGAAGAAACGAATATACATTGTATTGGTTGAATTGTTATTGCTTTCCACCATCACAAACACAAAGAAGCCCCATAAAAACGCATCGTGAAACCTTACGTCAGCCCTAACCTGAAATCGCTGATTCTTATTTTCAAAGCATACTGGTTTTATAATTTTGGTCTTCCTTTTTCATTCACTTACTATTTAATTCACAATTTGTGTTTTTGTAACATTTTTTCTCTCTTGTTAATAAAATCTTTCAAGCAATTCTTTGTATATTTTTGAAATAATGTCACAAATATCACATAAATAATTATTTCTTCTAAAATTATAATCAAGTGATCAATTAGTTCCAGAATCGTTGTTAAAAATTTTCAAAATAAGGAAAAAAGTCCTTAAATGACCAAAAAATCGAACCACTAACAAACGACCAATATAAGAAAGCCAATTATATTGAATTAAAAATTCTTATAATGACATCATTTGACGAAGCTCAATAAGGATTTTTTGGTATATCGTTGTCAGTAAGCTGGATTTTCCGACTGAGAATTCGTGAAGTTTCGAATCAAGTTGAGAAGTGTTGGCCTATGCCCCGCTCTGTCTACTTTCTGTGAATTATAGAATGCTGAAGAATTCTTGAAAAACTATAAATACTTTTCCAATAACCAAGAATCAGCAAATAGAATTTAGACGATCTATAAATTATCTTAGTAAAACCTGTCTAAGACGGAACGCGACCGGACCGAAAAAACTTTTCCGTTTTAGCAGGTTTCCGGCTTACAAAGGTACTTTTACCTTTATACAAAATTCCTTGGGACCAGAAAAACCATTCCGTCTCAACAGGTTTCCGTCTTACACAGAGTCCGCCTTAGACAGCTTTTACTGTAGTAAGATGATGCATTAATACGAAATCATTTGTAATGTCAGAATTTCTGCTTATTAAACTAAATAAAGCATTTTATACTTTTCAGGTTACACACTGGCAAAGTCCTTACATGCATGCTTACTTCCCCGCTTTGAACTCGTTTCCCTCATTGCTCGGTGACATGTTAGCTGATGCTATCAATTGTCTTGGATTTACTTGGGTGAGTTTAAACATTTTCAATTTAAACTGAATCACGTTCAATGATATTTTAAGTAGCTAACTTCAAATTTTCAATCTCCTAAAAAAGTCTTTCAATTTCACCTCAATAGAGTTGATGAATACCATTCTACTTTTTTATTATTTCATCTAACGATCTAACACGAGATATTTTTCCAATAGAAAACATTGTTCATAAATGTGCCTGTTATGTCTGTAAATTATATCAGTTCATCAATCATAGACAGCTCTATGATAACGTCTAACAGAAGGGTGGAAAGTGGTTTTACTACTGAATTTATTATTAGTGAAAATATATCATTGATACAGTAGCATACTATTAAATTTTATTTCTTACAGTATTCCGTACTGAATGAAGTTAATTATTTACTTCATATTATTCCAATGAAACTCCTTATCAAACCAAACAGTTGTCCGTCAAAATTATTTCACTCAAACAAATCTATGGACTATGAATTAAAGTAGATTTTTGCTTCAAGTAGATTTTTCTTGACATCATCAGTGTGTTTGATTTGTAGGCATCTAGTCCAGCTTGTACAGAACTCGAGACTGTTGTAATGAATTGGCTTGGAAAAATGATTGGACTACCAGATGAATTCCTTCATACTCGAAGTGACAGTCCTGGGGGTGGAGTAATCCAGGTAATAGTCTATCACGAATAATTAGTTAATCAAGTGAGTGTCTTTAATGTACTGATGATCATGTAATAATCATTCTGCTACTTCTATTGCTAAATTTTAATATATTGCAAGAATATGAACTATGTTAACACAATAATATAAAGATTTATTCCAATTTGAAAAATCGTAGGTATTAAAAAATAATTTTGCATGATAAGCTCTGTAACTTGAACCTATTTGAAGTTTCATGTGCTAATATTACACTAATTATTAAATTAATATTACTTATTTAAATTTGTTATAGACTACATCCAGCGAAGCAACCTTTATCTGTTTATTAGCTGGTCGTACAGAGGCTATAAACAGATATAAACAAATGGATTACAACTTGGAGGATGCTGAAATCAATAGTAGATTGGTGGCATATTGTTCAGATCAGGTGAGATTTTTAAGAAGTGTAATGTTTTCACTCCACAAAAGTGGAAAACTTCAACACTTGATAGAACAAATTGATAGAACAAATTGAAGATATCGTTATTTGCTTGTTACCCTATGAACCTTGTTCATTTCAAAACATATTATTAATCGTTATTAAAGCTCTATAATTATTCGAATTAATTTCTTTGCCGATTACTCAAATGTTCACAAATCAATGTGTGTGTTATATTCAGGCGCACAGTTCAGTAGAGAAGGCAGGCTTAATAGGCTTGGTGAAGATGAGATACATTGAATCTGATGATAAGTTGTCATTGAGAGGAGACAAACTGGTCGACGCCATAGCACAAGACAGAAGCAAAGGTCTCATCCCATTCTTCGTAAGTAGAACGCTCATTGTTACAATAATAGCGCCTTATTTTCATAATTTGTATTCTCTTGTTCAACCAGTGATTTGAATTTTATCTATTTGATTATCATCTAGTTTTCTTTGCATTTTCGAATGCTATTTATTTAATGATAGATAGATCGTAATCCGTACCTATAGTTTCAATCTGAGAGTATGACCCTGACCTCTGAAGAGGAGAGTAGAGGCAGAGACAATTGGAATACTTATAGTTCTTATTGGAATACTTATACTAATAGTTCCTATCGTCTTTGGTAGAGGTAATTCGATATCAGCAATTGTCCTAAAATAACAATGTTTTGAATATATGCAATCTCCGCTCACAGTACGGTTTTTATATTAGGCCTACGTAGCATATTTCTTCCACGGCTCATCATTTCAGATGCAACCAGTATAATTGAAGTGACAATCAATATCATCTTCACTATAAGAATATAGGAAACATTGATGGCGAAGAGGAAACTGTAGTTGGAGAATAAATCAATACACTGTAATTTTAATTCTAATAACCTTCAGTATGAGAATGTGAAAAATATTCATGGTATCGATGATAGATGTAATTGTAATTTTCGTTGGATTTCGTGTACGACAGAATTGAGACGATGTGAGAGTAGAAATTGAGTGGCCCAGCAGTCTCAGCTTTGAAAAGGGATATTAATCGAGAACTACAATCAGCTTATACAGGGATTGTTTTCTCCCGAGGGAACCAATTACTAGTTGCGCACAGCTGTGATATCGCTCTCCTGATGTGGCAGCTTTAGCTTCTCCAGACTTCATTGACAATTAGGACTCTCTTTTTTCTTCTCATTCTTCATTTTCATTCTCCTTCACCTTCCTTTATCTTCTCCTATCTTCGTCTTCTATTGTTCTTTACATCATTTCGCTTCATCTAAACACTGTTATATTTCGGTTGTCTCCGAGAATCTCAAGAATAACCAGATCAATCTGTCAGCATAAGTTGTAAGACGATGGAGTTACTACTCGACTCACTCCTACGCTGAACGAAAAACGTTAATAAAAGCCATTCATTGATTACTGTATGATCCGATCTGACTTTCATTATTTTAGTGAATTATCCAATACAATTCTCCAATTGGCAAAGGTATTAATTCTTCGATGAGCAAAACTGTACATATACAAGAGCAAGACTATACGACGAGTTTTAGTCTTCTTTCTCTTTCACTTCTTCGCCACTTGATACTTCTTCGCCAAGACTTTTTCACGGCCTTCAAACAACCTATTCTACTAGAATAGGACTGGTGATACAGGTATTGAATGTATCTTCCAAGAAATAGCCTATACACGCCCTTAATCGATTTTTCCCCAGGTTTTTTGAGAAAGACCTGGGCATAAAAGTTTGAATTAGTCACACAAATTCATTTGAAGACTTGGAAGTACCATGTGATGTGGAGAATTTGAAATTTCCCTCAATTTACGAAATATATAAGTTCCCCTCGAGTCAGAACATTCCCCAAGAATTCGTAACTGTTAAATTGTTGGAAATGAATAGGCTACATAGACTTCTTTCTACCCCAATAATATATTTTTGATTAAGAAGGACGTGAAAAGTGGCAGGGGCAGGATAGTCCTATATGGAACGGTGAAGCCATGAGAAACCGTGGCGAAGCGTGGTATGCTTATTTGGTCCCCGGCGATGACCAAATAAGCATACCACGCTTCGCCACTGATGAGAAAGGAATAACACGAAAGACGAATTGCCGATAAACAGACACATGAATAGATTAATAGAAAAGGCGATAATAGTTGAAGAGAGAAAAGAATAGAAATGATGAACCAATCTAGGACAAGTTCAAGATTATGATTGCTCCTTCATTCGAAATCTATTATTTCTGAGTTCTGCCGGTAGATGGCAGTAGCTCCAGCTTAATTCCTAGGTGAATTATTCTTCACAGGTGAATTCAAAGACTTACCTTTTTAAGGTTGAAATTAAAGTTCTTCCTAAATTGACATTCTTAATGAGGAACTAATTTTTCAGCTTTGTGCAACTCTGGGAACCACTGGGGCTTGTGCGTTTGATAATCTCACAGAATTGGGGCCCATATGTGAGTAGAAACCTTTCTTCTTTGAATATTGTAAAATAATTGGATTGAATTTATTGCCAAAAAAAGAAACAGCACACATGAGTAAAATAAAATCAAGTTGTAGATAATAATATACAAAACAGTAAAATAAAACTAAGACGTGTCTTAACATTATCAATGTACTTTTTGGCACTGCCAACATAAGAAAACTTGTGTGTTGGCAGTGAGTTGTACAATAGTTGTATTTCACTTTTCGTCAAGTACAAAGCAGTTTAACCTGCCAGAACTATTCAAGAGATACAAGAATTTATTATACACGTAAAAAAGACGCAAGGTGATGTTTAAAGGCTATCAGGAATCAGGATTCGTTTATATCAAAACTAAACTCGCTTCTGATGCTATTGATGATAGGCAGAATAATATTACTATAAGATTTAACCTAGTATCACTCCTCTAGTTCTATTAGCCAATGCATCTTTAGGCCTATCTTAAATTATTGAAACTTTTAATATGAAGACAAAATGTTTCATAGTAATCAACCTCTTTGCAAGTAGGCCTTTCTAATATTTTTTTAAAATCTTTCTAATATCAGCCTGCTCTGTAGAAAAGACTATATTAATGATTCAAATCCGGTAGATCTTAACTAAAGTGAATGAAGTGATAAATATTCCAGAATATTTTTTTGGTGTCTGTTGAATAGTTTTCAGTGTTTAACAATGCCATTTTTTTCACTTTATTTCTCTATTTTTCAAATATTCTACTCATCAACTAGCGTATCAAGGAGCTTTAGAATTAAAATTAAGAAAAGAGTTCTGGATATTTCATTGTTAGGCCAGAATTCTCAAATAAGATCCAAATAGTTATTAATTTAGCCTAATTTAGTATGATGGCATTGACAGATCAGGCAATAAGCCTATCTGGATATTGAAATACGAATAATTTATCATTTTAGGTGAGAAGGAAAGATTATGGCTCCATGTGGATGCTGCTTACGCGGGTACAGCCTTTATTTGTCCAGAATTTAGAAAATGGCTCAATGGTGTACATTATGCTGATTCAATTGCTTTCAACCCTAGTAAGTGGATGATGGTGCATTTCGACTGCACTGCTATGTGGTAAGAATCTTTTAATCATTGTTGCCTATCTTAATTTAAAATAATCTAAATTAATAATTTTAAAAAAATAATTAATTTAAAATAATCAAACTGTCATTGGTTCTCCCAAATTAAGAGCTGTTCCAATTCTCTGATCATAAATCCAAACTCCTCCACTTCCTTTCCAACGATTCATGTGATTCAAAAACAAAATAGGCCGTCAGACATCTAGACGGCGGAATAATGAAGTTGTAACTTGAATGACCCAGTAACTTCTGCCATCTTACGACAGAACTAGCTGCGTTGTGCATTGCTGACCAATCAGGGGAGAGAGGCGGAGCTTGGAGGCGTGTCTGTAAAAATTGAAGCTGTAAATCACCCAGTAACTGCAGCCATCTACCGGTCGAATGCAGAACTAGCTGAGTCATTCATTGCTGGCCTATCACGAGATAGTTGGCGGAGTTTGGAGGCTACATGATTTACAAA
The DNA here is from genome assembly GCA_017141395.1 of Laodelphax striatellus. Classification (NCBI taxonomy): domain Eukaryota; kingdom Metazoa; phylum Arthropoda; class Insecta; order Hemiptera; family Delphacidae; genus Laodelphax; species Laodelphax striatellus. Next base: position 25,456,553 of record CM029544.1, read on the forward strand.
TTAAGCTACGATTCATGGAAGAATTTTAGACACAGTTCAAGCATTGATAAAGTATTTTCATTGCTGAATTAATAAATGAATAAATAAAATATTTGTCTTGGAAAACACAATAAGTGATTGAATCACCGTTTCTGAAATGTTTCCGTTTGAATTGTTTTCATAATGAAGAAGAAGAAAAAGAAAAAGTTGAAGTTGCTTTGGTGCTCAATTTTCAATCGCATTCTGTTGAACTTGGGGATGGCCTGTGCATGGGTAATTCACTTGGCAGTGCTCAGAGGGGATGTCATACATGCTAGATGCATTCTTCTTGACTTCTCTGTTTCATGGTCACGAAATCGTTCCAGTAGAGAAGTTATTCAAGCTGCTATACAGCTGTTCCTTACTTTTCATGTAGTTCGGAGTCCTGATCATTGTGAAGAATGTGATTTTTTTAAAGCAATTAGTTTGTATATTTGTAATAGTTTTCCAACCTTACTGTCATCCAAGTTCCCTCTACTTTTATTCTATCAATCTCTCTATTCCGTTTTTATTCTCATTCCTTCTGAATTTTCCTCCAATTGTTCTCCTTGTTCTCTTCCTTGTCTTTCCAATCATCTTCCTTTTTTCTGCAATGTAAGCGAAGATGTACGCTCTCAGCTGTTGAAAGTGAAACAAGTCGTGCGAAGACTAGCGAATTCGTGATCAGTACAAAACGCACGCAAACTGAAGTGAAAACTCTTATTCACTCTTTTCTTCTTCCTCCTCTGACATAGTGAGCGCTTTGCGCTCACCAGGGGGCTCCGCCCCCATTGACACAGTGAACATCGATATGTCGATAAAAAACGCCTCAAAAACGCAAGGAAAAACATCGATTTCTGGCGAAATCTTATGTGAAGATTTGACCGGCATGGTGTATTGCTATATTAGCATTTTATCCGGCTGTTTATGTATGAGAATTCCAATCACTTGAAATTCATTATAAATGATCAGCTGGAGTTTCTGCTCCTTTTTTCAACATTTTTTTATCGTGTGCGCCTTGGCCTTTTTTGAACATGGTCAAATTCTATTTGACCAAGGTTGGTGAAACCAGGCATAAGTGTGATGAAAATAGCTAAATCAACGAACTACTGAATTTACAGTACTGTACAACAATAGATTTGTACAGCAATTCCCAACTCACAAAGCTGGACTTTGAAGCTAAACCTAAAAGCATGCAAGTAACAATAAGCTCAACACAAAATTCAAGATGAATAACAGAAAATGCTTCTTGGGAATTCACCTACTCAAGTGTCCAAACTACAAATCAAGGAACGAATTTAAATTTATTTTCTTACACATAGAGGAATAATCTATCCATTTTTTTTCTTTCACTCAAGTTTGAGAGAAGTACCATTTTTTACCATTACATTATCAACATCTGATACTATAAAATCACCAAAGATTTTAGAGAAACGCATATAGTTTTTAGGCAAGTAATTCGAAAATGTGAATTAGGTGTATCATAATGAGAGTGTAAGTGTATTCACATAAAACGGTGAAGCATCAAATCATCTGTTACAGGGTGAAAAACAGTGGATCTTTGCATCGAACATTCAATGTGGAGCCTCTGTATTTACAGCACGAGAACTCAGGTATATTTCTATTTCTATTCTTTCTATTATCTACCTTACCGTACTGGATAGTAATATTTGTTCTAAAATAATGTAACACAAATTATGAATATTCGTTTTGAATTCAGTGAATGAATAAACTAAAAAGAGAATATGATACGGTTTTATCCATCAAAACCAATTTGTTTTTTATATTCCCGATGTGTTAAAATGAGCTACAAAAAATATCAATTAAACAAAGGCAGTTTAGGAGCCTATTACTAAAATATGTTCGTGAATTTTCCAATTCATTGTAAGTATAATATCTTGTCTTTGTTTTTACACAGTTTCTATTTTAAAATGCAAAGTTGTCTCATGATAGATTTTTCGATTACGTGAATTTTACTTGAATGTAACATTTGATGTGTGTCGTAGGTCTGGCGATTGATTACATGGTATGTATTTATGAAATTGGAAGCTTTCCAATCGTACTTCTATTTCACCAAACTGCACTCGCTTACTCTCACTTTTTAACACTGATATTTGTTACAAAATTATTAATAAATTCCACTCTGGTATTCGTATTGAACTTTAGATGCTATAGTCTACTTTTAGAAATAGAAGCTTGGAACACTCATAAATCTTTGCAATAGAAGGTACAAGAATAAAGCAAATACTGTACATTTTTTATGGACATGTTTTTATCTAAGAACCATTTCATCAATTAAAAGGATTTTCCAATTAATAAGTAAGTATTTGATAGAATTTCTTGAGAGAGCTAATAATCTATTAATAAGGATACCAAATCAATTCAAAGCCTCTGATTATAGCTCATAGTTTTGAACTGAAACTCTGTTGTTGTTATTATACTCTTTTTATGAAATTGTAAAGTACATTGTTATGCATATGTCTAAATATTTATTATTTATAATTCAGTTTCAATGTTTGCAGCATTGGCAGATACCTCTGAGCAAAAGGTTTAGAGCTTTAAAACTCTGGTTCGTGATAAGGAACTTTGGAATAAAGGGTTTGCAAAAGCACATACGAGAGGTGAGATATTAAAAAATTACGATTACGATTCTCATTTATTGCTCATTAAAAACATGTAAACGTACCAATACTTTAACAAAAAGTATTCATTAACAATAAAGCCCAAGGTAACTTTTGTGTTAAATAATACTGTTTTCTAATTTGTCTTTTTTCTGTTGTACTTGGAGTAAGCTCTACTCAGCAGCTAGTCTTTTTGGGGGAGTTCCACTCCATATAAATATAGGCTACAGTAAATTTAATGTAATAACGTATTATTTTTTAATCTGAAATTGTGAAAAGCATAATTATGATGTATATTGAAATATATTGATTTGATTATTCAATTGTCTCAATTATCTGTCCAGCGTGAAGCTTACATGTGTCATAAGCTTGAGCCTAAATAATGAGAACCAACTACTAACATTTTCATTTGTGGCCGTTTTTCAACAGTTTCCTACTGTGTGTCTTTTCATTTTCAAAATTAGTCAATTTCTTGCTTTTTAGAGTGTACAATTGGCCCAGAAATTTGAGTCATTGGTTCTAACAGATGGTCGATTTGAAATACCAGCTGCAAGACATCTAGGAATGGTGGTGTTACGTCTTAAAGGTGACAATACACTTACTGAACGCCTGTTAAAACGCATCAACTCAAGGGGACGTCTTCACTGTGTGCCAGCCTCTTTAAAAGGTGAATTTGCTTTCAAAATTAACTAGTGTAAGACCACGCTAGCTTTGTTCGAATTTGACGTTAATTTACTCAATGCTCCATCTAGCACACTGGTCCAAGAGGTTCTGACAAAGTTCATTTTACATTTTTTACCCCTTAAACGTAGTTTTCCGAAATGCAAATTAAACCTGCACATCAAGTACCGCTAAACTTTTTTGACGCAAACCGCATCTAAATTGGCCCAATAATAACGGTCACCGTGGCTGTCATTAGTTTTGCAAAACTCTTTTAATTTAAGGATATTTCACGAATTTATACAATCATTTAGTGTTGGGTAAATTCAAACCAACAATAAGTACTTTGTCTCAAATGATCAATGTTAATTCAAACTTGAATAGCCTTTCTCATTTTTCGTGACATTCTTTTATTTTAGTCTCATGATATATAGTTTTATTCGAGACGTAATGTTTGATCCTTATTGTAACATTGTTTTTTCAAGTTTGCTCAGAGATTTCTATTTCGATTATATCCTATAGAATGCATGTATACTTTAATACGGTACTGAAAGCAATCTTACTAATTTTTGTCGATTTTCAATTTTCCAAGATCAATATGTAATTCGCTTCACTGTCACATCTCAAAGAACGACCGAGGAAGACATACTTCGAGACTGGAATGAGATTCGTTCCACGGCTGGAGAAATTTTGAAGGAAGTCAACCAAGAATTGGCAAGATCGCCCTCTAGGGTAAAAGTTCGTCTGGCTGGTAAGTAAAATGGAATAGAACTTCGACATCTGAACGTGTGTAGACATTTCTTTCTTATACTATTTTGTTTAAAACCAATTTTTCTAATTTTTTAGTTACCTAGAGTTTCAGATGCATGAATAATTGCTGATGAGTTCATAATATTATATCACCTGAAAACCGATTTATGATGAGAAAAATGAAGTTTGTATATAAAGCTATATAAGTTCTCCAAGGATCATATAATCGAATATTAGTCCCTCCCAATTGCACATGTCATTGAATATAATATGCAGATAGAAGGAGATGGGATAATGCAATTATTCCATTTTGATTGTCACTTGATTGTCACGGCACTTGCCGGCAATCAAGGATGCTGGGTTCGATTCCCGCCGGGGCAATATGGTTTTGTACAACAGTATTCATCGAATTTCCTTACTAGCTATTATTCTGTTGTCAATATTCGCAGTAGCGGAAGTATTCAGAGTATTTACTAGCATTATTAATAAGGAATTTCGTTCTATTAATTATTTAAATATAATATGCAGTAGAACAAATAAATCCTAAGAAATAACTCTTTTTTGTCTTGGACAATTTTTTTACTCTCCAAAACGACCATGTATATTATTTCGATGACAAAAAAGCTATAGGAATTATCATGTATATTTTGCTAATTTACGTACCGGAATTCGATAATTGCATAATTTATTAATTGCATGACCAACGGTTTGGAATATATTCAAAAATAATTTTTTCTTACAGTACTACTACTAGTAAACATCCCCAAGTATGAAAAATAATGAAATCATAATACATTTTAAAATATTTTATTCTTTATTATGTTATGAATTAATTCATTTGTTGTATTATTATTCATTTGTCCATGATAATATTATGCATAATTATATTTTGTGCTTACTCATTATCTCTTATATATTTTTTCTCATTCATTACTTTTATTCTGGAGAAAGTCTATTAAAGACTTACAGCCATAAGCTATTAAGCGTTTGCGCCCTTCTTTCAGATCAACAACTAGAAATTTTGCAGTTTTGAAGCAAATTCAACTAACTGAGGATATTGAGAGACATCTACAACTTTCCAATCATCAAATCATCAGCTCTAATTTCTTAGTAAACCTACTGGAAAACGAATTGAGGGAAAACTATTTCTGGACATGAATGATACGAAAACGTTGATTTCCTGAGTTTTTTAATGAAATCATTTATAATTTCAAAAATGTACTTGAAATAATTATATAGATACTTATTGGTTATTATTCAGCGCATTGAAAGTATTTCAATCGATTCTATCCCAACTGTTATTAGACAACTATTAAATTTAACTTTATCAATTCTATTCAATAGAAAAATGCTAGCCTCACATATTTTTAGTCAGTTATTAATTAGATAATTGTCGTGCAAAATTATGTAGTACTTTTATGAAGAAACTCTGATTCGATTGGCGCCTGAAAGTAATGAAATGGTGCATTTAATTATTAAAAAAAACCATGTTTCTGTTTGTAAGGTTGTTGGAAACTATGATTCTGACAAGTTGAGTGAGAGAGGACTCTCTAGTCCTAACTCCGTCTAAAAGAGGATATTTTCATTTCTGTTGAACGTTTGCTTTCTTCCTATAAATCAATCATACAGTAATGCATTAGTGTCCTAATGTCACGTTGTTCTGGATTGGTAAGTAACTGCAATTATTATTGGTGAGTAAGTAAGATCATTATCATTATTATTTATAATGAATTGTTTATTCATAAAATGGCAAAGGAGTTTTTGTAATATACTTACATCACCATTGTAAACTATACTAGAATAAATTAATAGGCTTACTAGTGGTTGTCAATTTGATGTGACTTCATAATCGTTTGAAAAGTTGCATAAATGACTAAGCCCCTGCGCCCACTAAGCAACTGCTATCTGATTTCAGTCAGCAACCCAGCGTTGCCAGATGACTTTGGCTGATGGGTTAGATTACCCGAAAAACAGCCAAATGTCATCTGGCAACATTGGGTTGATGACTGTAATCAGATAGCAGTTACGAAGTGGGCGCAGGGGCTAAGTCTTGTAGTTGATTGACATTACACTATGAAAAACTGATCAGCGTTTGTCATATAAAATTTTAATGCTATAGAGATTCAAAAATAAATTAGTCACGCCTAAACTTACTCTAGTTTATTTTAGCTAACCATAATTGAATATTTAAACTCTTCAAAATTTTTGTATCTCAGAAACCAGAGAACGCAACGCTAATTTTGGATCCAGTCTGCTTCTGGCTAATTCTCCGATGTCTCCAAAAATTGTGAATGGAAGTTTTGTTGCTGTCTTTGATAATGGAGACGCTGTATCTCAGTGCGCAAATGTTTTGTCCAATCTCCAAACACAATCCAAGGACAGTCCAGGCAAGAACACATTTTATTACCAAAACAAAAGTGTGCATTTTCAATGTATTGTGTAATTCAAATACTTCTTGTAGATCTGGAAGTTAACAAACAGCTGCTGCTTTTAGTTTATATATACTATTGTCGTCCTTAAAATTATTATAGTACCTTCTTTCCACTCTAATGCGCAAAATGGATCTTATGTGGGAATGAGAGCTGTTTTGCAAACTATTTACAGTTGGTAGATGAAAAAATTTGCAAATCGGTGGCGGAAAAAGCAATCTGTTTCAATAGTATTTCAATTATCGTGACATTACAGTCATTAAACGTGTACCGGATTTATGATACTTGTTGAAACAATCATGTTTTGTATAATTAACTTAATTATCTATCAAAAGATATACTTTCACTTCATTACATAAATTTGTATGCTACAAAAGAATGAATGAATGTGAGCAAGGTTTGTTGAATCATAGATAATAAAAAAATGTACTTCAACTTCAAGACGAAAAAAAAGAAAATGAAATGGACTATGAATATAATAATATAGGCCTAGATGGTATGGTTTAAATTAATATACACCTCAAAGTGAAAATCTTCATTCCCTGAAGTTAAATTCATTCAATGTGCAATTCTCAGTCAATTCATACAAATTTTCTTGGTTGTAATCTATTGTAATGTTTGCAACAGCAATGAGGCGTCGAATTAAAGGTATCCTGATGACTGGTAAGCAGTTTTCTCTTGACTCTCATCTCGATATTGTGCAAGGACTACCGGTCGGCTTGCCAAGAACAGAGAATCGTCAAAAATCGGAATCAGATGCTGAAACACAGAATCTACCCGACATGCTTGAAGAGGAGGGTGAAACAGGTACACTTGAATCAATTATTAATTGAAATTTCATATTAATAACGTCTTAATCAATTCAATTTTTCTATTGCCTATGTGTCCAGCTTCGAACATAATTTTTTTTCTTATCTCTCATCCTTTGTGAGTGTCAGTTTATCCAATTATGTGAAGAAATTGACTTTTCTTACTACAACTGTTTTTTTTTTTCAATACGATGCCGTACGGTATATAAGAAACCCTATATTCAGGCAGATATCCTAACTTTAGGTTTGGGGGAGGAAGCATTGAAACAACGTTGTGGAAACTGTGGAAAATTATTGTAACTGTGATTACTGTACTACAATTTGCAATATCCACAATATATTTATAATAAGTATTGTAGGGTAGGCCTAAAGTATTTTCAGGTGTAGATCAATATCAGGATAGGGCTTAACACGTGTCGGGAATCAACAAACAATGCAAGAACTGTTTGAAAGTCCTAGTTCCTAAAGTATATAATGATCGGATGAATAGAAAATAAAACTTGACAAAATTATTAAAACGTCTAACTAGAATCCTAGTAGACTAGTATTTTATTACTAGTGTAATAAAATTTACTATTTTATTGTAGAAGCTCATTCGTTATTTTAATCGTTAATATGAATAAACTGATAAAACGAATATGATGAAAACTTGAAAGTTATAGTACGAGTAGCAAATTTTATGTTTTTTATCTTAGCTGATAAATATTAAAAACTTCGAGTGTGTAGATGAAATGAAGTTATTCTTTTTATTAGGAGTTACTTCAACGCATTTTCTACCAATCAAATGAAATTATACACAGGATAAGTAGGCTACTAATACCGTATATGATTTAGGGAAGCAATTGGCTTCGTGGTCGTGCCGGTGTCTAATCGCAAGATTAGATAAGAGACTTGCACCTGCTACTCCCATTGTAAGGGTGACCACTTCAATTTAAAGCCTTTTTCCGCTGAATGTCATTTATTCATGAGAAATAAAATCGCTTCCCGGTGGCTCGGAACCCACCTAAAGCTGTAGGTCCTCCCATTACCTACGCACAAGCTAAGAGCTTGTGTGGGTGGGCATCATTACAGCAAAAAAAATTATTGGCAACAAAATCCACAATTTTATAATATACTGTACTACAACTGGAAAAGATTTCCAGTAAACAAACAAAGGTTGAACTTGATATAATCAGTAAACTGGCTCATGAAATATGTTTTAATCATTTGTGCAAGTTTATTTTATGCAAGTGTTATTCGTGCTTTTAAAACCAATTTTTTCAGATTCAAAATTTGACGACTACAGTCCTGATATTCATAAGAGCCGATCACTTTCATTCGATCAGAAAGACTATATATTTGAAGAGAGAAAAAACGGAGACCTGACCTCGCCTATGAAGCACAAAAGTCCTCTTGTGCAAGGGTACAAGTCCGGAATTTGCAAAAAATGTGGACACGAAATAAGTCCATCTCATAAGTCTGTAGAATAATTTGATTTCAGACAAGTATCAGTCAGCTTGAGTTTTGTGACATATATTCATAGATCAAAAATACTGTAGTACTTTTTTGTAGTTTGAATACTACCGTAAATGTGAGCCATACCATGCTGTCATCTATTGCTGTTAATCGGAATCATACTAAAAATTGAATATGCTGCTATTTCTTTTTAGAAGAATAAGATGACTTATGAAAATGTAGCCTGTTCTGGAGAGAGACTACACATTCTGCACACTAGACTTCTGCAAATTGTTTAGTATTCTAGAATTAAATATGTATGAAGTCAATGGATTTATGTAACGCAATTTCCTAATAACAACAATCACATTCCTAGATTTATTTGAATGGCATACAATTTCATGTCTTAAAATATATACCAATATCATAAAATAAGTAGAAAATCATGTTCTTTCTCTTAGTAATTATTTTGATTGATCATGGCTTTTGAATTTATTTCTTTGGTAACAAACAGTTACCAATTATTAAAAAGCAATCATTGCTAATATTATGGGATTTCTATCTCTTCTATTGTAATTATTGATAGTATCTGGTAATAACATAATTTATATTAATCATTGATACAATAATAATGGTATCATGAAACAGAATCTCTAATTGAATTGCGTGATGTATTTGTATGTCAAGGAAACATACAACTGGTTAGCCTACATTTGTAACATATAAAATAGATTATAACGATAGAATCAAAACTTGAAAATAATTCAATGTTTATCAATGAATATATTAGTTTTTGAAATAAAGTTATTCATTTCATTTTTACAATTGATGAAATTTTTTCATGTATTTCAAGTGATGTTCATCGTCATGAAATACTATAAATGTTGTGTAGACAATAAATTTTGTAAATAGTGATTTTTGTGTCAATAAATAATGAAGGTTCTAGCCACAGAAATAGCTTATTACCCCAATAAGCAAACTTCTAAGTTTTAAATGAGGAAAATGTCTGATTTATGAGCACTTCAGATTTTAAGAAGTTCATTGATTCTATTCAGGTTTCAGTTTCAGGCACAGTACCATGAACTTTTTCAAATAATCTGCATTTATTATATTATACAATGAACTTCTGACACAGTGTCTGGTGAGATTTAATACAATTTATATGTTATACAATGGCTCTGACCCTCAAATAAAATCACAACGAAGTGAAATATTGCAGAAGCACAAAATATATATGATAGTTATTTTTAAATAAGTTGCTAATATTTTCTCATTCAAATAATACTATTTTAATTTATAATGTTAACATGTTGTAATTCCAATCATCTGTATTTTTCTCTTCTACTATTATTGTGTAATCTAATGTATTGTAATAATATGTAAAACGAAAATAAATTGCATGTCGAATGTGTATTGTTGGTTTCTGTTATTCTAATTGATCTGATGACCTCTACTAACTGCTAGAATGAATGCGCTGCGTAACCTAGAAACGGCGCTGAGTGGAGCTTGCTCTCCAAATATTTGTAATAGTAGGATAACAATTACAAATTTGTTATTTATTGTTGATACCTCATAATTTCTTCATTCCCTTCAGACGTCAGTGATCATCTTTAAAGATTCAAGAAAATTTCAGGCGAGCTGCTGACTGTAGTATGCAGGGAATTTATAACACAAGACACAAGTTAAGATGAGTCGATTATATTGTATAATATCTTATCAGTAAAATAGATGACTAGCTGCTATACCCGTGCTTCGTACCGGGGAAAAAGTAGGTGTAGAAGGATTTATATCATGAAACATTAAATTACAATTACATTAAACTACTAACTAAATTAACTAATAAACTATAAATAATAATAATTATTATTATAACTATAAATAAATTCAAAATACAGTACATCGTTTTACATCTTGGAGCCAAGGTATATTTTAATCATAGAAACTCTATAATATAGACTCTATAATATATAACTCTTTAATATAGAACACCTATATAGTATAGGTATATACTATATACCGCATAATATAGTCTAGTTTTTAATTGACTATCTCTAATCTCTTATCAACTCAAGGCCAATTTGACTGAAAATTTACGTGGTGGAAAAAATCAAGTTCGAAATGACTTTTGAAAAGAACAAAATTCCACAATATCAATTTACTATTGCCACATTTTCTTTCTCACTATTGATATTATAGGTGAAAGCCAAGTGAACGCCTGAAATATTCAGGCCTGTTAATTGGTCTGTTTCGTTCAACAAAATGAGTCAGAAAAATTTGAGCCAATGGAATTGCTCGTGCACTATGACGCAAATGTTATGTTATTAACTCGCACGTCATTGGTGGATGAATTGTGTTACGTACAGTGATGGCAAAGTATTAGATACGGAAAGTCTCATCCACCAATAGGATTGGAGGGATCATTAAGGTTACTAGTTGAGTATAAAGGTTACTGATACTGAATAATAACAGGGCTTAATTTGTATCAATTATGTTAAGTAGGAAAATAAAGTTGTTATTATTATCTAATACCAATTAACAATTTCATTGAAAAAAACGCTCTATCATTATTATTATTATTGTTGTTATGGACTATTATTATTATTGAAGATTTATTGTCAATGGGAAGAACAAAACTATTATTACTAAACTTTTATACATTATATTTTTACCAATTAGCTTATAAATTTATATACTTATCTTATGTCTTATACTATGTAATTAAATGAATGAAATTTTATGATAATTCAGTAGTTTTTTCAATCCGGCCCGTTTAGCCATTCTAAATGTAAAATATGGCCCTATGCAAATTTGAGTTTGACACCTCGGCATTAAAATAAAATAATGTGTCTCATTCTAACAATGACAAAATTTCTCAACACCGGCGTGCCAGCGCGGTTGTTGTTTGATATTATTATAAGTAGGCCATATATCATGTATAAATAACTAAATTTAACTTTGTAGATACACATAAATCGGATTCGTATAACAATTACCGCGGTGTATGAAGAGGTGATATCCATGTATAATTGTACGGATTAGTGAGTGGATGGCTGTGGGTGGGGGTGTGTGGGGGTAAGGGGCGACACTTGCGAGTTTCGCTTGGGGCGGCAAATGTACTAGGGCCGGGCCTGTAAATTGTATTTCGACTTGCACTCAAGTTGCTTATTGAAAAATGAAGTCGGAGGAAAGTGAGCCGTTCCCATTAAGTAGTGAATTGTAGTGCAAATTGAAATTTGTTTCGTAACATTTGAGAGTTACATGTATGCCTGACCTTAATCTGAAAAAAAGAATTGAGGGTTTCTAAATATTCACAAGGATCCTGCAAAATTTATATGTTACTCCTCAAATTGGTTTCAACAACATTATAATCTTTAATTAGTTTTTACAATTGCAATAGAATAGAATGATTCAATTTTGACATAGAAACATGTGTTATCGTGAAACAGGACTACCGGTACCTATATAATAGGCCTACTACAGAGAATATCTGGATAACGGGAGTTTCACACCTTTTCCGGAATCAACTACAGAAGACATTGAGTGAGTAATATGTCCTTCTTGAAATGTATTTATTTTTTCATCAATTGAGAAATGTTAAACCCATATTTCAAGCCTTTAGTCCCAAAACGTTTATAGTTTCTATATATATGAAAAATATATATGTCATCATTTATATATATATTTACATTGCTAGTATTTGGATGATTCAATTATACATTACTTATGAATTCGAAAACTATGCAAAATCGTACATAAATACGATGACGTACATAAATCTGTCAAATATTCCATCCAATAGTCTTCGTGTCGAATGAAATAACATTATTCACCTCATTTAGAAGGATTCAAGTCGAACGATCGCCGTTTGATTCTCAGATTACAAATTTTGAAATTTAGCGGACACAATTATTTTCATTGCGATTAGTTGCATAATTGGAAGCAACGAGTCAATAGTTCACTGGATAGGCCTAGTGCCTGAATAAACAGGAATGGTCTGCACGAAATTAGGAAAGTAATTTCAATCAATAGTATTCATCAATTCCTATCGAATAAAATTTAATCGAAAATAATTCGTATGATAATTTAATCTATCAATTATTGTTGTGGTTTATTCGTCGAAACGTTCGCCTTTCTCATTGCGTCGTCGCAAGTTTTTTATTTTCTCCGAACTAGAGAAAAAATAAACTTATTTTATTTGGAAATATTTTTCAATCATCCATTAAAAAATCCTATAAAATGAAGAAATTAATAAATTCAATGAATCATATTTTTATGATCGTTTTGCACTCTACATAATCTTTTCTTCTTGTGTGTGAGATTTGGCGGAAACGGTCAGGCTGAAACGCTCGCTAGCACACACACACACCCACCTTTGAACGCAACGGCTTCTAAGTAATAGCGTCCCTTATCGTTTTTGCTCATTTTGGATTCCTGCGTGTAATAAAATTACAGAAGTAGTGAAAATGGATGAAAGTCTGAGGATAATTTTTCGTCAAAAGTACTTGCACGCCATACTTTTCAGCGTGTTCTTGTATACCTTGGGAACGGTTCGAAACGCAACAGATCCATTGATGATGGTGGTGCTGAACGGTTCTTTGGTAAGTAGACATTTCCAAATTCCAACTCTGTCATAGCTACTTCTGACTTCTGACTAATTCATGCACGATGAATTCTGAAAGCATTTATTTCAATAAAAATCCAAAGTCCTAGATAATTATTTTTGTTCTTCATCACTTAGTTCATCACACCTGTCTGTATAATTAGCCTATTCAAAATGTGGCATGAGTGAAGGTGAATTTACACAATTTGCCGTGTCCATGGTGAATGTAGGTGAATCTTGCCTGCTGTACAGTTGGATTGGCCGTTTATTATTAGCCTATTTAGGATTAGCACATCTAAATTACTCAGGGGCGTCATTTGGGGAGGGGAGGGGGGCATTTGCCCCCCCCCTGATTCCTGGGTTACAGAAAATATTCTGTACTAGCTAATGTACAAATTATCCGGCAAACCCCCCCCCCCCCACGGTGTTTGCCCCCCCCCCAGGTTTTGGTGCAATGACGGTACTGAAATTACTCTACCATAAATAAAATTAGAGGAATATTGTGAAGTTATAAAATATATAAAAATAGAGGAATATTGTGATTTGAGATTCGGATTCATCACCCTCAAATCTATATTAATAAAAGAGAGTTGGTTTCTGTACGCTCGCTTATAACTCGAGAACGGCTGAACCGATTTAGATGATTTTGGATTAGTTTGAATTGTTACAGCACTGGTTAACATAATGTACAGTATTAAGATATAAGAGAATCCCTTTTTAATTAATAAATAATTAGTAAATTAATGACCTAACCTATCATAAATGACATCCATTCTGATCCAGTCCAAACAATAATGCTCCTATAAAATCGATGTGTAGTTGAACAAGCTAAAATAATATATAGGTCTTCGAATAGATGTGCTAATTGGACTGATGGATAGAGAGCTTGCCTACCACTCAAAGGTTCGCCAGTTCGAATCCGAGACGGGTGAAATTTTTTTTGACAACTTTCAGCATTGATTAATATTCTTTTGTGATATAGGCTACGGTTTTTCATATGACAGAAATAAATTATAAATCATCTAGATTGATTATACCGTATTATATATTTTTACTTCGTGACATTTTTTGCGGGAGCGGGGGGGGTCGACATGAAAGAGGGGACATTTGGGGAAAGAAGGGGGTGACATTTGGGGGGGGGCAGTTGGGGGTGACATGAAGGAGGGACATTTTAGGGGGGTTAATGAAGGGGGGCCAATTGGGGGGAAGAGGGGGGTGACATTTGGTGGGAGAGAATGGGTAATATGAAGGGGGGAGGTGACATGAAGATGGATTTGGAGGGATGACATTTTTTTGGGGGGTGGCATGAAGGTTGGGACATTTGAGGAGAGAAGAGGGGGACATTTGGGGAGTGGGGGAGGGGTATAGAGGGCGATACGAAGTTCGCCGGGACAGCTAGTTATTAATAATATAAATTTGGTACTTTCCTGTTATACGATACGTCTACTCATCTAGAGATATCGATAAATAATCGATATCGAACTTCAAAACTATCGATACTCCTCTGACAAATGAGAAAAATATAGGTTATTATCAACAAACAAAACTCACTTCTAATCACAAATCACAACAAAGGCATATATGCGGATATGTCCGATAGGAGAGTTTTGTTTAGCACAAAATTCGATTGTGGTTAACTCTTCACACCAACAATATAAAAAACGAACGGCGGTAGTAAACGGAATTCTGCTTTCCACAAACCAACTTCCAGCTCGTGATCCTATTCTAAAATTGCAAGGATTACATTATTTTCCAAAACGGTCTATCTTCGTGAAAATAAAACTTCATCTTATGTCCTTTCTCACAATCACGTTCATTATGCAATAAACACTTACTTTTTAATACTGTAATAGCACTCTTTTCGTTTTCGTTGGAAGGTAGATCACATATAAACATGTTGCAACTGAAAAACTTGAATAATGGTCAAAAAATATTTTTTTAAAAAGGTATTTTAAAGTCTTTAAGACTTTTAAGCCTTTGGATTATTGTCTCAAAATCACTGTTTACTTATTGCCGAAACAGCTGTTTTCTGACAAGTTAAATTAATCCTGCTATACAATATACATTTTTCGGTTATATTATTGAGCTAATTATTACGCTATTATGTAATCTGTTATACTGTATTTTGTGTGGTACCTAAACGAGATTTCTGATGAATTTTATTTTTTCACTTCTCTTATCTGTTTTGGCCAATTAGATATTCTTGGTCAATTTTTTACAATAATTGTAACGAATATGTGAATAATAGCCTATACCATCATTATTACAATATGAGACGCCTTTTTAAATGGCACAGCAGAGGCACAGTATCAGCGACCGCTTACTCGGTGTCAAAATTTCCCAAATGTGTGTGTCAGATTCCACGCCCTATTTTGACTGACTCTACAGAGAATGGTGGCTCACTTCCACTCTCACTCTCATTATCAACAGATCTGTGCTTCTATGAGCTGTCACTCGAAGGATATACGGTATAAGAGAGAAACAGGCATTCAAAAACACTATTTTTTCTAATTTCAATAGAATAAAGGTATAAAAAAACTGAGACAAAATGTAAACAAATGAAGCAACAGGTATTACAAAACTTTTTAAGGTTTCCTTCACTGGTAAAAGATACAGTAGTTGAATAATTGCAATTTGCAATGGAAATACTAATTGAGGGTGAGAAATGCTTCATGAGGCTCAATACTATGAAGACTGGAGACTATCCAGGCTCAAAAAAAGCTAAATTTAATTGAAAATTTATTCTGATTTATAAGCATTCTTAACTTTCCATAAGCATTATTTAGTGAGCAGAATATTGAATGTAATATAATGATACATAACACATAAAAATAAGGTTTATGATTATATTTTCCAGATTATATGTGGTGGACTGATGCAAAGAATTATAAGCCGGAAGAAATTGATTCCGATCTCCATGGTCCTTTACACGTTGTTCAACTTCCCCGAGGATCTGCTGGTGAGTAGTCTACCTAAGCTTTTCAATTTATTTAGAATTGCTTTGAATTTTTCACTATTATTTAAGTTTAGTGTACCGTATATTTTTTCTGCAATTGTAACTAAATTATGTGGTCCATCTTTTCATGTATAAAATGCCAGTAAAATAGACATATTCATCCATTGTCACCTTAACACCTTAAGTAACATTCCTCCCAGAGTTCATATTTCAATATTCTTTGATGTATATATGTACTGATCATTTGAGTTGATAACTTCTCCATCCATTTTTCTAATAATCCATTTTCCATTATTATAATTATAGATATGTTTTCAAAATATATATTTTTTTGCATAAAAGTTGCCTCAGCCTTACATCTATTAAAATAACGAGATGCCGATTTCGTTTATTACACCATTATTAATTTCTGGTGAATAGTTCACCAATCTCAGAGGTAACGTTGTGCAAACCCCGTTAGTATTTCAAAGAACGTGGTTTGGATGAATTAAAGTGTTTCCTATCTAAAATCAGAATATTTCATTCAAAAATTGTTATCAATTTTTTCCAAGTTCATGTTCCACTCCTAAATAAATACCATAAATACATTCTCTTAATATAATCTCAACTCAATTTTAACTTTCTAACTGGTTATAGGGTTTCATCTTTTATGATAGCTGATAGCTGTTGGACAAACTACTGGTCGAAATGAATTCAAATTCACTAGTTTTCAATACGATGTGAAATTAATCTCATCATCTTCAATTCCGATTTATGAAATCAAATTCACCTATTTATTAAAACATAGTAATTGCTTCTTGATAGTGGAAAAATCTTCCTGGGACACAGAGCTAATGATAGCCTATGCTTATTGAATCATTAATTAAAAATCAAAGTTGAGACGAAATGAATGAGTATCTATTGTGGTGAATACTAAAGTAAACTATTAGAGTTTCGTTACCACACTTTCACTTGACAATTTCACCAAATTAAAAGTGAGTTGGAATTTGTATAATAGATCCTTAACACATTCATCAAAAGAATGAAATTAATATTTTTCAATGTATAGACTATTGTATCATTCAAGTAGAATGGAATTAGTGTGAAAATAATGTCTTCTTGAATTTTTATTCTAGCCACAATTTGAGTGGGTCGTCAGAACAACGATTTCCATCCAGAAAATGAATCCATACGCTCTTCTGTGTCTCATGACAATGAACTTCTATTCCCTGTTTTCGATCCTGGAATGGTATGAAATCAACCGTGCCTTATTCTGGTAAGTGTGGCTTATTCGTAATAAATATACATTTGGTAATGAATATATTACCAGATACAACTCTAATCAATTGAGTTTTTTGTACCTACAGTGGAACCCCGGTTCTAGGCTACGTAGCTCAGGGGCCAAGAAAAAATTCTTTGTATCGGGGTATTCTTGAAAACGGGGATCGCAAAATCGGGGTTTCATGCGGTAAATATTCGTAATATAGGGCATTATAATAATAATGATTACGCATTAACTATCTCTAACTGTACTGCATAATAGCACAAAATGCAACATAATTTTTAATATAGTATTATTTTCTATTGTTAATATCATTCTCATAATAATTACACTGACGAGTGAGTCCAAAGACGATAGGAAGCTATTAAGTATTAAGTATTCTAATTGTCTTTGGTGAGTAATATCAATATTTTCAATAATCATTTAACAGTATTACAAGATTCATTAATGCATTCCATTATCACATGGTCTTTTTATTTTTTTTCAGGGAAGACTGAAAATGTTGAATTACTATAATTCAACAAAATGCAACGATGCATTGAAATAATTCAATTTCTTATCTTGGATTCCTAATCATGTTTGTTTTGTGGATTAAGTTTGTTTTGTTTAGTTTTGCTTAAGTTTTTGTTTTCCACTAACAGCTTTCAACCTATAAAGACATTAATATTGAATTACCATTAATAGGTTACCATTATTTACCAATAATGACCATTATTGAATTACATGAATTAGTGTATTAAGTTATTATTAGTCTTATAGCCTACTGAAACGTGTTTACTAGATAACTTCTATGAATTTAATGGATACACAATTTAAGTTACAATCTTTGATTCAACATATTCACAATTTATTGCTGCAATATGGTACGCCTACTCAATTTGAACATATTAAAAAACAATTAGCCAAAAATGATGTATTGATCTTCAAACACAAGAAATATTTTTTACAGAATTTAGGTCTGACTACTGTATTTCAACTATGTTGGTGTGTTATGATTCATGAGAATCTTGAACATCATAATAGTAAATGAATAAATATCCTCTTCAAATTACCTACCTGAATAACCTCCAACTCAATTTACCAACCTGTATCAATTTAATTTTGCGATGATCCTCACAGATTTTTTCATTTATCAAATCATCAATTCTGTTACTAATTCAAGTTATAAAACTTCTAACATTTTTTTTATTCAATGTCAATTGTAATTAGGATATGAACTCCTATATGGACTGACGTAGAATTTTGTTCTATGTATTATTAGTTTATTCTTACTTGTAAATTATCTAGGGAATATATTTTGTGAAATAATTTACATATTCCATTAAATTTATAGGCTAAGATAGTAATTCAACTGTTGGTACCTTATTAAGGCTGTGAAATTTGGTGCAGTGTGTTCATGAAATTGCCTTAATGTGTTTATAAGATCCTATGAAAAATATATTTTGGTATTAAGTTACATGTTTTGTCCCACATGGATATTGTGCAGTAATTCTAATAACTAGAACTTCTGACATTTTTTTGTTCAATGTCAATTGTAATTAGGATTTGAACTCCTATATGGACTGACGTAGAATTTTGTTCTATGTATTATTAGTTTATTCTTACTTGTAAATTATCTAGGGAATATATTTTGTGAAATAATTTACATATTCCATTAAATTTATAGGCTAAGATAGTAATTGAAATGTTAGTACCTTATTAAGGCTGTGAAATTTGGAAAAATGTGTTCATGAAATTGCCTTAATGTGTTTATAAGATCCTAATGAAAAATATATTTTGGTATTAAGTTACATTATTTGTCCCATATGGATATTGTGCAGTAATTCTAATAACTAGCTCTCAATGCTTCCACTTATCAAAAATGGAATCTTTCATAATGTGTTTATAATTAGCCTACTATCAATCTTAATATTTTTATTATAGAAAAACTTTTCTCAACCAAATTTTCATCATTTTACGACTAAATATTTACAGATATCGTCAATTGTTCTAATAGTTCTTACTAATAATACTATAAAACAATACATAAATTTTGCAGAGCAACTAACATTGATTGATAAAGATGAATCTTCAGAAATATTAATCAAGTGGTACTGGTAATCAAGAAATAAATATAGTGCCTAAGTAGAGTAATTTTGTTTTCAGTCGAATAAGTTCAACAAGTACACTGATGTAACTTTCTAAAGGATCTTATATTAAGGCAAATGGTGTAGATTTTTGTAATTTTTTCATGTAATTGATTAGAGAGAGTAATGTTGAGAAGAATTTTTTCTCCATCCATCATGTTGATTACAATGACTGTATTTCTCATAAATATAATAATATGATTTCTCATTATTATTGTGTTGCGTTTAATTTCAATCCATGAAGTTCTTTTCATGACTTGACCCATGCATTACAGTAACGATCATCTGATTTAACCAGAAACCTGATAATGTATAGTGACATTCATTTAATTTGACGCTTGGCATTAGATAGATAAATAGATAGATAGAGATATCATTTCTTGTCGTTGCTGATGACCGAAGAGTACGACGACAAAGAAAGAATATCTCTATATAATTTATATCTATCTATCCAATGCCAAGCGTCAAAGTTTCTTTTATGGTGATGCACACATGAGCGTGGGCATAACCCTCATGCTTTTGGAAAGAGGATCAAATTAAAATTATTGTTTCTTTTCTCTTGAAGAGACAACTGAAGTGTTCTTAAACATCCAAGCTTTGATTTTATAAGTTACTGGAATATTTTGGCTGAATATTTATCAAATACGATGGGTTTGAAAACAGGCATTTTTACATTTGATTCAATGATAACCAAGCTTCAATCCCCCCAGGTTGTTCCTCTGTCTCTCACTTGAGCGCGCTGATGTTTGTGAGCTACTTCTCAATAGAATGTGAGAAGTTGAGTACCGTACGTAGATTAGAGACAGAGAAACAACCTGGGGGGATTGAAGCTTGGTTATCATTGAATCAAATCATTGAACAAAAACACGATTTTGAGATAAAATTCAATTAAATCATTAAGGTATCATCAATACTCAATTACTACCTATTATTTAGTGGTTTTGAGGTATTTTAATGAATGTATTAATCAGATTAATGTATTCGTTATCAGCATTTTTGTCATCTTCTTGCCATAGGTACGCTGTTATGATTTTTGAACTTTCAGCTTTTTGTAACAATGGATATCGCAAGTATAAAAAACCTGATTATTTCAAAGACATTAACTAGTTTGAAGTTTGAACTTTAGTTCTGGGCAAGGTTGAAATAAAATTACTTTACTACATTATGTTAGGAAGCAGTTAAAATGTTAATTCAGATGTTGAAATTTGCCATTTTATTTCCGGGGATTTCGGCTGATTATTCCGGGTAATTGTGAAGAAATTTGGGGAATTTGGCCAAGCATTCCGGGTAATTTCGTTTACCGCTACTGGCAACACTGCTCGTCACCAGCCACGTCCTCCCTCACCCTGTCGGCTGCTTTGTGTTTTGTCCACCTTCCCACATCGAAATGCGTCATTTAATTTATTTTAGAAATTATGGTCTTGTTAATAGATTACTGGAAGTTGATCGTCATGGAATTGCAACGCAGTTTATGCATTCAAGAAAGGTAAAGTTTTAATACCCTCACGATCATTACATTAGTCGGCAATGTGGTGGTGCTTCCATTCAGTGTGTACCGGTACTCTCCAGTTATATAGGCTCAATTAATTATATAATACCACTGCCACTGCTTTTAGGAGCTTGTAATAATTGCAATAATCATTACAATAAGTATTAGGCACTACTCACACCTGAAAACTTCAAATCGCAATGCAGCGAGTGACTTCAGTTGCTTGTCATACTCACAGCCGCTACTCCTAGTTGCCAGGTTGCCGATCGACTACTATCACAATATTCTCAAAAAGTAAATATTTTGAGAATTTTATAACTTATCTTCGATATTTTATAAGTTTAAGTCACCAAAAAATGATGAAATACCACTTTTTCAGTTTTATGTGGTTAGAATATCACCTAACCTCACTTTTCTGTACATAGAATCTGTCCACATGGCAACTCGATCACTCGGCGACCAGCATGTCGAATCGCAGAGCGACTCAGTTGCGCGGCGATGGAGTTTAGTCCTCTTCTGGAATTGCCTAGTCTGAGCGTCATCATTTGAAAACATGCTGAGTTGCCGAGCGATGAGTTGCTTTTCGATTTGAAGTTTCCATGTGTGAGTAGTGCCTCACACTGGTAATTAAGTGTAATTCAGTAAAGTGTAATTATTGGAGTAATTGCAATGATTACTTTGTCTTTACAAGAAGCAAGTGATTTAATTATTCATCATATTGTATCGATTTTGTTTACAATTGCAGTGATGATTACACTGCTCGTGTTGTAATATATTTTTTCTAATTTGATGTGTGGAGAAACTATTGTCTTGTTTTTCAAAAGCACGATCTAACATTTACACTATTAAATAATATGGGAATTATCGTCAACCTTTTAATGCAAAGATAATTTCGACATTGTTATTGTGATAACTTGTAACATGTAGACACACTTTGTGCAGGGTGGTGGAGACCATTTGTTTACATTTGAAAGACGGGTGGCTTTTGAATGGTTGGTGAGGGAAGAGGAGCATAGTGAATATCAAATTTTGTAGCCGGACATGTGTAGCTGGAATGTTCAACCCCGATCGTTCATCGTGGAGACATATTTTGTAATGAGTCTTTTGCGACTAGCCGTCGAGCTTCTGGATATATTTCAACACCACTCCTTCCAAACAACCATTCAATTTCCAAGAGGGTTGATCATTTTCCTCAACGCGGTGAAGTTCCAAAGACTCAGAAAACTCGATATTATGAAAATATGCCTCCACGACGAACGATTGGGGTTGAACAATGAACATTACAACTAATCTTCCCTATTCGGGCTATAAAATGTGACCTTGAATGCTATTTTCCCACTAACCATCTACAAGTCAGCCGTCTTTCAAACGTGGACAAGTGGTCTCCTCCAGCCCATATAATCAGTGTTGGTGTATAGTATTCACCTTCAGTTTTTGGGTCACTAGCCGTCAAATGTACGACATAAGTAGAAACCAATCTAAAAAAACAACAATTTCAATAAATAGAAGTAGGTAGGCTAATCTGATTTTTGCATTTTTGATAATACTGCTGTATAATGCTTTCCCACATCAAAAGTAACTTTGTACTTCGTTTTCAGGAGTCAACGTTAAAAATTGCTATCATTGGTCAAAGTACGTTTGCAGCAGAAGTTTACAGACAGTTGAGAAGTAAAGGTCATAGTATAGTTGCAGCATTTACCGTTCCTGATGTGGGTAGAAGAGAGGACCCTTTGGGTGAGCCGTTTGCAATATTGTTTCAATTTGCATACAAAACCAGATTTTGCTTCTAAAATGATAGTAGGCTCTTGTGCAGTGGTTACGGTTCAAGATGAAGAGGTATGCAAATATAGGATAAAGGGTTTCAAGATGAAGAGGTATGCAAAGATAGGATAAAGGTTAGAAATGGATTCTCTCGCCCTCCTTAAGGTGTGTTGTAAATTGATCTATTAATTTATTTATTGTCTTGGCACAATATTAAAGTGCTTTGATACAACTAGGTAGACATAATTATGCCGAGCGCAGCGTAATTATGCTGAAATAATTGAAATTTTCAATATTAAATACCTTCTTGATAGACAATGCAGTATTAATTCATTGTTAGATTTAATCAATGAATGTATTTGATTCGCGATTTCAGCACTGTGCGCGAAAGATAATGGAACTCCTGTTTTCAAAGTTAAAGCATGGCAAGAAAAAGGAATGCCTTTACGAGAAATTGTTGATCAATACAAAGATGTCGGAGCCAATTTCAATGTGCTTCCATTCTGCACTCAATTCATTCCAATGGAAGTAATAGACTTTCCTGAGCATAGAAGTATCTGCTACCATCCTTCAATATTACCAAAGCATCGAGGTGTTAGCTCTATCAATTGGTAAGTCACCCTACTTTCTATCTGCTCACAATTTTTTCAACTTTAGTTGTATTGGAGTACATTATATCCTGGACACCTATCCTTGACCTATTAAAAGTTCCTGAGCCCTCTGATTAGGTGGGCAGTGGATGCTATTTAATCTATCTATCTATCTACTGACTGGAGCGCTTTCGAGTTCCTTAAACTCATCTTCCATACACTGTTCCAGTCAGTGAGTAGGCAAATTCGTTTCTTGCATTCGAAATAAAATGACTGCATGTCGGTAGAAAAGTGAAATTGTAAGTGTAAACATCGCAATTCGTAATTAATCAAGAAATTATCAACTTGACTTTTCTTATTTTGTCAGGACCCTTATAAATGGAGACAAAACAGCAGGATTCACAATATTCTGGGCAGATGATGGATTGGACACAGGACCCATTCTACTTCAGCGTTCATGCGATGTTGAAGAAAATGATACCGTCGATACATTGTACAATCGATTTTTATATCCCGAAGGCATAAAAGCTATGGTAAATATAAAAATTATGTGATTTCTTTTGTCTATAATAATCATAAAATCTATAAAAATCAAAAAATACTTTTTTTAAATGCTGATGTCTGTTTTCTATGTGAAAACAAACTTTCACCATGTTCCCTATCAAGGGATAATTGGTTATGTTGGTGAAGTGGAACAACCCTACTCGGGTCTCCCCACTATTAAAAAATAAATAATAATCATAAGTGTGTATACTATATAATATATGTATAACATATTATGCTTTATATTTTGTATATGATGTTTGTTCATGCTCAAAGTTATGAAACGCTTAAGGCACGGACACACGAGGCTGTTTTTGGCAGATTCGTCTGCAGAGTCAGCCGCCGCTCCTTTCGCCGCTTGTATCGTACGCATTAAGCGGCGTTCTTTCGTCTGCCGTTCAAAGCACAGGCGCTGCCAGTGCACAGACTGAAAAGACGAAAGGAAACCATGCGACAAATCGGCAGACGACTCGGCAGCCGCCTCCGCCACTATCATGTGTTTCGCTCCATTGAATTACATGGAAGGAGGCACCGATTCGGCAGACGATTAGTCTGACGAATCGGCGAAAAACGCCCCGTGTGTCTTAAGTCTTAAATGTTTGTTGTCTAAAGTCTTAAATGTTTGTTGTCTAAAGTCTTGAATCTTATTGATGTTTGTATTGCATTGCAGGCTGAAGCTGTAGATATGGTCGCTGCAGGCAAGGCGCCCAAAATTCCCCAACCTGAACAAGGAGCTAGCTTTGAACCTTCGGTCAGGAAAAAATCAGTGAGAAAAGTAAGTGGATGGTGTGCATTACATAAAATATGAATTAATATAGTCTGGCAACAGACAAAAGAGCCTTCAAAATAAGAACTCTACTGCGCAGAGAGAGCGCACTTTATGCAATGCAGCAGTTTATCTCACTCGCTCACTAGAGTAGTGGTACTGTGTGATACTGTATCATTTTAGTGATACGATGCGCGAAGGTTCTTTTGTCTGTTGCCAGACTATAACATGTAATAACATTAGTTAATTCATAACTAATGTTCTACTTTAATCTACTAAGTAGCTACCAATAAATTTATGTCTGAATAGGAATCATTAAATTTTTGATTTACTTCTGAATGCTAGAATGTATCCACTTTTTAGGGGGGTTGGAATCTCTTCTTTCGTTAAAATATATATTTTTTTTTTGAGGGTGATGCCCACATGAGCTCTAGGCTTGTGCGTGGGTAATGAGAGGGGTGATGATGAGAGATGACGACTGTTAATTAGTAACTCTGGTCTGTGCACAGGTACTAGCCCATGCAGACCATTTTCATATAATTTCTTATTGTACTCATTCTCTTCGTTATCTATCATCACACCTTTCATATTCTTGTTACCACAATATTCTCAGTGACTGAGCAGTGAACACGTCTTGAAATACAATCTCCTTATTTATCACGATTCCAAATGGTAATTTTTATGTTACCTGTTGTACTCATTGTTCAAAATTTATTGGAACTATTTGCATTTTGTATTTTCTGAGTTTTATTTGTGGGATAAACAAATTTATCAATTTATTCATTTGAATTAAATGAAAAGACCTTATAATGGGTTAAATAATTGAAGCTCTATTGTATAGGACAATAAGAGATACGAATTGAATTTGCAGTTTTACATGCTTGTCCCAACAGCAATTGCAAAGATGATTCATCTTCTGTTCCATTCATAACTAACAGATGAAATATTCTAATTCCAGTTTTTATTTGTTTTCAAAAGGTCAATTGGGATCAACCATCAACAGCCATTCATAATTTTGTGAGGGGCCTCGACAGTTCTCCTGGCGCTTGGACTGTCATAGAAAATAAGGAGGTGAATCTTTATAGCAGCAAAATTTGGCCGTTTAGTTCCGCAAAGCCTGAAGGTGAATCGGTCGAGATTGAAGGCTGTCCAATCCGTGCAATTGTTCACAGTGGTGGTATTCTGATACCTGCAAACGATGGCAAGCATGTGAGTTTTTCCAGTTGAGAAGTTAAATCAAGTTACCCGAGAGTCTTTAATACCATTGAAAAATCCACATTGCAGAAACCTAGCTTGCATAGAGAACAATCACTACTAATAGTGTCATCATAATATACAGGGAACCGATATTCCCCATTTCTATTTCATTTTTACATTATTTGTCAGCAATCTGTTGTATCCTGAGGCATTTCTCATATATTGCTTACCACTGCAATGCTAACTTATACGATACATTTTCATACTAATTCTATTCTCTAGCACACTACACCATTTAGCAAGTTGTCTTCTTATTCTGTTAGGTATTTTCTATGTTATTTTGTACTTTTGTTTCTCCTTATGTTGATTGTATTATGTATTTGTGCTCCATTCAAGATGGGAAAGATGTGCCTTGGAAGCATAGCGTTCCGTTCGGACCTAAATTATCCCCATATTTCATAATGCTGTGCTATTTTATAAATTATAACAAATAAAATTTCAGGTGAATTTCGAAAGAATTTCGGTAGATGGTAGAATGATACCGGCAGCTAACTTCGGTAAGAAAGACGAGGAGAAAGTCAGCATTCAGCTGACGCCTGAAGAAGAAAAAATCATTCCTGTCCTTAAGACTGTATGGAAAAATATCCTATCCACTGAAGTTGATCACTCAACACATTTCTTTGATAGTGGTGCGCGCTCTATGGATGTTGTGAGGTACGTTGAAGTATTTATTAAATTTAATTGTTTTCATTAATGTATCGGTTTGGTGTCATGCTTGAATCGATAAATACGCTAAAGGCGGCTAAGGCCTAACAGTATTTTCAGGTTCCTTTCAAATATTATCGGATCGCTGCTTCAATTCAGTATTGTCTGTAATTAAAAAAACTATTCTATGAGTCGTCTTTATTGGTTCGGGAGCATTTTTGATTGTATAGTTCATTATGTATTTTTATTCGTGAGCTTATCTGTTTCCCTGATGCAGCAATCCATATTTTTGCGCTCTTACACAAATAACTATTTCCATCTGAGTTAAATCTTTTTCTTTCTCTCATTTCACAGCGTAGGGTAATTTTATTAAGTTGAATAATTTAATATTACTTTCTTGTAGGTTGGTCGAAGAATTGAAAGAAAAATTGAAAGTGCAATTGAAAAACGAGGATGTCTTCATGTCACCTGTTTTTGAAGAGTTCTGTTCTACTGTGATATTGAAATTAAGGCATGGTGACGCTCAAAAGTCAGTTACGTTTGATGCTGTTGACTTGCATGTTAACAATATGGACTTGAAGTTTCCAAAACAACTCTTTATTGATGGCTCGTTTGTTAACGCTGAAAATAATAATTCAATGGAGAGTATCAATCCTACTGACGAATCTGTTATTTGTGAGGTAAGTTGATGTTTGTTCCGTTTTATTATTATTTTTATTCTTATAATTTTTCTACACTCAAGTTAGTGTAATATGAGAGTGTTTCACATGAACTCACATTAAAATAATGGAAAAGTTCTTATAAACATAGAACTCTATAGTTGCATAGCTCCTATAAACATATATGTCTAGAAATGCCTTGTTACAAGGAATTACAACTCTATAACTTTTTACAATGTTCAAAGTGTACAAAATTCATCCACTATGACGCAGCCATGTTAATATTGTACAGGTATAGTGGATGAGTTCACGGTCCTATGTCCACGGTCAAATTACTTCCAATAAAATTTGATACGTGATACGATACAAATTATACAAGACCAAGATACAAGACGATTCAAGAAAAATTGAAAGAGATGTGATGGAATTTGAAGAGAATTGGACGCTTATTGGATGAAGTCGACCATTGGGAATGCACGAAATCAAAACAGAAGCAAAGGATTTGTATCTTATTGAATGGTCTTGTATCGTATTTGCATCGTATCACGTATCAAATTTGAAGCAATTTTATTGGATGTAATTTGTCCGTGGACATACACTTTGAGTTTTATGGAATGTAACTTTAGTGAGCTAATTCGTTGGAAATCCAGGTGTCTGATGAAAATGAACCAATTATAAATCAATGTCTTAAAATGAACGTTCGTTTCTATTGAATTGAATAGGCCTATGGTTGCCTTCTTTGCCTCAGATGGGATAGCCGTTGCTGGATTAAATTCTCGAAATCCTCTGGTAGAGAATATTAGTCTCAGTTGAAAAAAGGTCTGTCACCGTAAGATAAACTCCAATTAACAGTTTTAATTCTTATGTGTAATAAAAAATTAAGTTTAATAAACTTTTGTGCAACCGACTTTGTCTAAGTGTTGCTGGCGAAAATTGACCCTTCATTTCAAAATACAGAAACGTTCATAAATACGATCCATTGTGTTTTACAAAGTTTCGAGTGTTTTGGTAGAGAAAAGATTATTTAGAAATTAAGATAGTTTGATGTGATTTGCAGGTTCAGTGTGCGAGCAAAACCGATGTAGGATTAGCTGTAGCAGCAGCCAAAAAAGCGTTCGAAGAAGGTGAATGGTCGAAAATCAGCAATCGTGAGCGAGCCACACTGATGCTGAAGTTGGCGGACCTGATGGAGGCCAATCAACAAGAGTTGGCCACCCTGGAGTCCATAGACTCGGGAGCTGTTTACTCGCTGGCGCTTAAAACTCACATTGGCATGTCGATTGAAACGTGGCGCTACTTCGCTGGATGGGCCGATAAACTGCAAGGATCTACCATTCCTATTACGCATGCGCGACCTAGTCGCAATCTATCGTTCACAAGGAAAGAACCTATTGGGTTAGTAGGAGTAGGCTATATACACTCGTCAAAGTGACTATCATAATAATCTCTTGATTAAATATAGCAACATTTGTATGAATAAACTTTTACCTTTACAACAGTACTCAGACACGTAGAAACACGTCCCACAAGCATAGCCGTAGCACTGTTGTAAATGTGAATATATTTAAATAATAATAATATACAGGGTTGGTGAAAATTATGGAAACGGCTCAATATTTCTTATACGAAGGTAATTTGACGGTAGGTGACATTGGGGATCGTACTAAAATTCAAAAATTCAAATATCAAAAAAATAGTTGCTTTTTATCGAAATACCAATGGTATGTTTATTTAAAAGATGATCTGGAATTCTGTTTATCACTTTAGAACCTAGGTATATAAGTTGTCTTCTGATTGTTTCAATATTGGTATTATATATTAGATACTTATTCGAGGTGGGTCTCTATATTGTCTGTTTACTGTGTTATTAGTCCCAGGAAAATTAATTCTATTTTTTATTATATATTCAACTACATTTTCAACATATAGCCTGATTGTCAAAACATTAAATTCATCAAATACTGTATTTGTATAGGCAGTCTTGATCAGTAATGTTTTTATTCAGATTTTTGTGATGAAGGCACTCGCAGAGTCTACAACATATCAGTAAATGATGAACTTACACAATTCAACCAAAACTTAATTGAACAACCGAATCGATTTTTTGATAGGGTTGTCGGCTTGATTGTGCCTTGGAACTACCCCCTGATGATGTTATCTTGGAAAATGGCTCCGTGCCTTGCTGCTGGCAACACAGTGGTTATCAAGCCCGCTGAAGTCACACCGCTCACTGCACTCAAATTTGCTGAACTATCCGCTTTAGCTGGCTTTCCTCCTGGTGTCATTAATGTCGTGCCTGGAACCGGTACGTACAAAACGTCATTCACTCTTCCAATAATTATTTTCTGTCAGTCACTTTTCACACTCAAATAGAATGAGAGTAAAGAAATCTAGTTCATTCATGCTGGGCGTCACTAAGACACTAAAACGAGATCAATTCCAGTCCGGCATCAGCTGATGCAAGATAGTTGATCCTGGTTGGTGCAACCCGGTTCAAGTATTAAATTAATATTCAAAGCCGATATAATTGAATTGAAAATAATCTTCCTTGAATTAAACAATTAAAGAAATAAGTCTTGTTATTAGTGAAATATTGAAATTAAAATAAACTTGAAATAATTATAACTAATGAGAAGACAAGTCGTTATGTACAACCAAAAATTCATTACAAACAATGTCTGAAAACTACAATTTTAAACTAGTTTGGAGGTTACACGATTATGAATCTCAAACTAATAGAAAGAAGTTCTGTCATGATCTGACCTCGGTTAAGAGTTGAAGGCTGATCAATCATGATTGACGGTGACTTTTTGATAGTTTTTATGAACTTCTTCAATTCAATTTCATTTAGGCTATTTACAGTATAAATTAATGATTGAATGCATGCGCAAGGAGGGGATTTTGAACTTTAATTTGTCAATATGCTTATTCTCAATTTCAACTTCTATTGTATCAATTCCATTGATTGTGTCTTGATTCTATGTCTATAAATTTGTGGTATTCTATGATCGTTCAGTTTTACAAGAGACCATTATTTATTTTCATCTATTTGAAATTTATTTTCAACATTGATTATAATGATAGTCATGTGTGTATTGGCATGGCTAGAATAATAAGTATTGAGCTCTAGCCAATGTCTTGAAGCAATTTAAAATATTTATTATTTGACTAAATTATCAGGAGTGGAATAGGATTTCTATAATCAACATACTTCCAAGAAACAATTTAATATTGATTTCATTTTTCTGTGACTGAAACAAAAGTTCTTTATAGTATGTTTTTGCATTCACATCATGAAATAGGCTACCTAATTTAAATAATGCATTCGTTTGAGAACGAACCAACACTCACATGCATGAACAGCTGTTGTGGAGGAAATAAGTAGAATAGAAAACAATAAGAAAATGGTCTGCATGAGCTAGTGCCTGTGTGCAGACCAGCCGCGTTACCAAGTCACATTTACACGAGAGAAGAGAACATTCTTTTGATGCGTTTAGAAGTACCGTTGAGATCTAATAATGATTCCTATTGAGTTATATATTAGTATAATTATATAGAATAGTAGATATAAAACATTAGTTGTAGGGAACGGTAGAATGGTAGGTATAAAATAGCACAATATAATGATGGATTTATCGGTCAAGGTGACTATTGTATATATTGAAAGAAAATATTTTTTTGCGGAAATCAGGCCCTGTTGCTGGTGCGGCTTTAGCAGAACATGCAGATGTGAGAAAAGTTGGTTTTACTGGGAGTACAGCTGTTGGCAAACTGATAATGCGAGGCGGATCAAGCGGCAAATTGAAAAGAGTGTCTCTTGAACTTGGCGGAAAATCACCACTCGTCATACTCGGTGATGCTGATGTTTCTAAAGCTGTGAGAATGGTAAGTAGGCTACCGATATGATTTCTTATTAAAAAAAAACTTATTTGATTTAATCTTTAGTGTTTAATATCCATCCTTGTTGCTAATGATTAATCTAATACGATTTGTAACTTTCAAGTAGGCCTATACTAGATTTATTCGAACTCACTGTATGATAAAGTGACAATCGACCTTGGTGAAAGACATCATCACACTAACCTCGAGATCTTTTTCTAATTTACTACTACAGTATTTATCGAAATTGTTGTATTTCTGTCCAAAGAATCGTTTGAGATTGAGTACGACGGTATCCAAATCCGTATCATGTTTGCCAATTGCAATTGTACAGTGTGTATACATGTTGAGTTCCTTATTGGGTTGTTTAATCATGTACAATTTTTCATCTAAAAACCACCAACTGTCAACTATTACTGTATTAATGTTGAATTTACATTCTACAAATCTTACCTAACATCGTTTCATCAAGTCAATTCAATAACAAAACATTTGAAAAGAAATCATTCAATCATACAATATATACTGTAATATTGTTAGAACTCGGAATATGAAACAGTGAAAACAATCGAATATCGTAATAAAATAAGAATAAATATGCAGAACCCAAAGAAGGTGAGATTTATAAATGTATGTTGTTGAATTTTCTCTTGTATGCTCTTAATTCAAGGCGTGGAAGATAACGAGTGATTAGACCAAAGTTATTTGATGGATAAAACAGTCTTCGATTTTTAAAGTACACTATTACTATATTATATGAAAATACAAATCTTCTTATCGAATTTCAGAGTATGGGCGGAGTTTTCTTCAACAAGGGAGAAAATTGTATAGCAGCTGGAAGGGTGTTTGTCGAATCAAGCATTCATGATGATTTTGTCAAAAAAGTGGTGGAAGAAACAAAGAAAATGGTGAGTGATTGAAAAAAGTACGAGTTACTAGAGAGTTGAAGTCTTCCCTCTTATTTCATCTTACTTGTCTATTTTTTAAAAGTTGAGATTGAATGCAAAATCACAGGTAACAGATTATCCAAGCCAAAAACTAGAAATCATAGTGATTATTTAGTTTTTATCCATCAGAATCAAATGAGAACAATGCAATAGTTCAATGCCTTGTTTATTGCATAGACACATTACTAGTGAATGAAGTCTTTGTATTTAAATATTGTCTTCTCAAGAGAGTGACTTGATTTTGCAGTACAAAAATATAAAACCCTTGAGTTTATTGAATTTATATAAAAAATCATTATACCTGAGGTGTAGAACGACTATACTCTTCTACCAAATACAATAACTATAAGAAAATATAACAATATCTGTGTTAATATTTATGATGAATAGGCAATGACTAATGCAAACTATAACTAAAAAATAGAATAATAATTAATTGAACGAAATTCCTAATTAATGTCATATAATATTCTGAAGACTTCTGCTACTTCAAATATTGACAACATCGACATAGCCTACTCAACCTACAAATGCTGAATCTCGCAGATTGCTCGCAGACTACCCTGTCAGAGCTGGGTAGTAACATCAGCTTTTTATTGAATAACGCAATCTATCGCCATCCGCCAAATTAAAAAATATTACTATACCAGATATTACTCACCATATTATTATTAGTTCACCAGAGATTGATAATAGTGTAACAATCGAAATTGCTCGTCATTCTAATAAATAATTATGTATGTGTGATAACTTTTATTCTATATTTTTAACACACCTCACATAAGAATTCTGACTGTTCTCAGAATGTTTTTCATCTTTTTCATTTATTCTTTTGAATAGGTGATTGGAAATCCACTGGATCGAAGCACAGACCATGGGCCACAAAATCACAAAGCCCATTTGGAGAAATTGATAGCCTATTGTAAAAAGGGAAGAGAGGAAGGTGCGAAGCTTATTCTTGGAGGCAACAGATGTGATAGGCCTGGTTTATTTTTCGAACCAACCATTTTCACTGATGTCGAAGATCATATGTATATTGCTAGAGAAGAAGCGTTTGGTCCTATTATGGTGATTTCAAAATTTGACTACAGGTAAATAATTTTAAGAAAAAGTGTCAGTAGATAAGCCCTCCAATCCTATCCTATTATATTAAGCAAGCAATTTCATTATGTTTGTATCTATGTTTCTGTGTCCATCGGATCTCGAAAATGTCTCTAACGATTTTGACGAAATTTTGAATATAGTAGGATAGTAATGCAAAAATTCGATTGCACCGGGACTCATCTCTGCGATAATCCGCTGAAGGACCTTAAAAAGGAGAAATTAGTCGTTCGAGGAACAGCTTATAGAAAACAGATTTCAGTCGTCTGCTAGATTTCGAATACTGTTATGTTCCTCCAACTTCCTAGGAATTGATACTTGAAATTGTTGTGCGAAATTAATAGTCCTTCAATTTTATTAGAATTAATAACTTTAATTTGATATCGCAAATCGATTGGCGTCAATTGCGAAAAAATTATTAAACTTTATCCGAGAGGCTTAGCAAACTCATTCTCAATACTATTTCTTGACTATATCCTGCAACAGCTCCCTTGATAGTAAAGAATTCACCATCTCTACTTGCTTAGAATGTTATTGTTAAGGTTATTTTCGCTTACTTTATCATCTTCATCAACATTGTAACTTATTATTCATTTAACTCATTGTTAATGTTAATTTTGTTTCTACTCAGGAACATCGATGATATAATAAGGCGAGCGAATAGTAACGAATATGGACTAGCGTCAGGAATATGCACCAACAATATTGATAGAGCTCTGTATTTCGCTGAGAAAATAGACTCGGGAACTGTCTTCGTAAATACTTATAATAAAACGGATGTGGCTGCACCATTTGGAGGTTTCAAAGAATCTGGCTTTGGAAAGGACCTTGGTAAGTCATCATTCGCAAATCATTGTTAAGCTATTGTTTGGGGGTGTAGCGAGATTTTGACTATTATTAACGAAACTTGGGGTGTTCACACTATGGAGGACCATGAGATTTAAAATTGAGAGAATGAGAGTAATATTCTATTACCTTGAGATTGAGATGTAGCATCTGGCTATGACGAGACGAGTAGGCCTACTTCTACTGCTGCTAGAGCTGGCTAGCTATACGGTAGAGTAGAGGAAGGGGTAAGATAAGGAAGGGGAGGAGAAACTTCGCTTCTAAAGACATCTCGAAGCACGTAGATAAATTATTATTGCAGTCCTTAACAGCTATCATGGGGCATGTTTCATGAAACAATCTGTATAGAGTCCTGTTGAAAAGAAAAAGGCGGACTCACACACTAGATTCTTCGATGTGTGATATAGTACTCCAGCCCATGACTAGAACCGCCACTGCTTCAAATTTTTGAAACTACCAACAATATTTAGCTACGAAGTTAATTATGATTTTGAGTATGAATGTAAATGAAATTGTGGAAAATTGAATTTGCCTGAAAATGTTCTGAGTACAGTGCTGATAAATTCTTTAATTTTATTATTGAAAAGTGATCAATAAAATAACGGGTATTCAATTTCTAACGCTATTCAAAAGTTCATGATCAATTACTATTCTCTAATTTTTTATATATTTCCTCAAATTTTCGCTCAGTGTTGACACCTCTCTTGTGGTATTAGCACAGAACCGTTTAATCAGAGGCTGCGCAACGCGCTTAATGACTTAGCCAACGTGACTTTTAGTTTCGTCTAAATCTAATTGTAAATGTTATTGTTTATTTTTCGTTCTATACAGTATTATAACTACATTCAAAATTACCAAAATTGTACACATAAAAGCACTACAAATAAAATTTGAAATAAACATACAAAGACTATGCACTTTCTATAATAGATAATTTATTGATTCGGATAAAATATTTAATTTTTTTTATTCATTTATTACAGGGGAAGAAGCTCTCCATGAATACCTACGAATAAAAACAGTGACTATTGAGTATGGTGGATAGTTTCCCTTCGATATTGGAACTCGCCAAGAGAAGTACAGTATTATTGAGCGTTCATACAGAAGTATGAAGGTATAAAGTGCCTAATATTTATATTGTTTTTTACAAAAATACAATTCTCTAGTCTGGTGGTATTTGCTAAAGCTAGTCATCGGATTTAATGCATCCATAATTAATGCATAAAAATAATGCATTAAATATTTATGTATTAATACAATAATAAGTATTAATAACGAAGCATTCCATATGAACATAATCATAAATGCTAGAAGTGATCTCAAATTTGATTATGAAGATCATGATAATTTCTATGAATTATAGTTTTTTATCATTATTATTTCTAATTCATTAGTATTTTATCAAAATTGACATATCCAAGTTCGATTTAATAGATCTTTTATCCAGTTGACCACAGAGGATGTAGTATGCAATATTGTCGTTGTAACACATTGCTTTTGAATCGAAACAACACAGAGAAAATCCAATCTGAATAATATTTGCTCTAATTCTAAATATAATTAAAAAATAATTTTTTTAAACTCCTATCAAAAGTGGGGAGGACTACAAACCTTCATGAATCTCATGGCACTCTCTTGTCATTGAATCTCTCATTGTTCCTGTGAACTTGTCTCCATGATATGTGATCAGACAGTGTTGGTATTGCGCATGTCATGTACTAGTTGAGATAGAATAACCTTTCAATTGAACTAACAATCGAAATACTCAAATACAGTTAGTTTCCAATAAATAAGATCGAAATACAGCTATTTTCAATTTCCTATACCTACGACGCAGTGTTGTCATATTCCTTCCTCTTCAATCGCAGCGTTAACGGTCTTCTTCCCATGAAATTGTTATGGGTTTACTTTTACTAAAAGTGATTACTCCCTATGGAGAAAAAGTGAAAAGATTAGTCCCATAGGCCAGGGAGTGATACTTTAGCATTTGATTCCAGGGAGTAAAATGTGACTTAGATAGAAAGATGTGACTTTAGATAGTAGGTGGAGCAAAAGTATATTAAGTGAGCTCTTAAATTCCATTTTTTTTTTTCACTGGAAATATTGCATATTACACTCCCATGGGGTCTCATGACTTAGTTAAGAAATAGGTTTTTCTGTTTTTTTCGTACTCATTCCATTTATTACTTATTACATTACATTGTATTTGTTCGAATAAACTAAGCCATTTCAAAATTGATATATATTGATAAGCCTTTTTTTATACATTCAAATTTTTTTCTACATTATTGTGATAATTTAGGTACTGTACTTTATCAAATACTTGAGCTACCTTGTATGAGCTTTTTGAGTTTTATGGAAAATTTCTATATTTTGATTAAAAAATACTACTGTACTTCATTTATTTTGTGTATCAAAATTAAACGATAATGTACTTTCTCATAGATTGTTTTTCTTTCAATTTTATAAAATTGATACTAGGTTGAATTGGTTGTGTTGCAAAATTTCTTGACTCGTTAGATTTTCAAATTCAGAATTATCACCATATTTTATGACAACACTTTTTTTTTAATTTGGATCAAACTGAGTCATTATCACATTCACTTGGAACCATTTGATTATGAAAGATGGGAAAGAAGAAAGAACACTTGGAGGATACTAAACAACATGTATTTCTGATCTATTTTGAGAGAAGGTTCAAGTGATTTTATCATATTTAGCAGCAGTCACTTGATCGGTTTATAGCAAATAATTATATTGATCGTAATTCAATCTTAAATAATAATAAATAACGATTTTCAAAACTAGTTGACCACTACTCCCGTGAGTTCTGAAAAGGTCTAGGAAATTACAAATTGTCTGAGATCAACAAGTTATCACTTCTTTTCTAGTTTGTAAATTGACGTTTAAATTGACAAGAATAATGAAACCTTATTTGAACAGCGTTTGGAGTTTTGATTGATTCAAAAAAAAGTTGTTTTATTTTTCTTTTGTCTACAGAATAGTATAGTACAGATTTTCTAAATGAAATTAAAAAAATTATTAAAAATTGCTTTCTTTGATGGATCACCATGTGAAAGATATTAATTACTCGTTAAATGCCGGTCGAGCTCAAAACCGACACAATCGGCCTACCTACGTTTCAGTGTTGTAATACATTTTTCCACTTATTAAAATTTATTGTATATTCACAATATTACTATGCACTTTTATGTGATTTTTTCAGTAAATTATCTGAAAAATTTATCAATTTGTCTGTTACTGAGTGAGTGATCAATCGATTGAAATAGAAAGACGCCATCTTCAGGACAAGATTCAAATGGATGGAATCAATATGACAATAACTACAATGCAAGCACGATATTGAACAATGTAACACAAAACCGTCGCAATTTAGTTGAATGCCTTGATCGATCTATTCTATCTCTAACTTCAATTACAGTACTTTGGTACACGGAAACTTGTTGGTTCAAAAAACATATGATTGTATCTTTATAATGCTTCAATATTATTTCATGTAACTGTTATGTTTTTAGAATGACTCTCAAGCGGCCGTTATGGGTTCTCAGTTGGCTGCTACTTGAATCTTTTTCCACATATCAAAAAGTTAATTTTTTCTAGTTTGTGAATTGACAAGAATAATGAAACTTTATTTGAACAGCGTTTGGAGTTTTGATTGATTCAAAAAAAGTCTTAATAGAAACAGCCTCGCTATTGAACAATTTTTTTGTACAGATAAAAATTTCTACTTGCTTTCTTTGAAACGTTATTCAAATGGAGAAAGATATTAATTATTGTTAAATGTTTGTAATTTTGATTCCTTAAAATTATCTTTAGTAAGGGACATAATAAATGTTATTGTAAGGAGAGTAAGTTTCCAGTGTTGTCAATACATTTTTAGTATTATTAAAATTTGCATTGTAATTCACAACTTATTACTATGCACTTTTGCATATGTGATTGTTTCAATAAAAATATTGAAAAATTTATCAATTTGTCTATTACTGATTTCAACTTTAAGACGCCAGCGTCGGCGCTATCTTACCGACAGAACTACATATGGATTTGATGTAACACAAAACCGTCACAAA
Source organism: Laodelphax striatellus (assembly GCA_017141395.1). Classification (NCBI taxonomy): domain Eukaryota; kingdom Metazoa; phylum Arthropoda; class Insecta; order Hemiptera; family Delphacidae; genus Laodelphax; species Laodelphax striatellus. The sequence goes on from CM029544.1 coordinate 25,494,770, forward strand.
GTTCCCTATGCCTTGACCGATCTATTCTATCTAAAATCAATGACACAGGTACACGGATGTTGGTTCAAAAAACATATGATTCTATCTTACTATAAATACAATATTATTTTCATGTGTTATGTTTTTAAATAGACTCTCAGTGGCGGCCCTATATGAAGGATCAAGGTTGTTTAAGGGTCCTAAGCGCCGTGGAATAATGGAATTAAGTTTCCTGTTTCAGGTCTTAATAGAGACAGCCTCGCTATTGAACTTTGCCTTGGGCACCACAATTTCTACTTGCAATTTCAGCGCCACCACTGTTGAATGTCTGCGAATACAAGAAGGGGCGTGAGCAAGCGCCCCAGGCTAGAAACTGTTGATTTGCTTCTGCCTATTGCTTCTGAAATGAAATTGCTCTACGCCGTGTTTTTCCATTAGATTTCAACTGAACTCGCACACCGACGCAATACGATATCGCTATCACCTCTGTAGAGCAACATTTATCGCTAGCAACCCAACGTGTCGGTTGAAAAGCAACATATTGCCTAAATAACATATGATATTTCATTAAATTTTTAGTACAGTAACCTAAATTTGAAAATTTTTCATTCATCAAGCGTTTTGTTTAGGAGATTCCTAAACTAAATAGGAGATTCCTCAAATCTTCCACCTGTTGAATGTCTTGAATACACGAAGGGGGCGTGGCCAGAGACAAGAAACTGTTTTTGCTTCTGCAACCTGTTGCTTCTGAATGAATTGCTTTAGGGGCGAGGCCTATCTGTCTACCAATAGAGTAAGAGATTCCTCGAATCTCCCACCTGTTGAATGTCGAGAATACACGAAGGGGGCGTGGCCAGAGACAAGAAACTGTTTCTGCTTCTGCAACCTGTTGCTTCTGAATGAATTGCTTTTGGGGCGTGGCCTATGTGTCAACCAATAGAGTAGAAGATTCCTCAAATCTCCCACCTGTTGAATGTCGTGAAATACACAGAGGGGGCGTGGCCAGAGACCAGAAACTGTTTTTGCTTCTGCAACCTGTTGCTTCTGAATGAATTGCTTTTGGGGCGTGGCCTATCTGTCAACCAATAAAGTAAGAGATTACTCAAATCTTCCACCTATTGAATGTCGAGAATACACGAATGGGGCGTGGCCAGAGACAAGAAACTGTTTTTGCTTCTGCAAGCTGTTGCTTCTGAATGAATTGCTTTGTTGGCGTGGCCTATGTGTTAATCAATGTAAAACCTACACAAAAATTGCGATTTGTACTTAAACAATCTGTTTAAGTTTGAGGGACTGTTGAAATCGCTTGCTGAAGTAGCAGTTGTGAAATAATGTTCAATTATATATCAATAATGAAAAATCGACAGGACAGGTGAAGTTAGTAGTATTTATATTGAAAGTGTTAGGAATCACGCAACGTTAAAAATGGCTGACTGAGTTATCAGATATTTCTTTACAAGAAATAAATAAATTTCTCAGATTGCTTTCAATTCATTTTACCACCAGCATGTATATTAAATAGATTTTGATTCATGAAAGTAAAATCAAACTTAAGTTTCAGCTGATCATGAGGTCAGGGGCCTGTTTCATAAGAATTTAGAAATCCTGTAAAACAGGAAGAAGGCGAACACCCACTAGACTCATAAAATCACATATCCAATAATTGTACTTTTTTCAAATGATGATTCGACTTATTATATCTAGTTCTCATGCAGATTTGTTTATCTTTATTTGATGTATTTCTGTAATTTCTCCATCAATGTTGACAGTCAAAAAGAGCTGGTTCATTTTGCTAGGGCACATAGCCTGACAATGAGTTACCTTATTACAGGTTCTTACAAACTCCAAAGAGTACTTGCAGTACTATTGATATGATGCAGCCAAGTTGATATTGTATAGTGAATGAGGTCTTATACACTTGGAATTTTGTAATGAATTGTATTTATTTATTTATTTCCCGTGTCCAGGTCAGACTAAAATAATAATACTGTAATAAAAAGAAAAAAAAACATCTATAAGATTAAAACATACATATAACTTATATCATAGACTTCCAATGTGTAGCCGCCATAATGGCTTTGTCATTAGCTAATATCAAGTCATCAAGAGAGCACGTTTCCTGAAGCAACTCACAAATCAACAGATGCTCTTGATCTTGCCTTGCTCCACATTCACATCGATCATCCCCATCAGGAAGAAAGCCCCACTTCAGAAGATTAGCTTTGCATCTGGACACACCAGAATTGTATTGAAAATAATTCATTTTCCGGTTGTTGTGTATATCCATACTTCGTGTACTGCAGAGATTAATAGAATAAAAGATAACTTCGTGCTATACAGTACTTACACTATTTTGAGTCGCGGACGCGTTTCGAACAATGATGTTCATCCTCGGCGCTTTGGGCTAGCCCAGCGCCAGCGCGTGAACATCATTGTTCGAAAGCGTCATAGTGTAGTACTGTATAGCACGAAGTTATCTTTTATTCTATTAATTCGTTTTCAATGAATGTGCCTTAGCAAAATGAACCTAGCCCACTAGATAGCAAACAAAATTAAAATGCCCTGTTTCCTGTATAAAAAAAATCAATTTATTGCCATTCTTTTTTACACACAAGTGAAACAAAAACATTCTTATAATGATATAACTAATTAGCTTTATAAACTTATTTAAAACATATTCAACGAAATATTTTAATATTTTAATATTATAAATAAAAAAGCTAATGCTTGAGCTCTGGAAGAGTATAATAACTAAGAAAATACAGTGCTAACACTAGATACTGGAGGAAATGTCAAAAATTTGAATGTGAGCATTAGTAGTGAGTGGCGAGGTAGAGAGGTCAGGTCTGGCACTGGCGCTGGCTAGATAAGTGGTAACCAACCGGTAACCTCTTACAATACCTCTAACTATGTAATTGCGGGTCGGTCGGTCGGTGGAGGCGACCGTTATCGTGGTAGATTTCGGCAGAGTAGATCCGTTCGTAAACAAACGGTCCGCTGAGGTTCAACGACCGTACAGCTATGCTCGACCGGGTCGGTCCCGCTAGGCGGCTGTTGATGGTGCAGTGGCTCAGTCGCTTCTCAGTGACACAAGTGACGCGACGCGCGCGATGGTTTCCCGGGCACCGGTCACTCGCCGGCATGGCTAGCTCCCTCAGCTCCTTCGAGTTTGACGGAACTTTTGTTGGCCCTCCCTGTCCACCTCCTCGCAGTGCAAAAACACGGAGTCCGGCCACATTTGTGACATTACAGTGCGTTAGATAATAAATTTCGATCGTGACAGTGCATTGGATGAGACCGTTATAAGTTACTCACAAAATTCAATCACATTTCAAAAATCCTGAACAAGTGAAGTTCTGGACAATACAGTGCATTGGAAAACCCGCTGTTACAAACTCTAGACATCACTAATTCTGAAAAATACAGTTTGTGTAGAGAAACCGGTGTTACGTCTTTGAACCTTAACAATTTATATGACTGTACTTACATACTAGGCTACTTCTGACACATTGGAGAGAAATCGAACACATTTAAAGTTTCTTGCTACTTCTGAATAATAAAATTACAAATATTAAGCATCTGTAAAAAAAAATTAAACAATACAGTGATTTGCATGATTTGCAAAAAAAAGAAAAACACCAGAACGTCAATATCTGTTGTACTACAGTGATTTTACTGTGTAGTTATTTCCATCGCCGAAATTTCGTTGCTTTTTCTGGATCGTGTGGATTATGACAACAAACTAGTGATATGCCAAGCACTATAAGAGGTGAGTGGATTAATGTTGTCAAGTTCTCTACTAATGTTTGTCAATGTTTCCTCAGGAAAAGAGATACAAAAGGTAAGCGTTTTAACTTTTAATATTACTCCCAAACTCACGCCCAAGTCTCATTTGTTCATCAACTTTATTCAGTCTCTCCCGCACTACTGCCTGGCAATCAAAATAGATTATTTTTTAGAAAATTGTAGACTACACATAACAAAAATGAATTTTACTGGTACTTGTTTTATTATTAAAAGGGCCTAACGAAATGAGCAATGTTTGATATGAAATTAAGAGAAGAAATCCAATTCGTGAATAATAATTAATACGTAATAATATTGTTTCTGGAGTAGTTTTTACTGTATAACATTAGGAAAACGATTCTCGATTAAGACTGGGTATCAGTAGTTCAGTATCGGAACCAAATTGGAAAATGAATCTTCTGATGAGGTTTCCAAAAAAGGGAATTATTTTTCTCATTATTGTGAGCTTGCTCTGATGATATTTGAATTTTTGTCTTTGCTTGATTGATTAATCAAGTATTCAAGAAATTTAAAAAACTTATTTGAGTGATGGAGCTAATTTATTTTATTTTAAAAGTAACAATAAAACATAAATTGAATTAAATGTTGATCAATATGAATATAAAGGAGTTCACTACGGTTCAAATAAAATATTGAAATATATTGCACTATACAACAGTAAGACAGAATTTGGATTGAAGAAACCATTACTTAATACAAATGAATCGATAATCCAATTGATTATTGGCAAGTTATTTTGAAATCTTGATAAGGGCGAATAATAGCGTATGCATCAGTTATGAAGCCCTCTATCATAGTTAGTCAAACACGTAGGAGAAGTTGATCTGGATTAAACTTTCAACTCCATATTTTCTATGGAGTTTCCCAATTATATAAACTCGTCGACTTGCAATACCATGAGAGATCTTTCTGAACACCTTTCGGTAGAAATATAGCATCCGAAACACAACCCTAGTTTTCACCCTCGCATCGCAAAATTCCACTAGTTGTGAAAATCCTACCAATGGTATTGAAGGCACTTAGTTGTGTAACAGGGGTAGCCTATAATATACGACATATCATATGAGACATCAATATTATACTGTATATGAGATAAAAATTATAACTATCCTAGATCCGTGGACTCAAACTCAAACGTATGAAGTCAAAAATTTAAAAGGATTTATTATTTAAAAACTACTAGTTATAAAAACTATTTATTGTTTGTCCCATTCCTGTTAATCCTTTGATCATTAGTGGTTGAGCATACAGCTTACCAGTTTTTTATTAACGTCGAAATTTTTTTACCGGGTGAGAGAAAATCAAATGCAATATTACAGTATATATAAATACGAATTCAATTTAAATTTGAGTATCAAAGTACAATATTTCAACACATGTTTAATTGAGAATAGAACCATGCTAAGAGAATCATTGCATTCCAGTTAGACTGAGTCATACATGTGCATACGTATCTCTTTATGAATAGACTTGCAGGTACAGAACAGAACAGTTAGATTATGTGGACACGTTTTCTGTCAATCTTCTTAGCTAGAATGTCAGTCAGTTGTTAGGAATAGAAATAGTCAGTTTTGTCGGAATGCTGTCACAAGATCGCCAAGTAATGAATTCATTCATTACTGGAATCTCATTCTTTTGGACGTTTTTTTCACACTAACAAATAATAAAAGTTGAAATAATTTGGTTAATATTTTGTATTAAATTGATAGTACTTCAACACTTTCAATATTACAAACATTAGAAAAGCTTTATCCTGTACATATTGTCCATTATCAAATATCAATTCTATAATTTGGAGACTTCTGTAGATTGAAACGCAGCCATGAAAAATCGGCGAACATGATTCGAAATAATCTTAATATTCATTAAAAGAATCTTTATATTCCTATATTTCAATAGAAAATCTAATTTTATTCAATCAACTATCTAGTTTTCCAAAAATATAAGGGCTTTTCGATTATTCGACTAATAATTTGAATGCGCTGACAACAGGGAACTTGTCATAGCCTACAATTAACAATACAGATACAATTATAAAAGTTCATTGCCGTCAAAAACCAAATGGGAAATCATTGTCAGTATATATATATATTGTAGAAATATATCAATATATAGTACTATATCGTGATCTTTGATCGGACAGCGGCACGTATTGTCAACGCAGCACTTGTTGAAAACCATCACCACTTATAAATAGACAGAACACAATACTATATAGAAATTGGACAAGCTTCCATATTTGTGACGATATGCTCATTTTTGGTGTCATGTAATCCAATAGAATCAATCACTATCACCAATTTATTATTTCGTGGGTAATGTGTAATATTGTGCAATCGACCCTCCCAACACCTCCTAACCCTCCTGTGTCTAGGTGAGGAGTACAATAATTTTTACTGTATTTTTATTCGAGAATAATAATTTTTAAGAGTCATGGGTTAGAAATTGTGAGAGGAATCAATAGCTTGTTGAATCGACCAGGTCAAGTGAAATTCTGAAGCTATGCAGAGATTAATCATTCAAATGTAACTCTCAAGTATAAACTCGTAAAAGTCGTTCTCGTAGAAGCTGGGAAATAATTAATTAAAACAGCCTAATTCTGACGTAATCTTAGGATACCTATATTTTCAAATTCTTCTTAAGATTCAGCTGAACCTGTGTACCAAATCCAAATGTTTTTGGTCAAATCGTTGATGTAAAAGCTGAAAAACCGTTGGGAACGCTGTAAAACGTTGATTTTTGTCATATCTCTAGGAAAATTGTTCTTACCCGTTCTTAGTGCGCGTCTAGAGGTTCACTGAACATGCATGCCAAATATGAAGTTTTTGGTTGGGTAGACTTTTTGGATCTTGTGATGAATGACTGAATCATAGCAATTTCGTTTCTATATTAATTATTTATATTTGCCCTGGTGAGAGGGCAACGAGCGCTGAAGGAAGATGTCTTCATTCTCTCTTTCAAAAGAGAGAGAAAAATATTATGATTGAGAGAACTTTTTAAACTACAAGTACTGGTCTAGTACTTGACCTAGGCTAGAAGAAGGAAGAATTTGAGTTGCTGGAGGAGCAGAATTGAATAATTGCCTTTTATTGTTTTTTCTAGGAGGGATGGGAGGTACTAGAGAGAGAGGGCAGAAGAAGAAAAAAGAGAATTAAAAAATATGAGACAAAAATGATAAGAAGATAAAGAAAATCGAGATGAGAATCAATATCTTGGAGAAACAATGTCAATATTATAATACATAATCTTGGTCCATCTACAATACATAATATGTATTTCATGTAAATGATACATACATAGGCGTAGCATGGGTCATGAATTTGGGGGAGAGGGGGCACAAGTCAAAATTAAGGTAATATGAGCCGGGAAGCATACTACAAAATGGTACTTTTATATGTTAGTCTACTCAATACAATGCTTAGAAATCATGTAGGCCTAAACAGAAATAATAATTAAGTATCATCAAATATTCATTTTATTTAGCAGATCTCAGCCTTTTTTACAAGATTGTTGGGGGGGGGGGCACGTGACCATAGAGTACAGTGATCCATAGAGAAGAAGGAAAGCAGAAGAAAGAAATGGCAGGAGAAGATAAAAAGTATCTGAAGGAGGGAGAAAAGAAGAAGACACAAAAAGCATAAAAATAAAAGCAATATTTTTGTAGATAAGGAAGATGAATAGAATTGCGGTGGGGAGGGGAGGAAGAAAAGGGGTGAATAAGATTGTTTAGAAGAAAAGGCAAATCAAATTGAAAAGGAAAATGATTAGAAGAGAGTAGAGAAAAAGAAGAGGAAGAGGACATTATTAAAAAAGAGTACAAATGAAGAAGTAAAAGAGGATTATAGAGAGGGAATCAGGAGAATATAAAGAAATATGTTGTAAATGGTAGAAAGGGGAAAAAGAAGATGAAGAGAGAATGAGTTGATAGTAAAGATGAGGAAGAAGAAAAAGAGTACCTACCTGTAGGATGAATAACGGCTCTACGCTCACCTGCTGCTTCCAAACCGAAAGAGCATTGACCCCGCGTTCAATCCACAGTTAGAGCTGTACTAGTATTAATACTGATAGTATAGCACAGTGACCCTCACATCGTATTGTAATATACCTTCAAATTCGCCTCTCAGACTCTGGTAGCACTAGGACCGTTGTCTGCTAATTCTTATGCCTGTTTTATGAGGAGGTGTAATGCTAGTAGAGAGAGAGCATAGGGAGTATAATATAGAGCTCCAATACTTAAAACCAAATTTAAAAGCTAAACCCAAACACCAAAATTTAAATTCCATCAACTCATCTACATCATCTACTCCATTTCCGTCTTTTTGTACTCATGAGATTTCAGACACTAGTTTTGAAGTTGGAGAAGCATGGTTTCAAATATTGTAGGTATAGCAGGATTCTTTTAACTTGTCAGAAAACAGCTGATTTAACGTTAGTAAACGAGCGTACATCAATCAGCTGTTCTCTGACAATTTAAAAGAATCCTGCTATAGACATTGCTAGACTACTACCAATAATAATGTTGAAATTCTATCTCGCATCAAGTTTTTATAACTAAAAGTCAAAGTCTCCCCTACACTAGACCTAGAGGTATATCGTAAATTAATAAGGTAGTACGCAGTTAGTGTGTAACAGCATAACAGGGCTTTTATATTTTTATGGATTTGGCGCCCATTCTGAATAGATTCGAGTTAACACTTTAATAATGGTAGTTAGTAGGTACTACAAAAATTGCAACAATTATTCAAAATTGCAGTGGTCTCAGCTTGAACGAGTGCTTCAATCATAAGTTTGTATCCCGTATTGATGTTATCGGTCTTGGGGTTTTTAGCATAAAGCAAAGCCTATCAATCAAATTTCATCAATAATTTAGCAAACCGTGCTATGCTTGTCTACTGTGTGGGTAGTTTCAAGTCAGGTATACGGCTCAAGTCGCTACTACCATTGAATATATATCCTTTGGTTATATATAAAGGATATATATTCAATGCTACTACTCGGCCTTGAAAGACATCATCGTGTAAGCAACTTATTGACATTCTTCAGGACTAATGTGTATTCAGTTATTGTGTAGGATTTTATTCGCATCAGAGAATCCCAATAACCTCGATAAACACAAATTTTCAATCAGGGTTGGAGACTCACTGAGAGAAAGCATGTATTGTTCAGTTATTCGAGTGGCTACCAACTTCTTACAGTTAATTGAACAACGTTAATAGACTATTAAACCTTCCCCATTAGGTTTGTATGACGAGTAAAAATTCTTAATCACTGTGTGTCTCTTAACTACATGACTATACTTTTAGTCCTATAACCATAATTTCATCCTTCGTTATCCAATTAAAGATGACTGGAGACAAGGTTATAAAAATGTAATAGTTTCATGGGATAAAAAAGCGAGCAAGAGACAAAATTACAAGAAATGTCAATTTCGGGGGGTGCTGAATAGCACCCCCCCCCCCTGGCTACGCCCTTGACTGGAGAGTGGAGATGACGGTGTGCTCTTGATGACGGTGTCTTGCTAATCGCGCACAGTGCTATTCGCGCACAAGCTTTATCAAAGGGTCAGGAAAGGGTCTCCTCAAAGATGTCATATACTACTAAGCAATGCTTATTTATGTAGTGTTTTTTGTGATGAAATAAATTCAAATCGAAATATTATTTGTCGAAATTTGCTGAAAATATGTTTTTTAGAAGTTCGAAGTTTGGAAACTTTAACATTTTAATCAGCACATCTTGTAGTGAATTGAAATCTAATTGAATACAATTTCATTCGCTCAATTGTAGATTGAACCCTTTTCAGAATATTATTACTGGCTCATGTGTATAATGATCACTCATAAGTGGGAATAACAACGTTTTTTCAAGATTTTTATACTATGATTGATTATTTATACAATAATAAATTTTGGAAATGTTTCTTAATGTTATAAAATATAATTCATTATGCAACTTGAGGGTGCCTTGGAAATATAACTTCAATGAAAGCTCTTATTTAATGAAATATTTAAAAATGAAAAAGAAACGTATAATATGATGTATTGGAATTAGAAAATATTTTGTACACCAAATGAACAAAAGTAGTGATATGGAGAAGGCATCTACAAATAGCGTGAACAGCACTAAGAACATTGTATTATAGTACTAGCGCAACTTCTCTAGTTCTAAGTTAAAACAGTTTTTTTTAAGACAGTGTTTCCATAATTATACAGTAGAACAACTAGCAAGTAAACGTTTTTGAGTAATAATTTGAGAGAAGTTTGAGAATGCCTTTTTCTAATCCATTGGGCTTACCGTTATATTCACCTCAAACCCAACCATAGATCACTGAACGAAACAGAAACAAGTTTTAACCAGCCACACCACACAAGAATGTCTTCTTTCAAAACTTGAAATTAGGAATTGATTTTCAACGGTGCTTATTGGCTGCGGCTGGTCACTTGAAAGATTTCATCTCAGAGACATGCCCCTGAAGATTATAATCCAGAAATAATGAATGATTAACAATCCAAGTCCCTTGCATTTTCAAAAATTATCGATTTTATCTGGAAAATCAAAGTTGAATCATGATTTACAACTAGCCAATCAGGAGGTTGAAGTGGAGTTTCTTTTTAATTCAGCAAAAATAATTTTTATTGATATACTGTACCTTATGTTTACCAAAACACACATTAATTGATTTTTCCAAATTAATTTCATGATTTCCCATTATTCGAGTTCAGAGATTGATGAATAAGTTGAATTCAGGTGTTCAGCTTGTGGGATCTGAGTCTGAGAGGGAGGTGATGAAAAGGTTGTTGAGCGCAATTCCCGGCTAATAGTGTATCTGAGACCATAGAGTGGAGTGACCATCTGACCTTCTGTGTGTTTGGATTTTGTCTGTTTTTTCCTCTTCACTTCTTGAATCTGTTTATTTACTATATTTGCATTCTTATTCTTCCCACCTTAAGTGCTCTATTTCGACTTTTTTATATATGAATTTTTTCTACTTTGTTATCTTCCTTATTATCTATTTCTATCTTTCTTAGTGCTTGCTTAGTATTTTATTGTAATAGGTACCTACTCTTTATTGTATATTGTTTATTACATGATTATTGTGTTAAGAGGGCAATTATGGGATATCATATCCTTGTGCTCTCATATGTATAATTTGAATAAATAAATAAATTTTGAATTTTAACTTAAAAATAAAGAAGAAGATTCTTCAGAGTACAACCATTTTCTAAGAAGATTTGTATTTGTAAACATTGTATTATAATCATGTCATGTCACATGGAATTATACTACTTTTCAACGTCAATGAATCCGCCACTAATTTGGTAATTGTGAAGGAATTGCAAACTTTTAACATCTATAACTCGGTAGCGAAGCTTTTTTTCGATAGCATCACAAAATATAATAATTCTATTTTATGGATTTATTTCATGCTCTAAATCTAGAGTTAATTCTATGCGAAACATGCTGTATATTCTCTTCTTATTTTTATGGCAAAGTTAGGAATTCCATTCAATTTCGTACAAAATTTTAATTTTTCTTATTCCCTGAGAGTTTTGCATTACTTGCGATTTGTTAAAACCTGTCTTGCACACCAGCGAATAGAAATTTGTTGTCGAATGATATTGAGCAGTGGTTCAACGACCTTGAATAGGCCTAATTGAAGCATTTCGTAGGTCTTGATAGCATTGTAGGTCTTTTGCAGCGTTTTGTAGGGAGAATGGTCTTGAATAACAATGCTATTTTGAGAGACGATTGATTGAAAATTAAATTTCAGGCAATTGTTTTTCACCATACTATGTTACATTTCCGAGAATGATCTATTCACAAAGTGAAATCACTAATTTTTCATTGTTACCCAAACAGTGAGTTGTTAATTCAGCTTAGCTCATGTTAATTAATGTCAGCTTTTTTTCTACTTTATTCATTTTTTCTTTTCTCATTAAGTAATATTTGAAGCATTGTATCACGACAATTTTAGTCTTTGTTGTAATCGAATGTTCCAAATTCATTCAATTCACATTTCAAGAAAATTTATTCGACTCCGCGTGGGGTAGTTGGCTAAAGCAAAGCCAATGATAATACCATATTAGTATAATTATTGTCTTTGGTTAAAGCTTGTAACTCCGATAAGCTATCACTGCTCCGATCGTAGTTTCAATTCCTATTTTCCCTGACACTTATTTATCTTATTTTTACATGATCCACCTTCTTATTCCCACGCACTCATCACAGGCTTGTGTGATCCATCATCATAAACAGGGGAAACAAAGATTAATAGATTTTTAATTGAAGTAGTCAAATCCTACGAATGATTAGTTAGTACATATTGAATCATTAGAAGAGTTCTACAACCCTCATTTGACTCATCTCAATCTCATTGTAAAGGCGTTCAAGTTTAACTTTTGCCGGTAGTGCCAATTATATTTACCTGTAAATAGTCTAATTTTATAATTGTACTACAAGTTGTTTTGTGCTAGATAATAGACTTACTTATTTTGTATTGTTATTTGGCTAAATAAATAAATGAAAAGGAGTTGGAGTTGTTCAAAACAATTTTGCGATCATCGGAAACCATTTGAATTGAAAGCCGGTTGTGTCTCTGTCAATGATTTCTACATCAATAAATGAATGAAATAAGGTGTACCGTGTAAAATAGAGTGCCCTTCTCTCTTCACATCCAGTGGCAATAAATAGCAAGTGTTGAAGCTGAATGAGTGAACTGCTGACAATTGAAGCAAGTTGAGATCTATTAAAGGGATGTTTACCCAGCAAATGACCTACTCCTGACCTGAATAGAACTGTTGAGAAAGTAGGTTTCTGTAGAACGTTGACTCGGAAAAGTGCCGCAAAAATATTCATTCGCCAAATTGTAGCCATGAGTCAGATAAGTTGCGAACACAGTCTGATCGATGTCTGTATTCTTAAAGACGCGTCAGAAGATGGATTATGATGGGGGGAACGGTGGCTGACAAAGGAAGGGTTGTTCCCCTTTAAACAGTGCCACGTATTGATTTGATGCTATGCTATGCTCTCTACACTCGGCGCCTCGCTGTGACTTATGGCCAGGGGGGAGGCATTTTTGGGGAAGGGGCACGTTTTCAGACTCGAATAACACATTTCTCTTTTTGCATTTAATGGGGAAAGAAACACCTTTAACAATGGTTTGGCTTCTCAATAATTCACACTTACATCTTATGTATTACTACATAAATTCTATGTATTAGTAGATAAATTCAAAATTTTCATCGAAACTAAAAAATGACAATTTTGGTAGGAGCTGGGAAGAAATTGACACGTGTCTTCCTTTAGAATGCAAAATTTGGCTGACCGATATTTTGCGTAACTCACTCGATAGAACTGCAATAGCCTTTCATTGTAATCTGGTTATCAATTTTTGATCCATAATATTAAACGTTTCTCACTCGGAATTATCTGTGGAGTAAATCTAAAATTAAAATTGATTTAAAATCCAATTGGGAATAAGAAACTCCCAACTGCTAATATATTTATAACGTGGATGGATGCATTTCCAATGGCATCCTCTTACACCGAACTAAAGCAAAGCAAATAACACTGATTTCGTTAATTTGAAACAAAACATTTTGCACAACAAATTATTTTATACAAATTTTTATATTTTTGAACATTTTTTTTTGTTCAGGCACTCACCTCTTCTTATTGTAATGGAATTTACAAAGTAAAGCAAAGTAATGGAATTTACTTTGAAAGTTCTATGATTTAGGTTTCTTCACTTTCATTGTCAACTAATTTTTCAAAAACAATTATAATTATCATTAACAACAATATACTGTTATAAAGGAGATTATTAAATTATTATAGCCTTCCACACTATCATAAACTATCATAAACCTTGTACTATACTCAAATACTACACCCATATCAAAATGCTTTCCATATTGAGCTAGAAATGCCGGTTTTAAAAATAGGATAGGGAGTTCCAACTATAATACTGTATATGTAATTTTTTCAAACATTTATAGTGTACGTCTCTTGAAGATAAAGATTTAAACTTCTGCTACATTTGTGATGATAATAAAGACACTTCAATCAGCATAACAATTAGTTCCAATCACAAATGAGATTATTAATCATAATAGCTCAAGAAACATTGTCAGAAAATCTTCCTTTGATAGCGTTAGCATAGACTAGACTAGGCTAGCAAAAAGTAATAATGATACTTTTCGCATTGAAGTTATCGGAGTGTCTCATCTGTACAGGAAGACATTTGCAAAACTACAGTTTCTTTAGAGTTCATGTAAGCTCTCAGCTTCAGCTAAGTATAACTTGGCCACTAGATGAATAGAATATTTAAGTCTCGTGCATTGAGACATCACTATTACCTGTGCTCTGTGTCAGTAAGATACCATCTATGTAAAATATCACTGAAAGAGACAAACAACATTTTAAAGCTATTGTTTGTGTATATATTTGTGGGATAGCTAGCTTTTTGAGCATTTACGTTTCTTACTGCTCTTGGATATGAAGAACACACAAGATTTTTGTAACAGAACGACCAAATAAGCTATAATTATTTTTTTTTTTGAGGGTGATGCCCACATGAGCTCTAGGCTTGTGCGTGGGTAATGAGAGGTGTAATTCACATTCACATAGCTATTTTCACTATGAAAAGTAATGTTTATTTTATAAATAGTTATGCTACAACATCTTTGTATTTAAATTATCAGTGAACATACAGGTATAACTTTTATTTATTCAATTCGATTTTACAACTTTGGGCTTTAATCAATCGCCAAACCTTTAGAGACCAGTGAATCAGGTAAGTCCAATACCTGTAAAAAGTACAGTATCCGTAAGTATGTTAGCTATTCAGTTATTACAGGCTCTTTAGCTTTTAACATTTCTTATAATTTTTGTGCTTGCTTTCTTTCTATTTTAGTAGCTCTAGAGACATTGTGGAGAATCGTACATTTTTGGTCCACGGTGCTCTAGATTTGAAATGTTAACAAATGTTCCACTATTTGAAGACTAGGCAAAGTAATTCTTGTACATGTTTTTCAGTTTTATTTCATTTTCTGTATTCATAAAAGTGCAGATTTTGTTCCACATCTTTCTTCACTCAATCTTTTTACTCTTATTGTATTTATTCTCCTTGAAAAACGATACAGTATCTCGAAAAACTGAAACACTCTAGATTCTCTCTATACAGTCGCCTATGATTTCTGGCGAAAATAATCAATTCAAGTATATTTGAAAGAACTATTCAACAATAAATGTCCTTTTAGTCCTAGATCATCAGTGATGGGGAAGCCCAATCCCATACTGAGGATTTGTGATCTGTCTTTCAGATAATCAACATCAGCGGTATACCGCGAATGCCTATGCATTGCATCTTGTGTAAAAGCTTAGGATGTGATATGGTATCATACGCTTTACTCATATCCAAGAACACTCCAAGTGTTATTTTATTATTATTAAAATTATTATTTATTACACTGGTCAGTTTTAAAATCGCATCATCCGTGCTCTTACCCTCCTGAAAGCCGTACTGATTACAACTGATAATATTATGTTTATTCAGGTAGGTATTTCATTAGCCTACATTTAATAATTTTTTTCCATTATCTTAGAGAAAACACTACCTCTGGCATGGTTATGTCAGTAGTTCAATAAGATTCACTCATTATGTGACACAAATTGAATACTGTACAATTTTCTATTTATTTTTCCAAAATAATCTTGTAAGCAGTGTAATCTGTCTAACCTACTTCCTTTCTATCCTACCATTCCATCATTTATGCAAATGCCCAAATAACAAATCCTAGATAACGATCTTGAGATACGAATGATAATAATATCCCATTTCATTAAATGGAGTCCCAATTGATTTATTCCAACAAAATGGAGTCTTTAGTGGCATCAGCCAATGGGCTTGGCCGGCCTTGTACTTGTAATAAGCACCTGAAGTGTACTCGCACTTGATTGGTTAACGTTGCGTGACGTAGATGGCATCAACCAATGACATCGGAGAATGGCGATCAGTGAGCAGACTGTTTATTTGTCAAATTAACAGATTTCCCATTGAAATTCACTACTGAATATGTTGTTCAAAGAAGTGGATGGTGTATTTTAATAATATTCCGAATAGTGGATGGAATAATCAACCTAAAAATTTGATTATTTTGAGTTCGGGTTGAGAAAATATGGTTATAGAATGAATTTCAAATTCCAAGTGGATGATTGAATGTTAAGACAGTTAGAATTCATTACATTCAATTTATAATAAACAAACTATAATACACGAATCCGATAGAATGATTTGTTGGAAGAAGGGTGGCTATGGGTATACGCAAAGTTAATTCAACTTTAGTGGAGGGTGCGTGATATCTTTGACTCTGTTTTCTGTGTTAAATATTTCGACTCATACAACGCACCCAGTTCCAGTTGTGATTCGTCCTACACAAGTTGCTCAGAACTAATATCTTGTAGGTCTACTCCAAGATTACTAGACAACTAGTTGTCTAGTAATCTTGGGTCTACTCCACATCTCCACATAATCTCTTAGGGCCGCTTTCCCCAACACTGCTCAAGTAATAACAGCTGACGCTCAATTTTTTTCTATACTTTTCCTATTCTCCGAATGAGGCTTAAGCTAGATGTATAGGATAAGCAGCGTTGGGGAAAGCGGCCCTTATTGACTCAAGCTCAACTGGACCAATTTCCCAGGACATTACCCAGCTTTATCTTGTGTGTCCTATTTCGTACCAAAGACAGTAGTATTAACCATTTATTTGTATTCCATTTAATTTTTTTATTGTTAGAAAATAAAAATGTTGCAAGACCTATTTTAACAAAATCTCATGCATTACACACGACAAAAAATTACGAAAAGTACCTACAAAAAACATTGGTAACACAAAATAAGAGGAAAAAAGAACTCATCTCATACTGTAAGTTATAAGTACTGTACTAACTGTAAGTTGAAATTACCTGTTCGTAATTGAGTTTCAAAGGTCAAGGCTTCAAGATTTTAAAAATATTTTGCTTATAGTTTACATAGTAATAAAAATAACATTGATCTAAATAAAAAAAAATAAATGTTTTATTGCCAAAGTAAACAAATGATACAAAACAATAATATCATAAAACAATAATTTTTGGCGTGGCTGGAAAAGAGAGTCCCTGTGCTCCAGCCACGAGTTCTAAAAAAATGAATATTGGAAAAACTATTATGAAATAGTAAAATAGTAATAGAAATAGAAATCTATCTCAGCATCGACTCAACAAATTTTAAAATTCTCCAATTCACCCGGAGTCACGTGTCTTCAATCTACCTCCGTTAAATCTGAAATCAACTGGCCCTTAATCCTTGAATACATTTATAAATGTAACGTTTCTTCTCATCTGGCTTTAAAAGAACGTGCTTTAATTTCTGTTGGGCTGAAATGTGGCAAAAACATTTTTCTAAGAAATTTTCGGCGATTATAATTTTCGAAGAGGATTAGTGACCGCAACGACCAGCAATGCAGCAGCGATGTTAGCGGAAGCGTACGATCGTGGTGGTTGGGGGTTGGAGGGGGGAGGGGGGGGGGCGGTTTGGTGGTTGGTTTGGATCGAAGAGGGCCAAAGTGAAGCTGCGCAAGCGCGCACACACCAGCTGATGATGTCGAGGTTCGTTCGATTACCGGTTTTGTTAACTAAACCCTCGGTCACCGAAAGACTGCAGTCTTCACTAACGACAGTGAGTTTTCTATTTAACATTATTTTTCTATTCATAAATCCATCATACAAAACACATAGACCATACAATAATGCTCACACATTGTTGCCATTGCACTCCTTCGAACGCCCACACACCCCCGTTGTGCTGCTACGCTGTAATTCGATTAAACGTTTCAGGTGCAATCAAGAAAAACACTAGAATTACTTCTTTACCTGGATCGTCAATAAAAATAACTATTCTTACTGTAATCATTTAAAACCATTAATCTTAATCATTTTAAAATCTTAATTGCCGTCAGAGATTCAATCCCTATATCAATAACTCCAGGAGGGGGAGGGGAACTTCCTTTCAAATCAATTCCAAGTATTCGTCTATCAAGCAGCCTCAATGTTATGTTCTTCAATTTAAAGTACTGTATTTGTAGTACATATGTGTAGTACTGTATTTAAAGTACTGTACTTTTAAAGTACTGTGTTCTACAAATTTTTGTACTGTATTTGGAAAAGGAACTTCTTCAAATCTTCATAGTTCTTAAGAGTGCTGAAAACGTTCTTGAAGACAGTCAAAATGAAAAATTAATTTCAAGTAGTCTTTCATCAAGCATAAACATTCCACCTAGATCTTCAATATTATTGGTCATCAGAAATTTAACCTTCAGCAATTTTTGGAATGGTGGAATTTATCTGTGAATAGAAAACAAATCACCTAAATGTTTTAATGTTCTTCTATCTATTGAGTACCTACAATATTATAATCCTCCCAAATCCTCATTTATCATTGTAGCAATTTCAGGTGTAGAGAAGTTGACTTAAAAGAACAGAGATGAGATAATTAAATCAATACAATTAACATACATTAACTTTTAGTGAATGATTCGAGGTTTCTAAACCTTCCAGCAATTTTTCCAGCTTAAAAGAGTCTCGGAGTTATAAGAAAATAGATGAACTCCAAATAGTCTTCAATAAACAACCTTTATTGAAAATATTATTAGTGATGAAATCAGATAGGCCTACAGTTTGTTACTTCTCAATAAAGTAAACTATCCCGAATTCTAGTAGTCGAATAACTTATTCGAAACAGAACTGATCAATTCTATGATTCCACTATGATTGTACACTATAATGTATACATCAATAATGTATAAACTCTCCATAAAGAGACCACGGTTGTGTAGCTTAGATGCATTTCTTCTGTTCTCTTTCCCTAGCTTGAAAGGCAGTGGTGCGGTACATTGAAAAAAAATTATTGATAAATATTGTTGTATTTATAATGATTGTTGTATATTATAAAATGATAAGAACCATTTGTAAACTCAGCTGATTTTTATCTTGAACGATTATTTTCGAGATAATTTGACAAATATACTTATCTAGTGTTCCCACACTGGAAAATTTGCCACTGCACCACTGTTGGAAGGACCACCCCTTGGATTGTCCACTACAAACATGATATTCCAAAATATTCTCCTACAAACAACCTTTTAATGAGTGGAACATAAGTATTCAATCTAATTAGAAATGTTGTTACCGTGAAATGTCCAACATAGCACAGACAGGGAAAGTTTAGGTGTAGGTAGAAGTATAGGTATATATAGGTAAATGAATTCTACTCCAGTAGGTAAAATCTTTGGAAATACTAGAGAATTAAAATCTAATATGAAAATTTGCTTAGTAAACGCACAAAAGTGGCTGAACTTGCAGTAATAAATAGGAAACGGAATTTATTCCTTCCTCAATACTAATCATCGAAATTATCCTCTTCGATCGAGAATAGATTCAACTCTCGTAATTCGTCTCAATTCTGTTGCCTTACTTTCTCGTGTATAAAGTAGAAAAATTGCAATTGCATCTCCTTTTGTGTCTATCAAAACCCTTATAGCCCAAGCTATAATTGAATATCAATTCCAGAATTAGAAGCTCGCAAACACGGTGCCACTTGTCAGTTTTTCCATTTCACAGTGAAATAATATCAATCACTTCAACTTGCAACCGAAACAGGATATGTTCAGAATAATCTTCAAGCACACAATTGATTAAGTTTGTACTGTTAATTGCATTCTTTTTGTTCATTTCTTTTATTGATATTTTTCGCTTATAGGGAATTGTTGTTGCTTGTATTCTGAGCTCAAATCTTTTGAATTTGTGTGAAACAACACTGATGTAATTCACTCCTCAAAAAAAGGCAGATGAATTTGAACTGTTCAAAGCTGAAAACTGTTTCATCCTTGAATGGAAACTGAATACTAGTTTAGTAGATACTATAGTAATCTGTTTAGTAGTAAACTATAGTTGAGTTTATTATAGTTTAGTAGATACTATTGCAATCATAATCAGATTTTCATTTACGACTTGTGCCCCTCCGCTTATTTTTTTTTTCTTTTTTTTTCTGAGGATGATGCCCACATGAGCGTGTGGTTTGTGCGTGGGTAATGAGTGGGGTGATGATGAGATATGACGACTACTTTTTAGGCAGTCGGGACCGACGGCTTAACGTCTCCTCCGAAAGACGGGAGTGGCCGTATTTGTCAATAAATCCTTCCGTCAACCAGGCTCGAACCCTGGCCCAATGGATTTTATCTGACTGCTGATAACTTAATCAGTCTGACGCCTTAGCCGCCTCGGCTACGAACCACTCCCAATTCTTATTAGTAGTATTGAAAGGCGGGGACTGGGACATGGTATTGATACCATGAAAACATAGGCGGATTTTGGGACACCAAGAAATGACAGGCGGGGACTGGGACACAAGAAATCACGGGCGGGGACTGGGACACAAGTAAACACAGGCAGGTTTTAAATACAATCTCTGTGACATTTTTCAAGTGCAAAAAACTCTAGGACATTTTACAAACCATGATTTGATTGAATTGGTATTTCTGGACTTGGAGTCTAGAGCATGTTATAGTATAATGTGTGCTGACTGAGCTAACAGCAGACCAAGAAAAATCTTATTCTCTTCACTGCATAAAATGCTTGAAAGGTAAAGTAGGATTTCTTTCATTTGTTTTTGTAAGTGATTTGGCATGTTGGATAAGGACTCAACCATTGTTAGTTAACATTGCCACTAGTCATGGGTTCGAATCCACATCCCAAATCATTTCTTTTTGATGATATTTTCAAAAGAAAGCTCAAATAATCTTGGTTAACAAGAGAGTTGATATTCTCAATGTACTGTATAAGCAATATTCAGGCGTTGTGTAGACAACCCACCTGACAGAGACATTATTATTAAAGAAAGGTTACGGGTTCTAGTGGAAAAAATGAGAAAGCATATTTCTGTATTTTATTGTAACTTATTTACGTTGTTTCTTGAAATTTCTAGTCAGTATATTAGAGAGTTGGTTAGCTGTGATGATAATGCTCATGATTGTTTCACATATTGGATTAATAGTCATCATTCTACTGACTGTCGGGAACTGCAGAATAAATTGTACAATGAGGAGCTTGGATGAAACAGAGGAGGAGGCGATGACATGAATGCTATAAATAACCAATTTCCAAGAAACAATGATGTTATCAACTATATAAAGGAGGCCAAGTAGCAGTCAAGCATCATTATCAATCATGAGTACCACCAGTGTACTATCTCCTTGTGACTGCAGCAGTGAGTGTCAACTCCTTCAAGCTGGATCCCCAGTACCGTGAGTGGAGAGTTTCTCATCAAGTGAGCATGGACTGGATACTTCAAACATATTTCACATGCAACAGTGTCTGCAGTCATCCGGACAGTTCAACAAGGATCTTGGAGCAATGCGTCAACACATCAAAGACTGGTGCATGAACCTGGCTGGTGAACATGATGTGGATAAGGAGCTGTGCCAGCAAGTCCATTGTGCATATGATTTTGCGCACATGCCTCCATCCATCCTTTACATCGTCAGAATTCCTTGAAGCCATCATCAATGCTTCAGTTGAGGTGTGTACACTGCACTGTCAAGTTCAACCAGCTCCACCGCCTACTACTGCAATTGCATCTATACCATCTCCAGACACCGTAACAGTGTCCATCAGCAATGGAGCCAGCAAACAGTATGAAGGATGTGCCTGCGTTGATTGCCACCATGTAGACGAAATTTTGGATTGTGGAACCATTCTTCAAGTTTGGCTACAATAATATTCTGGAACCGTTTGGGACACCAATAAATTTTAAACAGAAAATAGCTGCATGTTTTCCAACAGCATCAGTGTTTAACCTGGACTTTAACAAAGTTATTTTGGAGTTTCCAGTTGGTAGAGGACTATGTGAAATGGCTACCGATCTAGGTGACATGTACCCCTGGGTGAAAGCCTAGATGTTATGCCTAGAAGCCTGTTTAGCATATCAATCATTCTATTTCAATATCATTTATTGTTTATGAAGTGTAAATAAATATCACATGTCTCATCTCTGAAACCATGTGTCGACTACAGTTATTTCATAACCTTAAAACCATGGTTTAGGTTAGGTTACATGATCAAATTGCGCAGTTTGGCTCAAACAGTGATGATGTCATCACAGAATTCATGGAAAGCAAATTGCACAACACAGTTTGCCTCACAAACAGGATAAAACCTGCTCTGCTGGTATAGTTTAAAGTAAATATATAGCTATGAAAGTGTTTGATAGTCATTAGTATGGATAAGTCTGTGATGGCGAGAGAGTTGCACAGACCAGGGCGTAGGAATTTTCCTACAAGGATGGTTACTGTGAAAGGTCTTGATGATCTCTATCAGGCTGACCTTGTCAGAGATGATTCCTTATGCTCGTCAGAACAAAGGTTATAGGTACATTATTACAATTATCAATTGTCTTAGTAAGTTTGCTCTTGCTATACCAATAAAGAGCAAGTCATTTGACGATGTAGTCAAGGCAATGCATCCTATTTTAGCTCAGTATCCAATGAAACATTTGCAGACTGACGATGGTAAGAGTGGTTCAATTGAAATTTCAACAACTGTGCAACAGTGCGGTATCAATCATTATTCAACATTTTCAGATAAAAAGCGTCAATAGTTGGAACGTTTCAATAGAACACTTAAACATTTAATGTGGGTCAAATTCACTGAACGAGGAACCTATAGGTGGACAGATATTCTAACCTCACTTGTTAAAGAGTACAATGGCAGAGTACATCGTACAATAGGTATGCGACGGGCTGATGTTGAGAAGGTGCATGAGAAGCTTTTACTTTCCAAACTTGGTAAACAGCGTCAAGAGTATCAGCAGGGCTTGCTTGGATAAATCACAGCCTACGTTCTATCCGGGTGCTCATCAGAAAATTGAGCCAGGTGATAAGGTGAGAATCAGCATAAAATGACGTTTGACAAGGGATACCTACCCAATTGGACAAATGAACTGTTCACGGTAACACGTGTGCGACCCACAGTGCCAGTAACCTATGAGTTGGAAGATTATAGAGGTGAGCCTGTGCAAGGAGGATTCTATGCTGAAGAAATTGTAAAGACAAAAAGTGCCAACTGTATTTGAAATTGCCAAGGTATTGAAGAGAAGAGGTAACAAACTGTTGGTGCGCTGGGAAAGGATACGATCGCAGTCACGACTCGTGGATTGATAGAGGTGACCTTGTGTGAGTGAGATGAAACAGGTCGTGCAACAGCAAAACAAATTCAAGATAATTGACTTTGATCAAGTGGTGAGAGGTTGTGGCTTGTGAGACCTGGAAATGGACACAAAGAAGCGCCATGGTCCTTTGTTCCCAAACTACATGAGATGCATTATTTGTGGACCATCTGGGTGTGGCAAAACCAATTCCTGTTCAACATGCTGTTTGATCGTAAAGGAATTCACTTTTCAAACATTTACGTTTGGTCAAAGACTACATTTCAGCTAAAGTACAAGTTACTTCGTACAATTATGCAGGGACTGGGTGATGGAATGAGCTATGTCGAGTGTAACACAAGTGAAGAAATACTGCCTCAAATGAACTGCCAGCCAACTCAATAATTATTTTCGACGATGTGATTTGTGAACAGCAGGAGGCCATCAGACAATACTTTGGTGCCGGTCGGCATAGTGATGTTGACATGTTTTATTTGGCACAGACCTACAGCCGCATTCCAAAGCAACGTGCGTGATAATGCCAACTTTATAATTGTGTTTGAACAGGATGAGCTGAACATGAGACATTTGTATAGAGATCATGTAGGCGCTGACATGACCTTTGATCAGTTCAAGAGCATGTGCAATCAGGTCTGGTCATCAGCTGCGCATGCATTCCTTGTGATTGATCGCTCATCCAAAAGAATAGAGGCGCTACAGGAACGGGCTTGACACCTATCTAGTTGAGGTGTAAGCTCACTGGAGCTTCAGTACACTGGTGTACACCAAGCAGGATGGATGTGAATCGTAAGCAGACTGTGGAGGAGATTGCTCTCCCACCATCAAGGAGATTGCCAAGCTGAAACGTGACATCAAGAGGAAGCACAAGGAGCTAACACTTGGAAGTGAAGAGTTGTCAGAGGAGCATCATGCAAAGCGCATAAAACCGTTGAAGCTGAACACTGGCCAACATTGTTGAAGCTCTCAAAACCACCACCACCACCACCACCACCACCACCACAGCAACCAGCAAGCGGAACCACTGCCAGCAGCACAAGAGCCCCACCCACAGCGCCTTGCAGTGCCTATACGCCAACATAAACATCATGCACTACCTACGCCACACACTAACACCGATACATGCGACGACCTCTGAAACAAGCTCTAAAACAACTGCAACTGCGCCTGACATTTGGAGAGGCTCCTCTACATCCTTTGAAGCATTCGGAGATGATTCACACTTTGAAAGTCAGCTCAAGTACATCCGGTGTTGTGAGAAAGTTGTGGAGCAGCCATAAGAGAATTCACCCTTTGAGGTGAGGGATGATGATGTTCCAGGATGGTCAATGGATGAGGAAGGATCAACAAAATGAAAGTGTTCAACTCAATTGTGATGGATACTAGCCGAGATGTGGTGGAGATCTGAATTTGATCAAATGAATTGGCTAAAACATCTGTGGGGATCTATGTTAAGGTTTGATTAGAAAAAGAGTTGAGCTTTGATGATACATTTTGGACCAAAAGTGATTGACAACAGTTTTCGTTTAGGTAGCAAAATTTTAACCTTTAGGAACTAACGGGTCAAAGATTGTATTGACTGATCTAACAATGCGGAGAACGAACAGACTTTTGATGTACTACATAAGGACTTTGCTTGAACTTATATTTAGGAGAAAATTCCCAAAGCACTCCAAAAGTAACGTTGGCCGACAGAAAGGCCTATGTAGACATATTGGGTTTACCAATGTATAGAGATGACTATGCTGCAGGTGGTAAAATGGAGACTACAACAATATCAAGTACAAGAGAACAATACTTCGCTGTTGAAAAAGGCAAAAGAAAGGAAGGAATCAGTGGAAGAGGACTGGTGGCACCATTCAATATGGTGGCAAACAGTGATACCAAGATTGAATATGTCTACTACAATGACCCCATTGAGCTTGTAGACAGACTACAACTATTGGATCAATCCAAAGCAGTTGGTAACACTGGTCATGAGAATGAAATCAATTCGATTCTGGAAGAGTTGGTGGAAGGCGGTTACATAGTTGGTAACCCTGTAAACTAGTTGTACTATATAAGCGGATGATGTACTGTTCACTTTGTATTCATCATGAACACATTGGGTAACAGTAATGCTCGTCATAGGCGGGTGATCAATTAGCAAATCCTCAAAGCAGCAGAGATGCAATAAATCTTGGTACATGTAGAGATTTGATTGAGGTGTGACTGCCAAAGAGAAGGGATACAATTACATTGCAAGTATTTACAAGTCTCAATGACTCAGTACTGACTGATGTGATGGGATCAATCAGTACCCACTAAAGATGGAGTGAACAAAGCGATATTTGGAGAAAGCGGATGGATGAGCATTCTACGTGAAGTTGTTGAAAAAGTATTAACAGTTATGGTAACTTTGGTTAAGGGCGTGCAAACGGTGATACAAGTTTTTACAAGTGGACAGGAATGGAAAGATTATGGTGCTTGAAGCGCATAGGACTTGACAAGCCTCCTGAGGGTTATAAAAGAGAGTGAGGAGAAGCAAAGAACACCATTAGATGGCTGGGTGCAAAAGGAAAGAAAGGAGGTACCAGGGAAGAGGTGTTTGACCGAGCACTTGCAAATGCACCACTGGAACAATAGTCAACAAAAGGCAGTTGATATTTTGCCAGTTGAACTTCATCTTCCGGTTATAATACCAGCAAGCCCAGGTACAATTTGCAGATCCTGAAGAAAGCCCGGTTGGCAAAAAGGGTGATCCAGGAATCAACAGACATGAACAGTCGGGCCATACCCAAGCAGCACGACATTGCCCTATTCACCAGAATAAAGTTGATACAGCCAAAGCAAGAGCAAAGGCTGAGCAGGAGACTTGGCTGGAGCCTTGAGCTTAAGGGTGTAGCCAACTTGTCTCCAGAGGCAGAGATTAGCATGAAAAAGGGCTGCAGCAGTAGCCGGTGACCAACATCACGCTGAAGGCCAAAGCAAAGTTTGGAGGGAGGAGCAAAACGTCAAGGGAAGAAGAAGAAAGGTAGCAGCTGCTTCCAAAAGGGAAAAGGACTCTACCGCAGGGCGTCAACAGAAGGGCAGGAAGCCAGCACGCCATCGTCAATGCAAACGGCGGCGGTAATTGCTCTTCTTCAGATCTGGTAGCTGACTGATGCAGAACCCTCTACAAGTATCGCATTAGCTTAATAGTCTAAAGCTGAAACATTTCAAAGGTGTTTATGCAGGGATGCTCTACCTGCATCAGGGACACTTTAGAAGCTTGAGGTGGCATCATCAATTTGGACACCAGCAATGGAGCCGGCACCACATTGGGTGTGCTATGTGAAGAAGGATAGAGCTGCCATCTACTTTGACGGACGCTTTGGAAACCTCAAGGCCACCACAGGAGGTTGCTCGACTACCATGCACAGCATGGTTTGGGGCCAACTTAACAAGGATGCAGGGCTACAACTTATAATCAGAAGCAAGAAAGATCTGTCACTCTCATATTTGTGGCCACATTTATGTTTTATAAAATTTTTGGTTGATGAAAATAATAAATGAAAATTTTTAATATTGCACAACAGAGTTTAATCATTTCCCTTTCCAATAAAAGAGTATAGAAATAATGAGCAACAAAGGACCTATTGCCAGTCATTGTGCAATAGTGCATTGAGCAGGCAAGACCATGATGCTCTGTTTTTGGAGGTAATACATCTGTGCTGAAGAAGTGACTTTTATCTCACCGCTTGATACAAAGCAGTGGTGAATGGGAAAGGTGGACTCATCAGCTTTACAAGCTGCAATTCAATACCAATGTTGAAATGAACTACAACAACAAATTCTAGTGTGCTTAAAAAATAACTCATGTGTTTAAGAAGAAGGGTGCAAAAGCTGATGCTGCCGAGAAGAAGAGGATGATCCATCGGCTGAAACATCATGAAATTATAAGAATGATAGAGTCAGCCATACTCAATCAATGGTATAAGAGTGCTTCTCTTGAAAAGCTAAGCAGACATCGGCTGGTGGAGACATTGATTATGAAGATAACTCTATAACAGATAGTAGCCGGACTGCAAGAGCTACTACTGCAGCACCCCGTTATAAGATACTGGAGTTTGTATCATTGCCAGAAGGCAGTTTTGAATTTCAAAACAATTGCCAACCTGCTTACATCAAGGCTACATGATCGCAACATAAAACTTCAGATGGCTGTGGACCCATCAACCTTGAAATGTTCAGTATTGAGCAATGCCAAATTGGATTTCACAAAACCTGCAGTCGATTTGAAGTCTGCTGGGATTCAACAACACTAGGATCATAGAGGCTGACACAGAGGCTAAAGGTGATACAGCAGTGCAAATCAGTCGACCCAATGTAATACGTGTAAAAGTGCAATGTTGTGAGTGGGTCGTACTCAAATGGTGTTAAGGATCACGTGATCTATGAGTTTTACCCAAATGTTGATCCAGGGTATAAAATAGTTGTGACTGTACAGAAGGCATAACCCTATTTGCCGGTGGACGCCAAGCAGATTAGTAACATTCGTTGGAGGTTGTTGTGAGAACGGACGTCTCATTAATAATAGAGGTGAGGAGATCAATGTTACTCTGCATCTGAGACAACGCAAGTGAGATGGTGCTGATATTTGATAAGTGGAATCGTGGACTGGATAATGAGGCGGCATGCGACATGGAGGTAGATCGTCAACCTACAGAAACAGATAAAAGGCCTGCAAGTGCTGCAAACGTCATTAAAATCATTTAGACTCTGTAGAGTTAACATCAAGGAGCATCAACTATTTGAAAACGTGGCTGTCACCTACGACAACAACAGCAGCAATAATGGGAGTTTTAGATGTGACAAGGAGTGGACCCAGATCGGATAACATATCATTGGCTATGAGTACCATTCTCATGCTCCATATACTACAAGCTTCAAAGCCAATGATGAAATCTGGGATACCAATTCCAACAACAGGACATTTACACAATCCCATCAAGCTATCTACATGTGGAGTTTAAGGTGACAAGTATGCAGCTAATGCCGCCTTAGGCGAGAATCCCTGTGTCTCTGGATTCTTTGCTCACCTTTGGTCAGAGATACGCTATGAGATAAATGGTGTGATAGTAGATAGCTACGCACCCCTGGAATTACCAGCCTGATGAAGAATGCTATGACATTTGATGTCAATGAGAGAAGAACAGGATGGAGCAGGCTGGCTACAAGTTTGATCCAACAGTTGGATTTGCCACTTTTCCTCCCAATGGAGCTGATACAACAATCATGGATGTGCCTCTCGCTACCTGCTGGGCTTTGCCGAAGATTACAAACAGATTCTACTGAATGTGAAACAAGAGCTGGTTTTGAGACGCAGTGCTGACACTACTAATTGTTTGAATGCTGCCGGAAGGTTGTCATTGAAAAATTACATGGAGAATACCCTATGTGGAAGTGGCTGATGAAAACAAACTTCGTCTGCTGAAACTTGTACAGAATGATACACCTATAAGTATGACATTCCGGCATTGGGAATTGTCAGTACCCAACCTTACCTGCTACAAAGAAGCATACATGGACTGTCAAGTCAACAGCACAACATGAGAAGCCTCGCTACATTGTGATTGGGCTGCAGACAGCGTGATATGGAGTGGCAACTGCTAATTCATCCCAATTTGACAAGTGCAACATGAGAGACATTCGAGTGTTTTAAACAACAAGTACTATCCGTATGAGAGCATTGGCGGTGATGATTGTTGTGTATATGGCATGTATGAAGCTTTCAATGGAGCCTACAATCATGGACATTCCCAATTGGTCAATCCCCTGTTTGAAAAGAGTGCTCTAGAAAATGGCGAATGATGTTGTATGCTTTTGATTGTTCCCCAAAATGAGTCACTTAAAACTGGCAGTATTGATGTGAGAATTGAGTTTGAAGCAACTGAAAACATTCCTGCAGATACACGTGCCTACTGTCTGATGATTCATGATGTGACCAAAGAGTACAAGCCAATGTCGGTATTGTGCAATCTGCCTAGAGAGGGTATAAAGGTGGATGGCAAGTGTTAGGATAGTCATTCTGGTAAGAAGCATTGGGCGAAGCAGGCATCATGTCCACAGCTAAGAGAGTTTTACAGTTTTGGATGAGGAAGGAGAGTTGCCTGAAAGTGATGGTGAGGATGTTGTGGGATGCTGCATTGGCTTCTCTACTAAGCATGGGAAGAAGGATGCAGATACTGCTGCTGCTGCTGCTGATGATGAAGATTCTGATGAACACAAATACATGGAAATGTTGCCGAGAAGAGCTGCAGACATTTTGGACCACTACCACTCTACCTAATGGACTTTCAGGGATTTGAAGGATTGAACAATGAGTTTATTGTCAAGGAGATGGCTATATTGGAACGTGATGATAGGCATTGTGTGACAACGCATCATTATTTCTTCAAGTCACCCTACCCAGACATGCTGCTGAAGACAAGTGAGCTGCTTGACAACAATGCTTTACAACGAGCAAAACATGGACTGCGATGGTCTGGCAATGGAGCTGGTCAGAGACATCTACCCTATTCTGAATTGAGACAGATTGTGTGTGGAACAGTTGGAAGATGGCTGCATGAAAACAACAACTCAATCAAGATCTTTGTCTATGGCTATGAGAAGATTACTCTGCTCAACACAATGCTACAGCTGGATGACAGGGAGAATGTGGAGTATGTGGACCTAAGTTCACCTTATCTTTCCATGAGATGCCCAATCTGGATACACTGATGAAGAATGCTACAGGAGTCTACTGCCCAGAACATTTCCTGCTCAACTTTGTGGAGACTTTGAGGATGAAGCTGGCTGGCGATAAAGGAACCCTGGATACTCAACCATTTTGTGCACTGAATGTAGTAAATGTTTCACAATTGGATAATGCAAACTTTGTTTAAAGATCAATATTTTTGTCGCAACTTGTTTATGGCAATAAAGAAAGAAATGTAATTATTGTGTCATCATTGACTTATCCCACCACCACCTCTAGTATTTGAGGAGTTGCTGCTGCTCAGTATAGTTTAGTTTGACATCTACAGTCAAGATGTACTCAAGGTATTTGAGCTCAAGGGTGGTTAGAATTTTTCAAATAAATCCTATTATATTAAGCAAGTGTAAATGCTAACCAATGTAATCTAATAAGAGAGAAGAAATTATCTCTGAAAATGTACTTTAGGTTGAGTTCGTCTTGATGAAAAACAATCACAAAATTACTACAGTCCCTAATAAATTGTTTTGGAATTTTAGTATAACTTTGACAAATGTAAAACACATCGATTTTATAGTGTCTGGCTATAGCAAAGTATTCTTGACAATTCATTTGATTCCCAATCGAAACATCATCGAAAATCATAACCGAATTTTTAGGCAGATCGCAAGGTTTTGGAATTGATTCATTATTTGAATAGAAAGAATAAGTCATGCCGGGATTGATGAGAGAGTCTTTGCCAGGAATCGGTATTTATCTTGATGTAGAGACTTTGAAAACACACATACATTTTTGAATCGAATTCCGTTTGGGTGAAAAAGCATGTTGAGAATCGCGTTTGTTTTCCCACTGCCACTGGGTCCAACTAAAATACATCTTAAATGATTCGGGAATAAACTACTGTGTCTTTTCTCATAATTTTTGTCTGACTTGACCATCTTACATTTTTCTATAACTTCATCAAAATTACTCACCTCCAACTTACATCTATGCTGCTTGCTAATCATACTAAATCTTTTCTATGAATCCAGGAGTCAAAATCTTTTGTATACCCTTTCCAACGAACAAATAATCTATCACCGTCTCTACGCAGCACTTTTTCAACTAGGAATGTATCTGTCAAAGTTGTTTTAGACAATTCCTCTCTATAAAAACCACCTTTTATTTTCTCACCTCTGAAATCCTCAATGATGTATGTGAGCGGTTGAGTTTTTTTAACCTCTGAAATCGTAAAGACTTCCTCCGACCAATTCGGGATGTAACCCTTAGCAAATGTGTTTTTATACTTGCTTATACGTACGTGATCACCAACTTTATAAACTGGTTTAAGCTGTTTACGATTACGCCACATTTTGGCGTATCTGATTTTCAATTTTTCGCATAGGTTATCATGCTCTGGAAATTGTTTTGAAGTTATGTTACAATCGCTGGTTCATGTCCCAGCTTCCGCGTATGGTTCCTTGTGTCCCAGTCCCCGCCTGTGATTTCTTGTGTCAGTCCCGCCTGTGATTTCTTGTGTCCCAGTCCCGCCTGTCATTTCTTGGTGTCCCAAAATCCGCCTATGTTTTCATGGTATCAATACCATGTCCCAGTCCCCGCCTTTCAATACTACTCTTATTGTTCTTCTAAATAATAGAGCCCTTCATCTGTAGACGGTCGCGCATTAGACTGATTTTTGCACGGTCGCCTATTGGACGTAACCGTCTTGTATTTCTTGATCCACCAAGTTATGCAATGTTAACATATTAATATTTACTTCTTGCACTTGTGCTTAATATTAACGACTTGCTGCCAATGGGTTAGTAATAAGTAATAACCATCAATGTAATGATGGTTATTACTTAGGTACATTAGTAATGTACAATGAGACTGGAAGATTTAGCGTTCTAATTCACGTGAAAAATCATCAATCATTCAGAGCTGATGTTTCTTTACTTTTGATATTCACTGTATTTTGAGTATTCACTGTATACTGAGATTTTGGGAACGCTCGTACACAGTCATCAGTGTATTGTTGTGAGCCAGTGGGGGATGAAGAGGAGTGATTTGTGATCCAACGGTACCTTCAGCCAAACCGGTTTCAAGCCGGGTTACTGTCACAGCAACGGGCGGCCATTCGGCTTTATCATACTAAATAGAAATAAGTACGAGATATTGACGAATAGCGAACTTGGTACTTTTGAAGTACAGTATATGGGTCATGCCCAGGAGCACCCAATCGCCCTTGAAATGTTATGAGTTATCTAATTTATTCAATAACTTATCAGAGGTTGAATAATAGTCGTATCTGGAGAATGAATTATCGGTTAGCCTATGACTTGGAAAGCGAAAGCATTCATAACTCGGTCCATGTAATGCTGGTGAAGCGAAAATTTCTTAGAAAATGTTCATGGACTTATTCAATATTTCCTAGAATATTTCAACATTTCATGATAATATTTTGTAAGGTTAACCTCCCATCGTACCAGTAGAAACGTTCGGGGAAAGCATTGTGAAATGCAGTAAGTTGATTAGAACCACAGATGAAGGCGTGTATGTCATTACAATAATTTAATCAATTTTATCTGTGTAGGAGCTTCCATATTGAGGTAGCCGAGTTTAAAAAAATTGTAATACTATACTCCATACACAGAATAATTAAATTAGATTGAGATAGCTTAGAAAATCTACTGTAAAATGTAGATAAATAGCTTCACTAGCTCAAGTGTCAAGTCCCAGTAAACGCAGTAATTAACAATCAAGTCTGCTTTACAAATCTTGCAATCTAATGAAAACTGATAATTTTTGGAGGGTGATGTCCACTTGAGCTTTAGGCTTATGCGTGGATAATGGGAAGGGTGATGATGATAGATGTTTTGGCATCCGGGACCCACGTCTCCTCCGGTGGCCAAAATCTGTTGTAGTCAACTTGGATCAACCCAAGGTTCTTTGTATTATCATTGAATATATACCCTATATAGGATATATATTCAATGGTATTATCAAACCAGCGATAAGCTTCAGGCCACTCTGTAATACTGTTATAAATATCTAAAATATCTGCAATCTGTATTAAGATGTTTTCTAGTTGTAAGTTGTTAGTTTGATTTGACATTAGAAGAATATGTTCATAGTCATAGTCAGACACATTGTAAACCACTTTTTAGGCAACTGAATTTGCCAGCTGTCTATGCATTTGAGTGTCTTTTATACATTAAGAAAAACTCTGTAAAAAAATGCAATTGTTCATTGTTAATTTGGCTTGTCTATGAACCTTTTTAGATTTAAAATCCACTTGTGGTTAATTTGACGAATGTAAATTTTATAAGTGAATAAAAGATGTCGTATGTAACCTTGCGTTGGACTGAGTACGAGTTGACCATTTTCAAATTCATGAGACTTCTAAACTTATGTGAAACAGGCCATTTTATATCAACCATATTGTTGATAGAGTAAGGCCAAGGCCCCTGAGAGGCACTCCACAAGTTACAAGGTGAATGGCCGATGCTTGACCTTCTCTTTAGCTTCGCCTACTTAAGTCTTCCTACCTACAATCTACCATTTAAATAGTCAACATTCAAGTAACTTAAATAGTTTAGCATTCCAAAAACGCGAAATCAAATTGAGCTTGTATTTCCAAGCAAATTACCGGGTGATTCAAAAAGAATACCACAACTTTAAAAATTTGTATGTTATGAAAGAAACATCATTGAACCTTCTGTTATACATCTTTACAAAGAGTATTTAAAAAGTTTTTCCACTCAAAAACAAGTTCATAGATGTTCAATATGACCCCCTCCAGACACTCAAGCATTATCAACCCAAAACCCCCCTCAAACTTGATCCACACTCTCTGTAGCATATCAGGCGTAACAGTTTGGATGCCTGGTGTTATTTCTTGTTTCAAATCATCAATGGTGGATGGATATTGATGATTTGAAATAAGAAATAACAGTAGATTATCAAACTGTTACGCCTGATATGCTACAGTGAGAGTGGAAAGAGTTTGAGGAAGGTTTTATTGATATTGCTCGAAAGAACATCTCTGAACTCTTGTGAGTGGCTTCTTACTTCCTCTTTGAAATGATGTATAACAGAAGGTTCTATTATATTTATTTCATTAAATACAAAGTTTTAAAGTTGTGGTATTCTTTTTGAATCACTCTGTATTATTTCTCTGTTTATTAAATTTCATCCCTTTGCCCTCATGATTTATCAATTTAAATATTAGAGGAATTAGATCCATATATAGAAATATTTAAAGCGGTTGGTTATTTATCCATATTTGAAGCGGTTGGTCCCAGCGGCAGAGGCGAGGCTAATCGGTGAGATTAGATAAGAGACAGCGCCTACCACTCCCGTTGTAACGATGACCGGCTCCTCTAAATACAAAAATTTATGAGCTTCAAAATCGCTTCCAGGCTGTTCGGAACCCACCTAAAGGTGTAGGTCAATTTATCTCTCATCATCATCCTTCCCATCACCCACGCACAAGCTTAAAGCTTATGTGGGCATCATCCCTAGCAAAAAAAAAATATATATAGAGAAGCCAGAATTGATAAAAGCTTACAAGAAGATTTGAAAACACAAAATCAACAGTAAGACATAAAAATTGCTAACAAACAGATCTTGAAATATCATAGAATAATATAAATTAATAATGTACAACAATATTCGAAATAATATAAAACCTTCAGTTCATTTCAGTAATTTATGTTGAAGTTGAAACCATAACGTGTACCTGCGTATTCGCTGAGCATCTACGGTGTTGCGCTCTGGCGGATAATCGTTTCTGGAAATTTAAAATGTAAAGGATAGGTTTAAGTACGTAAAATTCAATTTTTGATTGAAATAGAATTCCCTGTCGCTATTTTTCCTACTTATTGATTGTGGAATTATATTTAGAATGAAAAATTGAAAGAACCGCATGTTATTATACATCGTTACAATGTTTAATTCAAGTTCTAAAACAAACTTTGAAGATTATGTTTCACGCTTTCACGTATTTTTATTGTTTTTTTTTTCGTCATGATTGTGCAGACAAAAAATTCTGAGGATAACAGCTGATATACTCGAGTATAGGCGAATACAACGCCTGCAATGTAAATAAATGCAAAGTTATGTTTACTTATCAATATTTATTGAAGCTGTTATCCATTTTCTTCGTTGAATCATTTTATGTTTCGAAATAGGGAAACAGTAGAATAATTTAAAATTACTATTATGTCCCTTATTTTTACAAAGAGACACGCTACACTATCTTTTATCCATATTTTTGGTTTATTCCCTATTCTTTCCCATGTTGAATGGTCAGAGTTTTTGCACAAAAAATCCACTGTAAGCGCTCAGGTCAATTTTGTTATCCCCTCCACCTACGTGCGCACAGGGAATAATGGAATATTCTGGGGTCATGACAATATCTCGTTAATTTATTTAGCTAATCATGTACAATATTGATACTTATGGGGGGAGTTATTCATACCCAAATCTGTTTCTTTCTCAATATTTGAAAATGGACATCATGCGTTCTGACTTCATAAGCATAGGCTTTATTTTTTTTTTATGTCTAAAATAATGCTACAACCTTGCATGCAAAGCATCTTGGCACTAGAGATTAGCTATCAATTTTTCTCGATATGAAGTTCAAAATTTGAATAATTCTGTCCTTGGGAGATGTGGGAGAGCAATAAGAAAATTGATTTTTGCATAAAAATTCCAGATGTTTGATTCAGTTTGCACTTTGCACATACTCTTATCAATTCATATTATTATTACCTTAAACATAGACTCTTATATGAAATGAGACCCCATATAAACCCCATAATATCCGAATATGAATTATATTTGTTTCTGGGGGTGAATTTATATTGGAGTAAACATTTTTGATGAAAAATTTAAAATGGAATTTCAATTTACTTATAAACTATTTTGTAAACATTTATTTTTCCATACAGAAAATTGTAACCAATTCCATACAGAAAAAAACACTCCTATGTTTTCAATAGATTAATATTTTTATTTTCTTTATTTGGGTCTGTCAGACTTCGCCCGTTCGTTCTAGGGTTAATCTAGAACTAGCATAAATATTCTACACGAATAAAGTAAATAATGTACAGAGACATTCATTTAATTTGACGCTTGGCATTAGATAGATAGAGATATCATTTCTTGACGTTGCTGATGACCGTAGAGTACGATGGCAAAGAAATAATATCTCTCTATCTATCTATCCAATGCCAAGCGTCAAATTAAATGAATATCACTGTAATCACCATGATTCCCATTACCCAAGTACAAGCTAAGTACAAGTACAAGAGCTTCTCCTTCTCTGGCCATCAGAAAACAAAATCTTCAATATTAAATTACAAAAAACTGCCAACATACTTCATTGTTTAATAACTTTATAATATTATATAAGTTCTATTGTTTCAATACAGTATTTCAATGCCAAAAATGATGTCATACTTCACTTCACAATAGATAATAGGTTCAGATCAGTATTTAGTTTCTTAATTTGTCATGATTAGTAGATTACCACAGAGAACAGATTAGAATCTGTGACTAGAGAGTATCGCTTCTCTATGTTAACTTGACAACTGTCGTAGAAATCAATAAAAAACTTTACATAATATAATTCATTCAACCACACTATTTCATTATAGAGGAATACAAGCTCCATATTAACCTATACGATATAATAATCTAGACAACTACTACTATACTACGAGAGATGGCATACAGTAGGCTAATAATTACTTGTTAAGGGATGGTTAATTCATAATCAACCATATATTTTTATATTCTTAATTAACCATATATTTTTATATTCATAATTAACCATCATATCGCTTTTCGGCCTGTTGGCTAAGATCAAAGTGTATAACAAGAGCTTGTTACCTATTGGTACTTGGATGAATAATGATTAATATAATAAATTAGGTGGAATGCCAAAAAATTTGTTTGATAATCTGAACTTTAATATGACAACTGCCACCATAAGTGACAACCTTGCCGGGAAGCACAGCTGACAGCTAGACTGGAGGGTTGAGCAGAGCTGAGCAGGTGACTGGCATACTAACCCAAAGGTCATCGGCACGACATCTCAGCTCTCCGCTGGCTGGCCCGTTACTTGACTTGGAACCCGTTACTACGACCAACTACGTCATCGCAGCGACGTCGCTAGCCCCCTTACGGTATCAGCCGCCCCTCCTCCTCCTCCTCCTGCTCCTCTTACTCCTACTCCTCCTCATCCTCCATCACGCAACCGAATCACAGCAGGTGCGGGGCTAGGGGCGAACCTTCAGTGCGGGGCCCTTCACTTAAAATATTAAACTGTATACCCCATCTACAAGCTCGAACATTCCGGTGGCGGATTAAGGTTTGTGTTTTGGGGGGGGGTAGCTTAGAAGGGGCAGTTCTGGGAGGGGGGTCTGGGGTGTATGGAATACCCCCAGATACAGGGGGGGTAACTTTTGAACAATTAAGAGTGAAAACCCGAAAATCTAAGCTCTAAAACTGCAACGTTTGTCTTACATAAATACTAAAATTGTGTGATATTTTTATAAAACGATGTATTTTTCCAGTGTAAATCACAACAAAAATTCAAGTTAACATGTGATGAGCAAATTTTAAAATGAAAACACGCACGCTAATGAAACAAAATGATCAGATGGTTTTTGTGATTTATTGATGATTGATATTGAATGATTATTGTTCAGGTCTATTGATTGATTTATCGTAGTTTATTGATAATATATTATTTGATGATATATTAATTGAATAATTATTGATTTCAAGTTTTCTAAAATTGTTAAAATCTTATATTTAATTTCATTCTCATTCATTTGACATACTTTTGTTAGTATTTTTGATTCATTTGATTTTTATTTCTCATTATTTCACTTACATTACATTTCTTGTTCTTTACATTTCTTCATACTTTATTCTTAAAATACATTTTTTGATTGTATAGTGTATGATTGTAATGTGTGAAGGAGGCAAAATGGGTTTTTACCTGTTGCCTCCATGAATAAAATTATTTATTTATTTATTTAACTATATGAATAGGTTGCAATGAACAAACAAATATATTAAACCATACCTTCAACAATAGATATTGCTAATGCTAACTGCCTTTGAGGGAGTTGGTTGCTATTTTCAAATCCATGTTTTCTGCTTGAAGTGTCTTTTACTTGCTGCATTAATATTAATAGCAAAAAGGATGTCATACCATATTATTACCATATACCATATGTGTGTGTGAGATGCGCGCTCGGGGCCTGAGAGGCTGTCTTGACAGGCGCCCTTACCAGCTGTGTTGCTTGCCAAACGCAAAGGCAATTGCACAATAAAAATTACTGCATTATTATACCTTTTTGTCATAATATTATTTTTTATCTAGCACGGACTTAACAATAGAGTAATAGTTGAAATTGCGTTGCGTTTTCAAAAACTGTCGTATATTTTAATTATTATTTTTTTCACGAACGCAGGGCCCGGGGCGGTCGCCCCCCCCCCCCTAAGGCCGGCTCTAATCACACTCTTCATTGTCATTGCAGCGTTGGAGCAGTACGAGTACATGCCTAGTGTGTGGGTACTTACAAGTCAGATGTTAAAAGGTTCATTGGATGGGACTTGATGAAGAATTTGATCGACTACAATCAGATGCTTTACATTCAACTTTTAACACAAGTTTTGTTTTTGTAATAGTAGTTGAGAACATTACAAAGTTATTCTACATTAAAGTTATATTTTTGTGCTATATTATTGATCAGTAGAAGGGTGCTAAGGGGCCCACCCTTAAGAAGAAATGAAAACGAGCTAGATGAGTTTATATAAAGAAAATCCAAACGCTGATGATTCAAACTTGAGTATTTGCTTATAATCAGCCACCTATATAGGCCTAGGTGGGATAGGTGGGGGAATGAATAAAATGAGATGAGGTGGCAATGAGCTCCGCAATCGTGATGCAAGAACTAGAATTGATTCCAGTGTCTTTTTAAACATTTCAGTTCTGTGGAGAAACATCTGAATTGAGTCATGAATTATTGATGGGATCGAGTGGCTCTATGCGGTAGTATAGCCAAAGAAAATAGTTAAGAAACAAAGAGTTTGTGTAGAATGCTCTACACCAATATTTTGTAAAAGAAGACGATAATTGATAGGTAATTGATCTAGACGTACTAGACTGATAAATTGTTTTAGATAAGGACTCGCTTTCGCTCGGCAGGGGCTATGCCCTGCTACCCCTTGATAACCTCTTCGTTAGTAGTTTACTTTTTGGTTGTGCCCCTTGTTTGGCTGGTTTGTTGCTTTGATGAAGTAAGTACACTCACCAGGGGAGTACACCTTTAATGATTCGGTGGAAAAAATGAATTTACAAATGTTCTT
This sequence comes from Laodelphax striatellus, assembly GCA_017141395.1. NCBI lineage: Eukaryota > Metazoa > Arthropoda > Insecta > Hemiptera > Delphacidae > Laodelphax > Laodelphax striatellus. Next base: position 25,533,892 of record CM029544.1, read on the forward strand.
TACAAATCGAACCTCATAGGTGTGATAGGTGTGATCTGCTCTCTCCTAGAGGATTTTGCTAACAATTGATGGAAAAAATACTTCATGGTCTCAATATCTTCGCTTCACCATCAATATTTGTGAGGAAAATAATTATTAACCACCTGTGCCACCCCGGATTTCCAAGAGGATCAAAATGCATGATGATGGGGTCTATGAAGTCCAGCAACAAAATCCCACACTCAATAATATCAAAATACATTCCAAAATGGCCTACCAAAATTTGGCAAAAATGAAAGATTATTATTGGGCGAAATCAATTAAATCATTAACTGTTCCAGTCTTCCAGTTTTGGTATAATCCGCTCACAGAACACATAACTGCTTTAAAGATCCAAGACTTAATTTGTTTGAATTGAAGATAGATTTACAGGTATTCAAAGTGTTCCTAATCCAAAGTACTATACATCCAAAGGCTTGAATATACCGGGCCACTCCAAATACAGTATAAATCAATCCATATCATTTGTTTATAATTGATATAAATAAGAAGTATAAATCAATCCATATCATTTGTTTATAATTGATATAAATAAGAAGTAAGAAGATCGTCCCCATACAGAATAGAAAGTTGATGTATTGTTTTTCGATGGGGGATGTTTTATTACATTCTATTTTAAGAATATTCTTGTGGACAGTAATAGCATCAATGCTGAGTTTGCCTGCATTTATACAGCATACGGCCAGCTTTATTGGAGTGTACGCATGGTTGCATCGTCAAGAGTGTAGGCACTGAACAGGGACTCCAACAGTTTCTTCTTTTACTACTCGTGCTTAGCCTACTTCCCTCTTCATACACTCACGTTCATAAGTTACTTCTTCTCTCGACATCTATTTTGCTTTTCAATTTCATCTCGAAAAACATTCGGCATTTAGAAAATTCGACTCTATTTCTTGTTTGATCGGACATCTGGACCATCTTGTTTTCCACATGAGCAAATAAAGAACTTGGTTTAATCTGACTGTATATCAAATTGATTTCACTCAATTTGGAAGCCTCAGCCACTGTGTTGAACCACACAGATGTCCATGATTCAATCATCTGACAGATGATTGAATCATGGATGAAATTGAAACATGTTTTCTTTAGCAATTTATAAAATGATTTCTTCTCCACGTGGGGGATTATTCTATCTGTGTTGTCAACTTGAAGAAGTAATGAACTGATTCCAAACATATTCGACCTCTCAGAAACATATTTTTGAGAGCTTTGAGCCTTGCATGAGTGATTAGATAAACTCTTATTCCTTAGATGGGAATTGAAGTTATAGAGCATTCAAAACAAATGTGTGTGGAAGTCAAATGGCCAAAGACAATATAATTATTGTAATTTTTCATCTGGAGAGCTTCATAGGATAATGTCTTGAATAACTAAATAATTCACTAGAGGTCATTATGTAGTTCAATTAACTTCACATTAGGAAAAATCTCTCAGTCAGATTCATTATGGATGATTGAATCATATCTAGTTTAACCATGATTTAATATGATTAATTAGGTCAAATTTTGTTTGAAAATAGATGAATTATCTTGACAGTCCCTACTTTGAAAAGATGAGGATTACAATTAATTCTCAAATGAAAGCCTAAATTAGTACAAACATCAGAATTGGGTACAAACATCACCATTTAGTACAAACATCAAAATCCGAACTACGTCAAGTCTCAATGCACTCTCCGAGTATTGCTCCACCAACTACTATTTAAACTTATATGGGACAAGCATTTTTCATTACAAAGCCTATATATTCCTCCTTAAATTAGAATGTCATGTAAACTAGATGAGTATTCATTCCCATTCCAGTAGTAGAGTGGACAGTAGTATTGGTAATACTGTAGAAATTTATGTATTCCATGAAATAATCCATAATTTTATGCAAGGCTTATTGCATCAATTCTAAAAATTGAAGTCAATTTACAAACGCAGCACTGCAAAGCTCAATACCTCACTTGAAACCGTTAATCTTTGAAATATACAATTTTGTGAATAGTATAATTTTTTTATCAGTTGCCGAATTTTCCATTTGGTGGTATTATTCTCAAGTTTTCAAGTGCTGTATTTGTACATGTATTTGGCACCATGGAAGTATCATTATTCTCATTACAATCTCTACAAGGTGGAAACAAATGTACAGGACTGTTACGAAAAACGGGACATCTTTTAATATGCAAAAAATGATAACCTTTTATAAGGTTTTGTAATGGAGATGCTTTTGTCAATGGGCGGGGCGGGGCGGAGCGGCGCGCGTAGCGTCTGCCACGATATTTCTGAGCCAAATTTCTAAGGAAGCCGGAAAGTGAAATGATTTATTGTGTTCTCTTTCCTCATGAGAGAATTTCCTCGTGCATACAAAAACAGGAAAGGAAAATGTACTGAGAACGTAGGAGACAAGAAATTTATTTCGATGCAAATTTCCAATTCAACGAAGAGTTTCAGTTCGACAGTATTGTAGTCAAAGCCGTAGCCAGGAAAAATTTCGGGGGGTGTAGAAGGACCGTTATAACCATGAAAATTTGATTTAAAATTTTTGAATTTAAAATCGACTTGAATATTATTTTCATCAAACTTGCATTTGATTCTTGACGGTTGACTTTTCTTTTTCATAATGATTCCTCATGGGAAAAGATTTGTATAATTCTGAATCTCCAACCTTAAACCACGTACAATCATCTATTCCACCTGATGATTTTATTTCCTTTGATCTGAATTTTATAATGAATAATGCAGTTATTTATCAGTCGCAGTAATAGTATATAACAATTAAATGATATATCCCTGCCAGAACTTTTCAAGAGATACAAGAAAAAATCATGATACACTTAGAAAAGACTAAAGGTGATGTTTAAAGGCTATCAGGATTCGTTTATATCGGAACTTTCGACAACTATATCTCACTTTGAATTTGGAGTCAATGTCTTTTCAATATGAATCCAATTACAATTGAAAGAAAGACTAACAAAACAGTATAAATATAACCGAACATGTATATTATCGAACCGGTCACATATTATCCATATACAAGTCAATGTAAACTATAAACAATAGAACCTCTTGATAATATGAAAATTTGTAATTGGGAAGAATGCATGAGATGTAATGATATGAAATGTATTGACAATAAAACCTTTTGATAATAAAACATACCGATAATTAATGCCTACAAAAAGGTCGTCATCTCTCATCATCACCGCTCTCATTACCCACGCACAAGCCTAGAGCTCATGTGGGCATCAACCTCAAAAAAAAAAATGCCAAATGTATGTAGGGTATTATCGCTTTACACTTGGTTCACCCTTTATAAAATATATTTTACATTGAAGGGAAAGACCCAGTTAGCATATTCCTAATTGGAATAATCTTTCCAGTATTGCTCAAATTCCTTGACACACTTCGATAGAGCAACATTGTGGTTCATTATTTATAATGATTCGGAATAAATATTGATATATGAGGATGTTGTCTGCTTCCTCCTTGAATTGTGGAAATCTTTGCTTTGTAGTGGGTCTACTCTGTTTTTTATCGGGTGGTTCATTGTTGGGTGTGATAAGAAAGAGCTATTAAAATCACCGTTTTATTTGAGAAGTAACGGAAGAATCACATGAAGGTGGAGAGAGAGAGAGAAGAAGCTAAGGGCTGAAGGCGTCCGCTCGATCGTTCAACCAGGAAGTTGAGTTCTGTTTCAACCCTCTCCACCCACCTGCCCTGCTCCCTCACCCCCTGTCACCAAACAAACCCCAAGCTGCCTCTCTCAAACACCTACAACATTTCCTGCATCGTTTAGCACAATGCTTGCTCAACTTCCAAATAACTTCATAATATACAGTTGGCCTACTAGAATATCTTACACTATTTTTCCTACAGTTACCTAAAAAATTTGCTGTTCCTGCACTGATTGAGTGTTTCAGTACGCAAAATGTTACTTTTCCGCTCTAGTGCGGCAAAATATCTCATTAAGCCTCTGTCACACATTGCTATAGCAGGATCCAATTAACTTGTCATAAATCAGCTGATCCAGTAATAATTAAACAGTGATTTCGACACAATAATCAAAAAGCTTGAAGTCTTAAGACCGTTAAAGTCTTTAAAAGACCTTTTTGAAGAAGACCTTTCGAAGAATAAATGTTTAAGACATTTTCAATAATCTGTGAGATTCAGCATTTGTAGGTTAAGTATTGTGATCATATGCTCGTCGATCAGCTGATTTATGACAAGTTAATTGGATCCTGCTATACTAGTAGCGTAGCTATTAGTAGCTGCTGCTTTTTGTCGGCGCTACTACTCGCTGGCTCAAAAAACACTTGCAGTCACATATGGCTAGTTGTAGCAGCTTCTTGATAGCTGACTACTTCACAGTTGTGGCGGCAAACACAGTTGTGTGGAATTGTATTTGAATTAAATTTGGTTATGTACAGTTTGAACTGTGGTTATGTACAGTTTGAATTAAATTTGGTATGAACAGTTTGAACCGTGGCGAAAAGTTTAAGACGACTGTTGCGGATATAGGTGATCTGTGCAATGAATTATTGCTAAAAATTAAGAACAAGAAGAAGCGCAAGTGGTCATTTTCCAAATGCACAAGGGCGTAGCCAGGGGGGGTGCTGGAGGGCTTCAGCACCCCCCGAAATTGACATTTGTTGTAATTTTGTCTCTTGTTCGCTTTTTTATCCCATGAAACTATTACATCCTTATAACCTTCCTGCCTATTTCAGCACCCCCAAAATAAAATCCTAGCTACGCCCTTGCAAATGGATACAACTTTCAACAATCTTTAAACACTTTCAAACTTTCGAACACTTTAAAACAATCTTTCAAACTTAAAACATCAACATAGATTTAGCATACTATTATAGATCTTTCTTCAGACGAGATTTTTTTCTGTATTACATAAATGAAACTAAGTTGAACCCTATAATTTCTGGTAGGCCCTTAGTAACTCAGTTCATATTTATGTATCATTACAGTAAATCTTTTTAATTTCTACTGTGAAAATCTATAGATCTTTTCGTACCCTAACAAACAGGGTTGATAATACCTGAACATAAGTGGTTAATGAAAAGCGATCGCTAAATAATGGTCGCAATATTTGATAGGCAATTACTGCGAGTTCCCTTGAACTGTAGAGCAAAGTACACACAAACACACAAGTTGGAGCAACTTTCGAAGAAGTGAGCTTTTCGTATGGAATATTGGCGAGTCTGCTGCCTGCCACAGCATTGATGACCGGTTCTCTTTGGCTTTGCGTTTGCATTATGTAAGCCGCATGCTAACCGGTCCTGGTCAGACTCCACCTACGTGATACCGTGCTTTCACTCGTGTACGCTAAGGCCTAGTACGTCAACAATCCACTATTGAAATGATCGCTATAATACGTAACACAAAAAGTATAACAATTTTTCACTTGGATTCGCTGACCGCTCTCTTCTAAGACTGGTTCACTGATTCCCTTTTAATTAGCTTTGTTCGCTTCCTTGCTTGTCCTCTCTGCAACATTCAATAATTTCTTTATTAAATTTTATAAAATCTTTAAAATTTAAAAATTATTTAAAATCCTTTGAAATTGTTTGAGATGGAATAATGACACCCTGTAATAGTTATCAATTATTAGTAAAATCAAAATAACGAGTTTACCCCGTGCAGCGCAAAGTATTATTTAATATATCGGTTTACCATATCGATGGTTTTCATCTATTCATTTTCGCTTGAATTTGGTTTTCAAATTCATTTTCGCTTGAAATTCTGTATCGAAATCATGTTGAACATCACCACTTTACCATTTAAAAAAATGAAGTCAGATTCAATATGACGGATCCAAGATGGCGGACCAGATTTTTGAAGTCACAGTAAAGTATTATTTTCAATTTTAGTAGGATCCACAATGTCACCTACTGTCAAATTACTTTTGTATAGGAAATATTGAGCCGTTCCCATAATTTTCACCAACTCAGTATAAGATTGAGCTAAAATATGTTTCAACCATCCTAAAGATTCCTCCAAATTTTGACAAGAAAATTGAGTACACTATCCATGAGTACATGTACATTGAGTACATGTATAAAAAAATATTTAGTGTTTAGTGTTGATTGTTTAAACAAAACAAAATAAGGAAATAAATTTCTTTGGAGACATAAAATATATTATTTTTTGAAACGTGAATCAATGCTTGAAATCTGAATCTCATTTGATATTATGATGACGTGTTTCTAGAATATGACCATCAATATAGTAATAGATCATGTATAATAATATTCTCTTTCAATATGACCATGAATATAGTAATACATAATGATTGTATAATAACATTCTCTTTTCCTTTTTCAATTTATCCTTAAAAATGCAGAATTTTTAAAGAAACGTATACATACGTTACAAATATATACATATAAATACGAATATAAATATATAAAAAGTATAAATGTATATAAAATACATATAAAAAATGAATAATCATTTACACACAAATATAAAAATTACATTCCTTTCAAAATCTCATGAAAATTCAACATACTGTATAATAACTTTCAATAGCATATAGGCTAATAATAAAAATATGAAGGTTGTTGGATGACTAATTGATAGTTTAATTGCTGGTTGCCTATCCGACTCCTTCTGCTGGTTGCGTCTACAGAGTAAATATTCCGTTCTGTATCTGTTCTTTATTTTAAGATTTTGACGCTAGATGTCGCACATAGTTCCTCTATTCTCTATTCCTTACTTTCGGCTTCAATTCATTTCTGATTTTTCATTAAAACATTGTATTTTTGAATCAATTTATTAACTGAAAATTCATTGAAACTGAACTCTATAACAATCTTTAAACAATTTTCAACCAGAGAAAACTGAATAGAAATTATCGAAATTCAGCAAAATCCGCGATGTCCGACGTTATTATCATTCAATAAAATTTTGTTTTAGTGGCCTACGCTTATTGGCTTGGTTTATGAAATCACCGAATTTTATGTAATTATTTTACTCCATTTTCTGTATTCGATCTTGGAACCTTTGGATTATCAGACAGGCGCTTATCGCCCTCGGCTACGGACCACTATTATTATTTATTATTATTTTATCAGAATTTTAATTGAATTTCTATTCTCAAAACAAAAATATGAGAAGTTCAGAAAAGCAACAAAATGTATTTTGTCTTCTAGACAAGAATTGTATAATATTTGAATGGACGGTAGTAGTTCAATTTCGATTTCTAGGCCGTATTGGATGGAATGATGCTGAAGGGTAGAGAAGGATCTGCTACCGTAGATCTACGTGTGTCTTCTATCGAACGTAACACGAAACTGAAATATGATTATAGTCGACTATCGATGCTATTCCTTTTTGGAGTAGGTTCACCTCCTCTGTTTGTGTGTGTGCGTGTGTGTAACCTGCTACTACTCAGCTCTCAGACAACTATAGACTTAACGGGACCTCTTATGTGTCTACCAGATAGATGAAGAAAAAAGGTAGATGATGTGTGGAGGAAAGAGAAGAAGCGGCGTTGCGTTTCCAGTATGTTGTAGAAGGCGGGTATTTAATTCGCCTTTGTTGTAAAGAGGAAGAAGTCTGTCTACGGTTACCACAGGCGTTCTTTCTCCCACGATATTTCGTTCTAAACCACCTGAACTTCCCCCCAATTCACCTACAGCCCATTGCGATTGTGATTCGTGCAAAAAGCTTCCTGTCCAATTGCCACAGCTAGCAACGGTACCCATCGTTGTATATATAGGTTTATAGTATGGTTACTATAACATCAACTGCGACATTATTATCAATCTAATCAACAAAACTGTACATTAAAACGCAACACATTAGCAACTTGCACTCAGACTTCAACAACATCGAATAGGTCTCATTAATTTACCTTCTGAAATAACTTACAACAGAAACTTACAACAGATCTTGTTAATAATTGACCGAATGAACTTTAAAACATAAATATTATTGTATTGAATAATACGGGGGAAATAGCAACATAAGGAACCAAATATCCATTCATTTATAATAATTTTTCCATGGAAAAGTATCTTAAATTCAATCAACAAAGCATCGTTTATAAAAAAAATCGTACACGAGCACTTATTGAGAACAAGTCCAACATACACTAGCAGTACTGACTGGCCTTTTGATTTTAAAAACTCCGATTGAAAATAGAGCATAGAGGCCGTTTTTGCACCATTTGTTTGAGCTAATATTTTTCTTCCCATTTTAAAATTTGCTTAGTAATTTAGGTTAGAAAAAGTTGCTCATTAGTCTCAAGACTAGATAGCAATCTATCTTTGAAGAAAAAAAATTTAAAAATTGGACACTCGAGTATTTAAATTCATGATACAGGTCAGCATCATAATAATTACTCATCGGTTACTAGAAGCAAGCAGAGCTACATCCAGCTACAGCTATTCTATTGCAATGCACCGTGATCATATTTTGTATATTCCAGTAGAACTTGAGTCTTCAGTGATTAAGCATAATTTCAACCCTGATCCATGAACATTAATTGGTTTGATTAGGAGAAGGGTGATCATAATAACAGAAGCTTGCTTTCCTGGATGCCAGTAATTCAAGAAGGGCCCAGGAGGGTAGTGCAGTGCATCAAGCCTACAATGAATAATTAAAATCATGTAATATGAGCGCTAGAAATTTCCTCCGTCAATTTCAAGTCTATAATCATAATATTGTTATAAAACATACATAATATGGGGTACATTCAAGTATGTACAATATACATAAACAGTAGATTGGAAAACTGAATCTCTAGTGTGAAGATTATTACAAATATACTCTCCATATTTCATTAAGTATCCTAGTACTGATTTTACTTCTGGTTAAACCCAAACCCAAAGCTTTGTTTAATACTAATACTGGTTAGAATACAGCTTTATTCAATCCATTCACATTGTTCTTTACTTGACAACCACTACAATTTATTATAAAAAATCAGAGGTCAAAAACATTATTTGGGAAGCCTTTTACGTAAACATAGCTTTTTAGAAACTTTGGGGATTAACATAATGGCTGGATTTCACGATTCCAGTAGACGTTCAGGTTACTGGAGGCAGGTGGATCATATGATCGTCAACTCTATACAAACAAGTAGTCCGGTTACTGGAGGCAGGTGGATCATATGATCGTCAACTCTATACAAACAAGTAGTCCAATGCACACTGGTCATCAATTTATGAATTATTTTGATTTTTTTATTAATGATATTTTTTCTATGATTTATTGTTCAAATTTGCTACATTTGTTATATTTAACTACTATTGTTTTGTTATAAATTTTTATCCATTAATAAGGGTAGTGATACAATTAAAGTGTATGGTTTTACTATTTCTTGTTGCTTTGCTGACTTTTGAAGAGAATGTATTCGATTCTTTTATAATATATTATGTTTTATTTCTATTTATATTTGTCATGGAGTGCGAGAGTTTTTTAATACTGCTGGACTCAAAACAAAATTGTATTTTGAATTGTAAAATTTTTCCAAGTTGATCACGAATACTGGATAATGTAATCAACTGTAGTTCCTGTTTTTCAAGTGGAATTTTTTGTATGATTTTGTTTAAAGGAACAAAGTTCATTATTTCATTCGTGATTCAGATAAGAAAATGCTTCGCCTTCTTTATTAAATATAACTACCTGAAAAAATACAGGTGAAAAGGGAATAAGCTAGATTTAACACTTGATGACTATTATATTATTTGTCTTCAGTTGAGGTTAATTATATTATACTAATGCGGATTCTTAAGATGAATTAAGATAGGCCACATAAAAAAATTTGAATCAATGCAGGTAGAGATTTAATGAAAGTAATGTTTCAATCGGGATCTAGATCCAGATGTTTTGCTGGTTGGATTAAAATTATTGTGGAGTGCTTCGCAGCTTCAGAGCTGTCTACCTTTCCACGACCGCCAGACACAAACACAGAGATGTGTGCTCTCTTTGTGTTTTCTGGTGCCCGAATTGAGCTACACAAGTACCGTTAGATCTGAGTAGTTGGGATCTCCGGATATCCGATTATTCGACTCAGAGCTGAACAGAAAACAGCTGACAAAGGATAAGTTCCTCCAATCTTAGCCCAGTCATCTGTTCAACCATTGACGATGATCAATGATCAACTTATACAGTATCCCAAGTGTGAGAAGGCAGTACTGTATACTGTTGTGATACTCATTACACGGTATAATAATGTAATAGGCAGAAGACTGTAATGATATTGTTAGATTATTTATTATTTAATTGACGACATTCTCAATTTTCTCTGTCATATTTGGGAGATTTTGAGGGCTAGCCTCGAAACATCTACACAAACACAAATTTGCCACACAGAATCAACCAGCGACCACATAATAAAAATTATTTTGTATAAATTATACAAATTATTTATTTATACAAATTATACAAATTATTTGTATTATATGGTCGCTGGTATCAACTGCATTTAAGAGTCCTCAATACCTTTGTAGACAATAACATGCTTTATTGGTAAAGTGAATTAAAATAATTCATTTGTTCATTCATACCATACTAAAATTGTATTTATTCTTTCCTTTGACAGGCTTGTCAGACTAGCTTTTCTCCTTCACTGTTCTGGATGTTATTTTTAAGTAAAAAAAAATACGAGATTGATACAAAAAAGCACTTGTAGATCAAGATTTTTAATTTTTTAAACTTTCTTCATGAATTTTCGAAAATAGTGCACAGGCCAATAAACACGGAGTTAGGCTTTGATGCACTGCAAGTGAAGTTATATAAACTATAATTTATCGTTTTATATTATAGAAATGTTTATTCTATTCATTATAAGTTTGTAATCTTCTGATATATTCTTCATTCATTAATTCTGGTCTGTTTTATATTACAGGTAAGAGGTCACTTTACATCACAATCATAGATCACTTAGGCCGTCAAAATACTTGGTGAGTAAATGTGATCAAATTAAAACATAATTATCTGATAATATTTTAGTTCAGATATTTTTGAAATACAGTACATGCATATCTAAAATTCGCGAACAATATTGTCATCGTTATTGAACTGCTATGTAAAAAATAATCAAGGTATTATAATTTTCGTTTCTATAAGTTCAATTATTGATTTTTTTGTTTACTTTTGGTAAATGATAGGTTATAGCTGACTTATCCTGCTTAGGCAACTGTTTCATGAAACTTAGAAGTCCAGAAATACAGGAGATCGGCTGTAGTAGACTGTCTTAGTAAAAAATTCAAGTTACATCCAATTTCAGTGAATATTTTCACTTGTTCATCAGAATTCGATTTGTATGTCAGCATTTTCGGGTACCTAACATTGTACTTTTAGTGTGAGCTCACCATTTCCCTGTTTTTCGAGATTTCTGAAACTTCATGAAACAGACCCCTGTATTTTTATGGTACTTTTATTGGTGAGACCCTTACCATTTCCACCTCGCCTCATTGCACAATTTGTTGTGTCTTTCTTTGCCCCTGGATTGACAATGAATTACCTTCCTACCACAATGTTCAAAATGGTTAAGTATTCATATATTATGATTCAGCAATGTTTACATTCATTAATAGATTAATTTTTATACACTTGGAACGTTTTTAGAAAGTTGTGAAGAGCTTTAGTGTCAATGATCCATTTTTAATTCAGGTGCCATATCAAATATTGAATAGAGAAAGATAAAATAAACAGCAGAGACGTTTCAGTAAATCAACAGTTTTTTAGTGGTCGCAATAGTATTATACACGAGAATATGGCAGTATTTTAACATTATGCACAAGCAGAAAGCCACATTACTATGCAGCACTGTGTATAGAACCATCCAGTAAGCTGTATATACTACAGCGTTGAGAGTACGCACAGTGTTACGAAATGGCTGAGTGGTAGAGGGAAAGCTATTCGGACAAGGAAAGTCCTGATCCTGGATCCGAGAGAGAGACTTCCTTGCTGTCTGTGAACACCTCACCAGTACAAGTGTTTTTTGCCGAAAGAAGAAAAGATTTCTAGCCATCTGGTCGGTCAGAAGGTTACATAATAACTCTACCTTGTACCGTTAACGATGCTCAGTCCTCGAGATTCTGATTCAACATATGGCATCATTGTGGATCCATCTTCCAACTCCGTTTAACTATTTCTTCTCAAATATTTCGTCTCCCTGCTGAACCCCTGCCGTGTGCTCTACTTATGCCATTCATTAGATATGTATTCGATCTTTATATTCGATCTTGGAACCTTTGGATTATCAGACAGGCTCTTATCGCCCTCGGCTACGGACCACTCCAAATAGTATTCATATGATATTTTCGATTTTCAATTATAATACCGAATTGACTGTATCCGAAGTAGAATTCGACAGTTTTAATACAGAGTTTATTATAGATGTTGTTATACAATAATTATAGTATTATATTACAGAAATCTCTTCAAAAGTAAGGGAATATACTTTTTATTTCTGTAATGACATAACACTCAGTTTTTGGATGAAACCAACAAATGTTCATCTTCAATATCAATAAATTCATGCAGCCTATATCGAAATACTGAAAGTTGTTCATTCATATACATATACATACTTTATACTTTTATTTATCGATAAATAAAATGGATTGGATGGTTTTAAAGACCTTTTTGGAAGAGTTGAATAGAGTTTTGATGAGAGTAGAATTGAGTTCGTGTATAACTAATAATTTTGTGGTTGATTTTTAACAGCAAACTTAATTTTTTAAGCCTTTTCCATCAATTTCAATCTATGAGGATTGTGTTCCGAAATAGGAGATCACTTGTTATGAAGAACTGTGCTGTAATTTGTTGTTCCCTTGAAAGTTTTCACATAAAATTAATTAGTTTACTAAAATACTGAAGTTTCTTACTTCTAGGCCAGTCTCAGTTTGAAATATTACCCGGGCTACTAATACCTTTGGTTGATTAAGTTCCATAAATTATGAGTGAAGAATGAGTCACGACCGACGACTCCTACATGTATGAAAGTGTAATATTTCTTTCATTCAATCTGCTAGAAAAATATTCTTCATTCTAAATAGAATAGAATAGAATGACTTCTTTATTTTACTGACGTGGCGAAGTTTGGACAATGATGTCCACTCTACCACTTAACCACGTCGTGAATTACAAAACAATATACAAAATAAAAGATTCTTAAATTGAAAAATACAAAAATTGAAAGTACAAATTGAACGTGAATTACAAAGCAAGTAATATACAAAATAAAAGATCTTCAAAGTGAAAGAAAAGTAAATACAAAGTAAAATCATAAGTTTACAAAAGTAAATGAAATCAATGTATACAAAGTTTGGAATAGACTAAATAAGTAATAAAAGTAAATTAAATACATTATTAAAGGAAAAAGAGGGGAGAAATCTGAATGAGAAAGAAATGTGAGGTGAAAAATTAAAAAAATAATGATGAACCTGTTCAAAAAAGTAGACTATAATATTGAAAATGAGAAAGTGGAGTATTTGAAATTATCGAACAGTCTTAAAAAAAGAAAACTAATTCTTTTAATATCAAATAATAACAATGACAGACAAACAGACCACACACACACACATACACATGCACACACCCACACTCGATGCACTGCTAGATAGTTCCCCAACTCAAAGAAGCCCACCGCCACCCAAACAACCAACCAACAACCGCACGCGCAAACCGAGCCCTACCACTCAATGATTTAATATCATCTGGCAGCAGGTTCCAAAATCTAATTGCTTTTACTAGGAATGATCTGTTATAAGTGATTGTTCCATGCTGCGGTGTAACCAAACCAGGGTATTAGCATGATTTCGGGTTCTTATGGAGCTGATTTGTGACAAACGAACAAATTTACAGAAAATATAAAATGGCAATTCGTTTCTAAGAACTTTCTCAGTGAGAGTGATCACATATGCAGGTCCCTCAGGATACTCAACCTTAAAACTGAAGCCTGGTCAAAGTAAGTCTGACTCAGTTGGGGAATATTCAACTTATGGAACCGGTTTCATAAAAATAAAAAAATGTAAAACAGGAACATTGTGAACTCACACTAATCTTCTAAAATTATTGTATAGCACGCCGTGTGTGTCCTCCTTTGTTCTTGTATTTCAAGATTTCCAAATTTTCATGAAACAGAACATTCAGGCTACAGAAGTTGAATATTCCCCAACTGAGACAGACCAAGCTTGGGAAATGAGCCAATCAAACAAAAACTCATAATGGGTTGAAATGATAAACAGAATATATAATATATTTCAAAAATATCATAAATATCAATAAAGTTTTCTATTCAATTAAAAATAAAATATTAAAATTCTTTACAAGTCCATTAAATTGCTTTAAACATTGTGCAATATCTGAAAGAATTCTGTAGTATAAATATTGCTTTAAATTCTGCTTTTAATACTATCTAATATACTGTAAATTATTAATTAATCTACAAAAAACGAAGTACAATAATTATAGTGCAGCACTATTTCAGATATTGGACACGCTTTAAAGCTCTCTCATTCGATGGAAAAATGGACTATTACCAACAGCTATATATCTATACAGCTATATAACAACTATATACCAACAGCTGCAGGTAGACCTTTTCCAGCTAGATTTGTATTTTGTTTGTTTGAAAGTTTTGATATGGAATAATGATAACCTTATCATTTAGAATCATTATTTAACCTTATACATTAGAGAATCACTGATTTAAAGCAAGCAGTGTGTTGATTGGACAAAGTATTGACCGATAAGGTGAATTCGGTGTGGTGGATGCAGACGGTGTATATGAGCGGGTGTCTGGGCCCCCCCCGGCAGCGACAGGTGGGTGGGAGGGGGGTGCTCGCTCAGCTCTCTCAAATCCACTCCGTCAGTCAGTCTCTGGTCTCAGCTCAAAGTTGAACGTTCGCTGGTGGTGTACCGTTTTCTAATCATCGCGCGTATATTCACACTCCTTTTGACTATACTGTTTGTGACTGTGGATTATTATTTTTAGCTGCGTCAATGATTAGTGTTAATAATATTCTGTGCAACACGTGTACATAAATGTTTCTTCTGTCTTCTTCATCACGTTTATGGATCTTCAAAATAAATGTAATTTGGTTTTTACTATCACTATCACTATCACTCACTCAACATGTTTTCCCCCATTTTTTAAGGGATTTATAAATGTTTTATATACAATTTTCTTCATATATTTAAGATCACATATTACACAAACAAACTCGTGAATTATGAAAATATCCTTTCACTTTCATAATATCAACATTCTACTTTTATAAAATAAGCGGTTGATAACAAAGAAATGAACATACACGAATATTTCACCCTTAAAATCTCTCCTGACAAATTGACAGTTAATCGCATAATTTTTGACAATTACGTATTTTTTTCGACACTTAACCACGGTCCAAGCTGTTTAATTTTTCTAAAAAAATTGGGACTGTCACAATGTTTTGAAACTGTAATCAAAATGGTACAAATACCGTTTTTTTTTCAAATATCTGTTCTACACTTTCCATTATTCATTATACTGAATTCAGGTACACTTTCCATTATTCATTATACTGAATTCAGGATTACTTGCATTATTATGTTCTCCGAATTTTTTCATTGATGGAATCAGCCAATTTTTAATCTTCTTATCTAGATTTCCATTTGAAAATTGCACGAAAACTCCTTACAGTTTTGGAAATTCGCGATACATTAAGTCGTAGAGATTGATATCAATCAGAAATTTTCAATCTTAATGAACCATGTCCATGTCCAAGTTTTGATATCACAAATTACAAGAAAGCATTATTTTCAAGTTTGATTCATATTAAAAGTCTTTCTAGACTTTTAGTTGACTCAATGATCATAAAATTTAATAAAGGAGTAGGCTAGACGTACACAAGTATTAATGATGAATCATCATTTCTAACTACAACTTAATATTTGAATTTATTTGTTGCAAAAATTACAATTGGAATTTTAAAACTCACAGCTAACTCAATGAGTAGCCTGAGCTCTTATCATTATTCCAATCAATGATATCAGAATATGCAGCAGATAGTAGATACTATTGCCATAAATCTGATAATGTCTTAGAACAATCAATTGTAAATTATGAATCATCAAGATTGGTGAAAATATTTTATATCTTTTCAATTGATTTTTTTTATCATATTGATAAGTTTTGCAATTTCATTTATTGGATTATAATCGTCAGTTTATATCTTACAATCAAGTCCAAGTGGTCACTTCAACACCTGAAACTCATTATTATTTGAATCTTCAAACCTCTGTGATTAAAAAAATTATCTTCTTCAATACGTTGAATGATCTATTACTTCTTATCAGTTTTACTACGTCTCTATTATTTTCCAAATTATTCAAATAACAATTGGCATCATTCTTATTTTATAAGATTATAAATCAGAATCAAATTACTGGAACTTAAATTTCAAAGCACAGCAAAGTAAACGATAAGTGTCTTTACAAAATTGATAAACATTTTGTTGTTTTGAAGAAATTAATTTTATTTCTTTATCAACGTTTCGGTTCTATCCTGCTCCTAAGCTCTCCTCCCTTCAGCGGCATTTGGTAGAGTTCACAGTTTACAGTTTTGTACCGTATAGTTTTGAAGCTCTGCGAGATTATTATTAGTCGTGAACGGTACTTTTTTTACGTGTCCTCTCCTATTATTTCTGTAAGCGTAGGCCATCTATTCTGAAACCATTTTCTTATGATAGATAGGCTGCATGAACAGCCTGAAATTTGAGATTTGTAATAATTTTGGAAAATATATGAATATGAAACAATAAATTTGATTTTTATCAGATTTTAGTTCGATCTCCTATTCGATCTGTATTCATTTTTCTCAATCACCGCACTTACTGTCATTCTAACATAAATTTGATGAATGTATGAAATTAATGGTTCTGAATTTTAATTCGGCTACTAGCTTTTATCAGGTTGTTTAATAAAGCTAAAATTTCTCAGGTTACAATACAAATTTGTTATTTTCTTCAGTGAACTGCTGTAATTGGGTCACGCGATGAAAAAAACTTGATACAACTTTTTATGGCAACAATCCTTGAGAGTTTATTGACTCTAGCCTGGACCTGGAGTAATGCCGTACTAAGTAGTCTTGTATAGTGAAGGCAAACTGCCTGTGAGGCCAAACCATCAAAATACTGACTTCCATTCCGGAAATTTATGTACTAAAAACACAAAATTTCTAGAACTTCGGTCCAGTATGATAGCCAGGGGCGCCATTTGGGGGGGGGGGGGCAGGGGGCCTTAAAGAAGTTTGTTGTTTGAACAAAATTTTTAAGATTCCTGTTGTTTTATGAGGCTTAAAAATACTTATTTGTTCATGTTCATACCTTGTGGGTTACTTTATCTAGAAATAATCTGGCACTGGAATACCTCCAATAAAACAGCTCCACAACTAAGTAACTGAAAAAAGCTTCTAAAATGAAGAGTTTAATTTTTTAATCAGTCATGATTGAGTTTAAGAATAGAGTATAATATCGAGTTGAGGTGATATATCACCGAGGAATAAACTGACGCGAAATTTAAATCCTTCAATTTTTTTGAGGGTGATGCCCACATGAGCTCTAGTTTTGTGCGTGGGTAATGAGAGGGGTGATGATGAGAGATGACGACTGTTTTTAGGCAGTCGAGACCGACGGCTTTTCGTCTCCTCCGAAAGACGGGAGTGGCCGTTTCTGTCAAAATCCGTTCCGGCAACTGTATTCGATCTTGGAACCTTTGGATTATTTATCAGACAGGCGCTTATCGCCCTCGGCTACGGACCACTCCCAATAGAACTTCTAAGCAAAATATTAAGGGAAATTCCAAAAATATATCAGTTTTGACACCTATCTAAAAATACCGAAAAATATCATTGAATTTTAGAAATATTGAAATACATGTAGGTTGCACATTAATTCGTGAGCGTACACTTTTTTTATAAACTCAGTGTCTTACGAAATGCAACATATAAAATACATATTCGCTTTTGCGGGTTCAATACCTTATCTAGAAATAAACTGATTCCGAAACTTGACTCGACCAGAGAAAGTTGCCTGATCTCCGACCTATATACAGAGAAGCACGCAATACTTGGGGTGCCGGGGTAGGGGCAGGCACAGAGGCAGGGCTGGGGCTAGGGCTTTCCTTCAAGAATGTGCATGCCAACTTCGAATAAATGTTTGCTAATTTTTTACGCTAAATTTAAAGAGGCCGCCAAAGCACCCTGGTTCATTGACCGACCCACATGACCATACTTCAACCCCAACCCTACCCTAAAACCAAAATAGAATCCAATTTCCCGCCACAACGGGGTTGAATTACTAGTTCAGGAAACGTAGGATAGAGAATTTGAATTGCTACCGTAATAGATTGCATAATGTAAGGAACAAATTTTAGAATAATCAGAGAAAACTAAACTAGCCAAGTTTGTCTTGGAAAAATTCAAAGCAACATCAAATGTCAAATAAAAAGTAACAGCTCTCCAAACTGATCTAACATTGCATCGCAATAATAATTGTTCACACAATAACTTCACATTTTCAATTTCACGGCTAAATAATTTTACCTCCTAAATAATGTTGATTCATATGCCAGGAAAATACCTCGATGATTGATTTATAAACGACAGCTACAAATACAAATTCTCAATTTGTATGATTTGAAGTGAATTTCATAATTTAAAACGAATTATGAAATTATTCGTTTATAACAGAAGCACAGGATCACAGAAACTTTTTCAAATGAATATATTATTATAGATTCACAAAAGTTGATATGAAGTGTTAAGTTTTATTTTCCTGTTTATAAGTTCTGTGCATATCCTAATTCAACAAAATTATTCTGGAATATGAATAAACTGATGAATAATTTGTTTTCATTGTTATAAACTTTCAATCATACAAGAATTGAAAATAGAAAAAATGTGAGCTTTAAACCCTTGGTCAAAACTCTACTAATCAAGTTACAGTTTTGAGAATGTGACAGTAAACATTGCGAAGTTACATTAAGAAGTACCGTAGTAGTTCTCCCTTAAGTGGCTTTTAACAAAAATATGTAAAAATTATAATATCTTTGGGTACAATATGATTGTAATAACTAAAATTTGAATTATGAACGAATCTATTATGAGTAGGAAAGAAAAGAAGATAAGAAGAATTGACTGACAGCAAAATTTGATGATCAATAACAAAAAGAAGAAATTACAGTGAAAAATAGAATGATGAATGAATTCGACTGAGCATGATTAAACAATCACAAGTGAATTCTTGAATGGAGGGATTATTTTGTGATGAAAATTTCAATAAGGTAAACACAGAAATCGATTGAAGTAAATCATTGGACATAAGAAATGTATTTGATATGATATTTTCTGGAGAAAAAGATAATTTTTTGTAAGGATTTCTTCTTAGATGAAGAGCATACAAATTGAATAGATCTGTGCACATTCATTACCGAGGTTCGATTACAAAATTCTTGTTGACAATGAAGGCAATTTTCAAAGAAAATTTCAGTACTGTTAGTAGTACACCGACGAGGATTCATTATTCACAGGAATATTATCGCAGAAAATATATTTACAATAGCACACCAGGAAATGATCAATGAGTCTCATCACCATAATTATTTCAATTGAGTTATTCTCATTTTTTAATGTAGAAAATCATTCTCAAACATGATTTTGTCGAACAAGAAGTTTGTTGAAAGTACATTCGCAAGGATTCATTCTCATTTATTAGATGATTTGGAATGATTCATTTAAATGTTAGTCTGTCACCATTCACCGAGGCCTATCCAGTAAGGATGTAAATAAAAATTTAAGATGGAGTATCTCTGATTAATGATAAATTTATTGTGATTCTGATTGTTTGATTGATTATTCTGATGCCTGAAGGAAAGTGCAGCATAAATTTACAACCGAATTTAGAGTTATTGATCGATATGAGAGGATTCGAACCTCACGACAAAGAACCTGACAGAGGTTGGGGTCAGACGACTGATGTGCAATGTCAGTTTGTTGACAGCAATGACTTTCAAGTGAAGTGGATACATAAACATACACTCAGTAAATCGTGTTCGATTTTCAAGGCGTGTTTCTGATATTGACAAGGAACACTAGAAACAACAGAATTTAGTTCCTCAAGTTGTTAAAAATTCAATTAATTACTTTCCATCGAATAAACAGTCGTGACATATGACTACGACGTGTGCCAAAATTCCCTAATCTTCAATCCCCTTTTCCTTCCACTTCAAATAAACATGCATTTCATTTCTTCCGCATGAAAAATCACTTCATGGTTTCTTCTAAATATTTTTCATTGAATTAGGTTTTCATTGGTGGTCCACTCAATCTTTTCTGCGAACTTATTTAGGAAAAATGTATAGGAATAGTTTTTTTTGCTGGAGTTGATGCTCTGGGCTTGTTTGTGGGTACTGGGAAGGATGACGGTGATATTGATAGAATTTGCAGGTTTTTAAACGTCATTGTTATTACGAGGTTTACGGGAATTACTGAAATTTACATTAATTAATAATAATTTAGAATTGACAATTTTGAATGTTGATTGTATCCTACTATTTGCACCCGAGAAGGAGAAGAATTCTTCCATTAGTTCAACCGTTAAAATCATATCCGTCCAAGTGCATCCTTATCAGTAACAAGTGAAGTTGGCAGCTTTCTGTGAAAGATAAACTTCTTGACAAAATACGGTTGTTGCTGAAGTTGTATGGTTTTTATATGATAAAAATATAATTATGTTGTGTTGAGGTGAAAAGAGATGGGAGAGGCGGAAATGACAGTTGCGATGCGAAGGAAGAAGAGGAAGAGGACGTAGTTGCGTTGCGTGGGGCATGGCGAGGCGAAGCTGTTACGTCACTCACAGACAGCAAAGCAGATAGAAAAGCGAGCAAGAGCAAGCAAGAGAAGAAAAGCGGGGATTAGAAAGCTGAATGAGTTGAGTCGGTCAGGTTATCTGCAAGTTGCGTCACCACCTCTGACTTCTTTTCTCCTTCTTGCCCGCTTTCTCCCTCCTTCTACTCCTCCTCCTCCTCATCAATCGGTTCTTAGAAAACTCTCATGCTCCAGCTTGGAGATGGAAAGCAAAGCCACTACAGTATGCAAGCAACTATACACGACCAAACGTTTTCTTCATCGAAAGCTATGTGGGCCTACCACTTGACTACATTGCACGGAAAAACAATAAATTAACAATAATAAACAATAAATAAACAAAGAATTCCACAAATAAATGCGAAATGTGAGCTGTATTTGGGATAGAAGCAGTTTTTGCCAAATGTCTGTTGTTTCTTCCCACATTTAAATGAGTGTTTAATTATTTTCAATGAATAGATAAATTAATACTATAAAATTAAATGAATGCCTTGAAATAAATATGATGGAATTCCATCATATGATCATAGTTGTAAGTAAGCTTTTTATGTGAAAAAATAACTATACGTCTTTTTGTGAATTTCAATTTATCAAAGAAAATAATTCTTAAATATTCACTATTTAAAACAACAAATTACTAATTCAATGAACTAATAACTATGAAGGCTGTAATAAGAAAAAAAATCGAGAGAACAGTTTAATAAATGTCATCTTCGGCTTTCATTGTTCTATCTTTTGTCCCATTGTCCTTATAATGCTTCAAATCTTTAGTTTTCTTCATTCATGTTCCCTCTTTGTCCTGGATTATTATACATATGGGTCATATGATACATTATCATACATTGTGGGTCATATGTCTGTAGACACATGGAAATACGTCCAATACAGGAATAGTAAATTCATATTGGAATATCATTGCTTTTCCATCCATTGTGACGTAGGATGACTGATGATTTCATTGATGTAACTGCTTTATAAATCACACGTTGATGAATATTTGATTCGGCATCCGGAACTCTCATAACACTTTTTATCTACTGAGCTTTGAATAATATATTGTACGACTTTCGATTGACTATGATGGATTTCAAATTCAAATGATGAAAAAGTATCGAAATTTTTTTTTTGTTGAAGAATATTGACTGATAAATTGAATATTGCTGAGTATATACGTAAAATCTCTGTTACTGATATTCAGAAAATTTCTCCAATCAGGAGGATAAAACTTTTGCAATGTCTTGAACAATACTAAGTTCCAAACTAAGAAAAATAATAAACTATTGTGATTGGTGACGAATTCAGTTGTGATCAAAATAAAAAACTACAATCCGCAAAGAATAGTATTAAGAGGATTATCATGCCAAGCTTAAGAGCTAGTCACAGGAAGAGGCCACTTTTAAAAACCAGAAGAGCTTTTGGAAAAACCTGTTTGTTTATTGGAGAAAGTAAAAAGAGATAGGTTTTGCAATAATTGAACAATGTTGAGAACCCACCCGGCCAGAAATGACAAGATGGCAGTGAAAGCCTGACAGTAATTGATATGAAGTAATTAGTTGACTTTACTAAACAAGGTATTACGTGCTTGATTAATCGCCGAAATTATGACAAGTGTGAGTCAAATATACTTCGATATATTCTAGCAAATCATTGGCATATGTCCCTAGTTACTCAGATGAACGCATTTTATCATGTCAAAATCTTATAAAGAATATCAACATTATCAAAATTGGAGTAACTTCCCTTAAATCATAGATAGGCTAACTGTCAACTATGACAGTTTATGATAACTATATTTTATGATATAAAATTATAATTCAATCTTGTTATTTTTCAGTCACATTCTTTCTTCACAATTTTAGTTAATAAACTGAAACAAGTTAATATCGCCTTTTTTCAATTGCTTACAGACAGGGTGAAATAAAAACTTACACTTTTACATCCATTAGCACTTACTCATACGTTTTAATTGATCACCTATTCAATATATTTGACAAGCAAAATAAGCAAAGCAGTAGATTCAAACAATGGAACTGCTTTACTTATGAATTTTGGATAGAAAAGAACCAATTCCCCATTATGCACATACAATATGCAACACATTATTCTGGCCAATCAATTTAATAGCCTAAAACTTAATGAGGTTTGTCCCAAACCTCACTACGCCAAACTACCCAATGTGATTGTTCACTTTGTTTTGATTAGCCAGAATTATTAACATTGTACAGTAATACTTATTTCAAACAGTATAAACGTTTCTAGCCTAATATAAGAAAATAATAATTCTACTAAACGAGATGATGAAGAGGAAGAAGCTGAAAATATGTGCATTATTCATTCTAGATAAGGAGACCTGAAAACAACAAAGTTACCAGAAAGTACAAATAGAAATAAATAAGTGATTGTGTAAGGAATTATTGTAGCTTATGAATGTTTTACTGTTTGTGCTAAGTGTAATAATACTCTTTAATCGTGTCTGAGGGTTTTTTATTGGATTCGTCAACATACAACACTGATTTTCAAGTGGTTGGAATAGTTTTTGGTGAGATAATCTTTGGGGAAAAAGTTTTTAAAAAGTGAAATCGGCAATGAAACCGAGAAAGCTGTGTCGCCCTCATCGTCTCAGGGGTTGAGATGGAAAAAGTTGACAGTGCCTCGACAAATAGTAGTGAGTATGTGGGTACAAGATCTCCGCGCGATCTTCAGATCAATCAAGAGATCATGTTCGAAATGTGGAATTCGGTCGGCTCCAAAATGGACGACGCCGAGCAAGACCAGTCAGCCGCTGCCGCACAACAGCCTCACACCAGTTCCGGATCAATCAAAGGTAGGCACACTCATTATTATTGTTAATCCCTTGTTGACGCTAAGGAAACAGAAGAGATGAATTCAATCAATCAGGGGTTGGAATCTATTGACGATAAATCCGAGGCTCCATCAGCGCCGAATAAAATCCTTGTTATCACGAATCACGACCAAGGTCGTGTACGGGAAATTTCGAAGTGATATGTGGTTTTATACTTGAGATAAAACTTATACTTGATAAGTCGGGAAAGTTGAAAGAAATATGCGATTTTTTATCTTGAACTTCTAGAGTACAATTGGCCCTTAATGACCAAGTTACACTGCAATTTTTACACTCCTATAACCTAAAGAACCTTTAAATAATAACCTCTTCGCTCTCCTGCGATCTTATTATTCGTTCACCAGATAGTCTCTTGTTCGAAATAATACTCCTTTTGTACCTCGGTTTTAATTGGTACAATTTATTTATTAAAAACACACCAAAAGAAACAGAATACGGTGAATGAATATCTAGCTGTGTGGTTGGGCGTGTAAAAGGGAAAAACTTGGCTATGGTTTCCCATGTGTTGGGCGGTTAGCAGAATAAGTGGAATACGTTAGGAGATAGGAGTAAGAAAAAGTAACTTACTTCACGGAGTTACATTATTCATCTACAGTAATGCGAATTTGTTACATATTTCTTCAAGCTTCTTTCATCCGGACTTAATGATTATATGCTTCACAAGTAATGAATACTTGAGAAATTCCAGTGAGCAGTGAATAATTTCAGTCAATGTCACTTCAATATTTTTTTACACACAACATTGCCCTAAGAAGTCAAACCTTGTTGTGAATTACACCCTGACCCCTATCAAAACTAAAAAAAACTCACCAAATTTTTGTCATTGTTTGTGGTTGTCTAAGCATTACGAGTTATGACAACAACGAATTGATACTATCAGTGACTGAATTAGTTCTAACGGTATGATTATACGGTTCAAGCCTATTTTCTACACTTTGAAATTAAATCATAGCTTGATAATTTAAAGAATGTGTCATCATAAATTAATCGCTTGCTCATAAGATAAATTGAAATCCTTTGGTCAAGCTTCTTTGAGTATTTATCCAGTCATATTCAATATTTTTCAAAATTTAGAAGAACGAAGTTTTATTTATGAGAATGAGGTAATTCTATTACATGTTGAAGAAGTGTTGCGTTGAAATAAAAGAGAGTTCAACATTTTCCATATCTCATCTACTCAATAAGATTTGTCAAGTTTCCTACTACTGAAATACAGCATTACATGAAATAAATGAAAAATTTGATTTGTATTTATTAAATGAATTTTTCAATCTTTAATCGTATTTTACTAAGGACCCGACAGAGTCTCATTGCGATCGTACGGGTGTTCGCCTGTCTATATCTAACGAACGGAAATCGTACACTTTTGGAATGTAGCCTAATATCTTCATAGATCATCAAGTAAGAAGCCTATTGATTTTGAACATTGGGGGTTGAATCTAGAAGATTTACTAGCAAAAATAGTTATTCTAACTTTAAAATGTGATATTGTGGCGATAGCCGAAACCCTAAACCCGTTTTATATGGTGATGATAATTATTATAATGAAAAACAATCTTTTGACTTTAGTTGATTAAGATTCGTGATTCCCACAATCGATAGAAGTTCCGTTCTAATTCGACCTCCAATCCAATCTTATACATAATCTTATGCATAACTGTTAAACTATTTGTATTTCTATTAATATTGATAGTGTACACTTCTTTGAAATCTTCTTTATATGGTTGAAATGACAAAAACAGAAGTACGATATCTGCTGGTATTGGTTGAATTTGTACCATCATCAATAACTTGCTTTCAGTATTGATTAGTTGAAACTGTCAATCTTTGCAATTTTACTCTGAATCAAACCATAATTTTATGGAACTGAACTGTGATAATAATAATAATAATATTATAATGAATTGATTGTCCTTCATGAATTTATAATCATTGGATAGAAAACAATAATAGTAAAAATAAGATAGTAAGTCGTCTACAACAGGTAGAATATTATGGATAATGCATGAGATTGAAAGAGGTTCAATATGTCTGATATATTATGAACTTGCGTGATTTTTCAAGTTGAAAGGG
This sequence comes from Laodelphax striatellus, assembly GCA_017141395.1. Taxonomy (NCBI): domain Eukaryota; kingdom Metazoa; phylum Arthropoda; class Insecta; order Hemiptera; family Delphacidae; genus Laodelphax; species Laodelphax striatellus. Next base: position 25,559,729 of record CM029544.1, read on the forward strand.
ATATTACTTTACTATTTGATCAATAAACAGGGTTCAAATCAGTACAGTATAACATGTGGAGAATTAATTATATAGATAAATTGTTTGGACACAAAATAGTCTACAATGCATCCAAACCTCAGAAATCAGGATTGAAGAAAGTGAAAACATCCTGATTTCTTAAATGTACTATTTTTGTATGTTCTAACTTCTTCTAAGAAGTATTCCATAAGGCCCATTTTCCAATAGGTAACCGGTGGCGGACACCGAGGCAATTTTATAATATAATAATGCTTTAATATTTTCGAATCGAAGAACCTTCAAAAACCCAATTTTTACATACATGTATTTAAAAAAAACTTTTGAGTGAAATTGTAAAATTTAATCTGTTCAGTATTATGATGTCTCACATCATTGAACTCTGCGCATCGAAATTTTATGGAGTTTTTAGGATCTGGGGGAATTTTCCAGAGAAATTTTCTCTCCCAAAGAAATTATTTCTATTTTCTTATCCTACATAGCATGAGAGTGTTGTCGCTGAGTCGCTGTCATGTGTTCAGACCCACAATTTGCTCACGCTCACAAGTCGCCCATCATGTGAACAGGCCCTCAAATGGGTTTCTGGTGCATAGCACAAGGCCACTGTGCGAATAGTTCTAGACCAGTCTAGTGGCAAGAGTGAGTATACCAGACCAGTCTAGACACCCACCCTATACTGTAGTTGGATGCAGCCCCCTATGCACTTATTGATTGCACCCTGGCTCAGCCCTGTTCCGTCAGCTCCCTGCATTCCACCTACAACTCCCACGCTTTTTTGGAAAAGTAGTAAATTTAATTGAAAACCAAGGACTCTTATTCCTCAGCCTGGGAATCCAAAGGCGGCGATAAACGTTGCATATGTATGCATTCTATTCAACTTGTATTCGCACCTTGAATGATAATTTGATTGGAAATAATCTTCTCTCAGTTACCTTTTTAAAACTGTCTCATAATTTCCTTCAAGCTAAATAGAACTAGAAAAAGTAACCAATGACAATAAATATTGTAGTCAATTTTTCCCACTTGACTGTTTCCTTCAAGCTAAATAGAACTAGAAAAAATGGCCAATGACAATAAATACTGTAGTCAACTTTTCCCACTTGACTGTGTAGAAGAATGTCTGTGGAAAATATCCGTTGAGATCAACTTGTAATTTGCTTACATGTCTCTTGTCTTTCTCCTGATTAGTCCAATTCATTTTAGATGACCTACATAAGTAAAATGTTTTTAGTAAGCTTCATATGTAAATAATTCATGACTAATTATTGGGAATGTTGGAATAGTTCTAAAATTCTAAAATTGTGTTTTGAACAATAATAGACAACGACAAAAAAATTATGGCATTAGAAAGTGCTCGATCATGTTCCATGCACTCTCTAGTGTATAGTGCATGTTTTTGCCACCAATTGAATGAATGAATGAATGAATAGATCAATTTTATTTGATCTAAGTTAAAACTACAAAGTGGTTTGTGACGCCTAAACCTTAGCAATATAATACATTTCTGTTCAAGCTAGAGCTATGAGAAACTTAAAATTAACGATGCATTTCAGTTACAAGAATGTATATAAAAATAAGTCATACCTGAATATAAACATTTTCTCAAAACTAAAAGTTTGCTAGTGCTACTTTATGAAACAATATTTCAAAATATTTTATGTAAGGAAATTCAATTCTAAGAAAACTAGGAGTTATGTCCAGCAAAAAATATAATTCTAAATTAATTCTGAGGACTGCGGCGAATGAATCCTCAAATCTTATTGGTGTATAAAAATACTGGATTCAATAATATCTATTTATTAAACAGAAATGTCCACAACGCCTCCCTAAATGCCCCCACTGAACACTTAGCTTTTATATCAATAGGAAGAAGGTTCCAAGCTCGAATTGCTGAAACCAAAACGATTTGTTGTACATGTCTGTTCTGTGTCTAGGAATTTGAAGGAGATTATGACCCTGTCTGGTGGTTCGCCCATGAACCTCTCTTAAAGAGTTGAACTCGCCCTTTAGATACCCGGCGACCCATCATGCAAGGTTTTGAAGACCATACACGTAATCATATAATCTCTACGAACATTTAATTTCATTAACTTGATTGATTTGATGTGATCAGATACATGATCATCATATCTCAGATCGAATATAAAACGAATGCAATTGTTGAACACAACCTGTAATTTGTGAGCCAGCACTGCAGTAATGTCGCAATATACTGGCCCACAATAATCAATAATTGGGAGAATCAATGATTTAAAGAGAGTGATACGAACGCCCGTGGGGATAAGATGTTTGCGCCTATTCAGCTGGTAAGGATCCCATTCACTTTCCTAGCGACCTGAAGAACATGATCAGACCAGGTCAATGTTGAGTTGAAATAAACTCCCAGATTCCTGGCGACATCTATGAAGTCAATTTCTTCATTCATAACTTTAATTTTGGGAAGTGCATTCTTATCCACTCTTTTAAGAAGTTTATGATATCCGATTAGCATGCTCTGGGTCTTTTTGGATTTATATTGAGACCATGTTCAGCACACCACGTCTCCAGTCTACTAATATCCTGATTTAATTTTATCATTGACTCTTCTATATTGTCAACCTCTGTGTGAATATATATTTGCAGATCGTCAGCAAAAATATGATAAGAGGAAAAATGAAATTTTAGACACTTCCAGTAGATAGATTGTGAAAATTAAAGGTGATAGACTAGATCCTTGAAGTCCCATCCACCAGAAATGCCCAGTCAGACATCTCTTTTGAGAGATAATTATCCTCTGCTTCCTATCACTTAGATAGGACGAGAACCATTTGATTGAAGTTTCTGAGAAATTCATAAAATTCAATTTAGCTAAAAATACAGGGTGAATAATGGAATCAAAGGCCTTTGAAAAGTCGATAAGGCATAATACGGTCACTTTACGTTCATCCATTGCTTTACGGATATCATCTGACACCTTAATCAAAGCTGTGCATGTACTATGTCCCGGACGAAAACCTGCTTGATAGGTATCAAACAAATTATTTATGTGCAAAAAAGAAGAAATCTGTCGTTGAACTAGGAACTCTAAAACTTTTGATAACGTACAAAGTAGGCTGATGGGTCGAAAATGTTTAAGGTCAGTGGGGTTGGTGACCTTGGGAATAGGCCTGATAATTAGCTTCCTTCCACTTAGAGGGAAATGACCCCTGTCCCAGTGAAAAATTGAATAAATGCAACAACACTAGACTGACTGCCTCTAATATATTAAGTATCATTTTGGCAGACAAACCGTCTGACCCTTTGGATGCTTATGAAACATGTTTGATACCTTCAATATATCATCACTTGTTACTGGAGTGAAGTTGAATTGAGGTTTTCCTGATCTCGATTTAAATTGTAATAATTTACTGCAGATTGAATATTCAAGTTTCTGTTAACTGAATTTAAAGATGGCGATGAGAGGAAAAAGTTATTGAGCATATTCAAGTCATGTGGTATTTTGATGCCATTTCTTTTTGGGGGTATGAATCTAAATTTCCGACAGTTAGACCAAATCTCGTTTTTATTTTCCGGTTATTCAGCAGAGAGTGATAATAACGTAACTTAGCATTATAATTTCTTGTCTTGTTCTATTCCTGAGTGTTTTATATCTATGCCAATCCTCCAATCTCCTATATTGTCGATGGTATCTTTTAATCCTGTCTCTTTGTTTCATCATATCTTTTATTGCAGGGAGTTAGCCAAGGGGCAGGGGATTTTAACGCTAATAGTTTTGAACGGGACAAATTTATCATACAATTCAGTCAGTTTATTGTTCAGATACTCAATTTTATCATCTATTTCATTTGCACAAAACAGAGGATTCAATTTATATTATAAGCATTAATCTTCCAGCGCATCCCAATTTACATTTTAAAATCTCTATATGTCACCGTCTTTTTATGTTTTTAGGCGTATCTAAATTAAGTGTGGCAAATATAAGATCATGTTGACAGATATCAGGAACTGGGAGCTGGCCAAAATTCATTATTATATTATAATTATTTGTGATAATTAGATCTAGCGTGTTATCTGAAGTTGCAGTATGGTAGGTGGGACCTAGAGGCAGAATCCTCCACTTATAGAAGTGACAACTCTGAATAAATTATGTTTATCATAACTATTGTATTCCAATGCCGTATTAAAATCCCCATTATTACAATGTTGGAATGATTATAAATTAGTGAATTAATGTCGTTTTCTACATCGGTGATGAAACCTATCTTTGGAGGTCTGTACACGCAGCCCACCAACAACTTACGGAACCCTGACCCAACTTCTAAAAGATAAATTCCGGCCTACCAACAGCGTTACCATCTGAAGTGAGTAATATTTTAGCAGTCAGACAATCTTTCACGTATATACTACTCCCCCACCTCCTTTGAACATTCTCTCATTCCGAAAGAAATGGAGGACTGGTATGTTGATCAGCGATGAAGGAAATTCCGGTTTAAGCCAAGTCTCACTCACTGCCACAATGTCCACCGATCCATCTTTAAATAACTCATTGACAATATCAAAATGGACAATTAGATTCTCAGCATTAATGTGAACTACTTTAAGGAAGCGTTGCGCATCTCTGAATACAAATTGGAGGGCCTCATCAGGCGTTATATTTCTATTTTCATTTCTACCATTATATATACATTTGTCAATTAAATTATAATAAATTGGTTCCATATTCTCACTTAACATCGCATTATATCAATAATAAAAATAATAGTACAATACAGTTATCCCCAATTACAGATAATTTCATTTCATTGTAGGAACATGTTGAATTTATCGTATACATATGCATTAATATTGGAAAAAAAATATTATAGACCACCCTTTTTAACAAGATATCAGTATCCATCAATTGAAAATTGTATAAATATCCATTGATATCACAATAACTACAAAATAAAATAAAATCTTTTCATGACTTAGATCTAATTTTTCATTTCAACAAACAACAATATTATTAATTTCTTTCAATAGCAAATTGAAAACGCCTCTGATCTGTATAATAATTAAAAGAAAATATCTAGAGGTCATCTTGACTCTACTATCTTTGATAGAACCATATAATAAGAATAATAAGAACATAATCGTAATGCTTTGAAGTGTTCCCTAGACAATAATAGAATATTGATAATTCATCATGTTTGCATGTTGGGAAGTCATTGCTACGAAATAATGGAGAATATAAACTACAGCTTTCAAGGACTTAGAGATAAGACCATAGTACAATTATATACAGTAATAACGTATGGAAAATGAATCAACCTCTTTTTCAGTATTATAATAACTCGTTCATCGGACTCATGAATCTACTAAATTTCTACTTGATCGACCTTAAGCAAATGCCAAATCTCCAGAGTCCTTAATCAATATTTTAGGACCACCTTTTGTTTTCCTAACATATATTTTACCATTTCTGCAAAAAATTGAAACCAAATCACCACTTTCAGGACAACGTTAAAAATCAGTTGAAGCCCAATCAATTAAAGACTCAAGTATAACATTGACTGGACTATAGGATCAAAAGTGACAGTCCATAACATGTTCACTTGTTCAGTCTCACATCAAGTAAACATGTTCAGGACCATCACATTCCACTCCAATGTCATCATTTTTTACAATTCCACTTCACTTGAGACATATTCTCATCACAGTCATCCGATAAATCTCGATAAACTTCACTTGTATATCTAGAACTAAATCTAAGACGATAAATGTTGTAATCGACACGAATAAAGACAATAGAATAAACTGATCACACACCCCTCACCCACCCCCCTACTTTCAGCAGTTTAGTCCCATGCTGACATTTATTTACTTTTGATTTGTTGAGTGGCATAAAAAAACTGCATACTGTACGATGCTGAGCTCCGTGTCCCTGGGAGAAATGCGATACGTCATGGAAAACCGGGTTATCCGAGTGTTATCTTCGTCTCTCCGCTTCAGCCTTCAGGTACACAGAGCTTAGCATCGTACCAGTGATTATGGTGTGGTCGGAGGGCATTTGGAAAATTCTTTGATAGGATAGGAATGGAGGATTTATAGGAGCGATTCGATAGCAGGTGGGTAATGTGGATATTGGAAAAACATTCAGTATTGATTGGTATTGATTGTCTATTATTGCTGTAGAGAAAAATGAGATAGTCTATCGCGCTTTCGGAGTCATCTGCAGCCAGACTGGTGCGAGGCTGAAGAGGAGCAGAAATAAAGCTATCGTGGTTCACTGTTTTGGACGAAGCTATTCTATCTATGATTAGGGAGAAGTGATGAATATTTTCCCCTTCCTCCAAACTTGTATATTTTGCTTCAGTTCAACCCAGTGTTTTTTTTAGCGTGAACCCTCAGTTAGTAAACCCAGAGAAACCCCATTAACATTGCTAATTGTTTGATGTATATTCACTTCTTACAAAATTAATGAGGAGAGAGAAGCAGCTTCATTCATTTGAATCCAGCTGCTACTGCCATCTACCGGCTGAATTGGGAACCAGGAGAGAGAAGGCGTGATCCTAGGTTCAATCTAGCTTGTGATTCGTTTTTCGTTTTGAGCCAATAACTAGTTTTCCTTCTAATAATTCACTCCTAAGAACTTGAGTTTTGTCTATTCTACCTGAACAGAATTTCCTTCCCCTAACCTAAATTCAAATTTATATTCGGCCTTCAATAAATTATTTCACTAATTATTAGGCATAAATAAAAATAATATATTCCAAAAATCATCATGTAATAATTACAAATAGACCAATTCGTTCTTTCAAATCCCAATTCTTCCATTATTAATTGAATTGTAATCTATAATGAGTATTATCTTTATAACCTTGTAATCAAGAGTACTATTGAACTACAGAACGATTATCATGGTCTTAGATTCCTAAAATTTATGGCTTGACAAATCTTTACTAGATTTATGTAAATCAATGGAAGTCATTGAATTCTCTTGTAGAAGTAATAAAATTCCTTAGTTCTTAATTCTTAATAGAAGTAGGAATGGAATATCAAATCAAAACTTGAATCAAATAACTTTTATTCGAGCATAAACTCATAAAACTAGAAATGGCATGTCTGCATGTTTTATAACAAAAATACAGTTCAGTAATAATTATTTAGCATGCTGTTTTTTGGCCATATAAAAAGACAGAGAAGACAGTCAGTCAGTCATTTTTGGTATAGTCAACAACTGAGCGCTCAAAGAGAACGGACTTTGTTGTCAGTGGCATGAAAGGGGTGATGTTTCGTTACTAACGTTATTACGCATGCGCGACTCTGAAAATTCTAGTTAGGGCTAAAAGCAGTGCTGCCTAAGCATTGCTTGCACTAACATTGATAAAATTATAAATGGTGGCTTTTTCTAAATTAGGCTATCGCCAGTTTGTTATTTTTTGCTACAGCTCTTGTAAGTGACACTGTTTACAATTATTTTTCGTGAGATTACTATTCCTTATAATATTTGTAGTCACATTTATATAGCTAGATAGTAGGCATATTTTCATACGGATTGTATGTCTCATCTGTCTCTCTGTCCCATCTCAGTAAAATCAGTTCTCTTTGCGCGATTACTTTAGTCACTCACTTTCACTTGTGACGTCATGCCTTTCGCCTTACTCTTCTCCCCTCTCACTCAAACTCTCTGCCAACATGAGCCTCTGTTCCTTCCGCAATGGGTTTCCCAGTCAACATTTTCTTTCATTTAATAAGCGTCTTCTACAGTGCAAAGTCTCTCTCATGTTTCATTCTCTTTTTGCTCCAATCTCTCGGCCAAGTCTGGAAGGATAAACTCGGACATCCTTTTCCAAGTTTTAAACTTCGCCGTTTCACTTAGATAGATGTCAATAATATTAGCATTATCATACAACATCTAGTATTCATATTGTTGAATAATTATCAAGTTTATGATTCAGAAAATTCATGGAATAGATTCATCTGTAACCTACTATAGTGCGATTCACGTCAAGAAGTCAGCTTTGCTTAGATGGGAGTTTGCTATCCTTGTTCAGCACAAGGCAGTTGCTGATGTCTCTATCCTATTCGCACTGTGCATAGTTGCCGCAATGTCATATGCAGAAATATTCAGTTACCTAAATTAATAAAGTAATCTAATATAATGTCTCTCTCTTTCTCAGACCTCTCTCTTTTTCGTTCTACATTGCACGACCTCTTGAATGAGTTAAACACCGGGGGTTTTGGGGGGTATGGATGTCCGGGGGCCCACCCCCGGCGAATTTTTGGATTTTTCAACAGAAAATGGTGTATTTTGACGAAGTTTAGTGCCTTTCATAATGTTGTCATGGATAGCACTGTCATATTAATATGTATGTTGTACAAATTTATATTTGTATTGATAATTAAGCATTGTAATGAAAGAATACATTGAAATCAACTAATAATTTAGTAATATTGTAATCCATATACAGTATTATAGTTTTTGTAAGTATTGGTGGAATTGTTCTTATGCATTGTTGGATATCAAATGAGCAACGTGTGAAGTAAAATAATTTTCGCGACATTAAAATAATAATATGAAAATTATAACTATTAAAACATTTAAAGTGAATATTTTATATAGTACGAGTATAACAAATACAATATGTTAAACGCTTAAATCTATTTTTCAAATAATTTCTTTGAATGATCAGTTCGAGTCACAAGACTTAATCCAGATGTGAGAGGAATAGACTCGAAAAAATGAATGAAACACCAATCAAAATGAACTGAAACTCTTCCATAGTAGTTATTGATGAAAAGCACTACCTTGAGCATTAAAAATGATACTAAAATCTCAAGGATCTGCCGGTGCCGTTTTCTAATGATCTAGGAATTCTGGCATTACTTTTCGAGAATTTCGAGGTATGATTTTGGATTGATTAGTTACAAATGATCATTTATGAATTGTAGAGAATCATTTCCTCTCGACAATGGCTTGAAAACATACCAGATAGTGAAACAGACGATTTAGCAATCAGATTATAATAAAAATAATCGATTGTTCTGGTTGACTTGTCATGGTTTGTAAATTCGTTACTCGAATATTGCATTTTTGTATGGTTTTGTACTTCAAAAATGAGGGTTTTTATTTCAGAAAAATCTTCAATATTGTTATTACTTTGTTTGTAAAACGTGTTTAGCATATTTCAATCTCAAATAGAGTAGAAACGAATATGTTTCAAGAAACAGTGTTTTCCCAAAACCATCCCCAACAAGAGTTATATTGGCTGATTTTTATTCTTGATAGAATAGATTTTTGATGTTTTGTGAAGTATTAGCTCCTTTACCGTTCTTGTGGTGGAATTGCCGTTATAATAATGAATTGAAGGATGGAGGAAGTTTTTGTTATTTATTTTTTTCATTCACTATTTTATTCTTCCAAAAAGTACATCAAATAAATAAGAAACAGGGGTTGAAATAAACAGGAAAATATCATGATGCATTTAGGAAGTACTTCTTTTTTGGTACAAATTAGAGGTGCCGTACTTTGTAGGTACCAGTACCAGGCCGAATCCTTGTCACTGTAATCGTGTGAGAGCAATATTGTCATTGTTCCAATATCACATTAAAATGAACCATCCTTTAGACATTATTAAATAATAATCTGAATTATTTAAAAAAATATATAAACATATATACATGTTATATAAATACACACATATAACAAATAACAAAAAGCATGGAAAAAAAGCAAAAACACAGCCAAATGATTAATGATAGAAATTTGGACTATCTTCCTCTAAACACATTGTAGATAAAGCCATAAACTATCCTGGTATTATATATGTATATTCAAGAAATTGAACTTTTCCTAAATGTAATAATCCATGCATGGCTAAAATCTTGCATCAATAATTCAAGAATTGAAAGATGTATATATTTTACAGATCATAAGGTTCGGAAGAAAACTTTGTGAATGACTAAGTTCAGATTTAAGTTAGAGAAGAAACAAAATTGAATGAAAAACAAAAGAATAAAAAAAGTTCTATATAAGCATAAGGAGGTCTGATAACAATTATTACATACAATTTTTTTCATATGATCTTTCATGAATCAGTCAATCTTTGTCCTCCAATCTTTGTTGCGAAAGCGAGACGTCAAGAGCTTTAAATAAACAAGAAAGTGAAAAATAAGAATTTTTCATAAGCAATTATTCATTTTTAAGAAATTGAAGCATAACAGTTTTTCATAAAATGGGTCATGGTATTATTATTTATTTTTCAGTAAATCAAAACTTGAAACTCTTAATAAAATAGGTCTTAAATCATTCCTAATTATTTATTTCTCAATAAATTACTTTCAATAAAATACGTTTCATCATCATCATCATCACATCATCATCGTCATCTATCCATCATCATCATCATCATCATCATCATCTGTCATCATCATCCATCATGCCTATCCATCATTGGGGTAGCATCATTCCAGCCATGTCATCATCATCATAACTCATCTTTACTCAATCGATCATCATCCCGTCCCCATCATCTTCTTCTTTCTTCTTCTAGCTTGCTAACACTACTAACACTTCTTCTTCTTCTTCTTCTTCCTCCTCAACACTTTCCCCAATTGTGCCAATACAGCAGTGGGGGTAGCTTCTGTAATCATTTTCCCATTCTCCATCTACTGGGAGACATCTACTTCCTATCACTCAATCCGATCTCCGGGGCGTCCACCGTTCTCGTGCTTGGCTCCTTCTCTGTTCCTTCCTCCCTCCTACCTATTTTTCCCTTCTTGGGAACTCACCTTAACCAGGTATTGATCAGTGATGATGATATTTTCGCCACCTGTTCCATCTCCTCCCCATCCTGTAACTCATTCCTTTCGTCTCCACCATCACCTTATTTATTTTTATTTTATTTATTTTATTATTTGCTTGTGTAACTTTTAATAATTAGGAGACCCGAGTAGGGTTGTTCCACTTCACCTGTATAACCAATTATCATAATAGAGAACATGGTGAAAGGTTGTTTCACTTACTTTCTTGACAGTGAGGACCATTCACCTAGATTTAAATTCCTCTGCACAAATAAGTTTCTCCTGGTGTGCTGATCTATGATGGTTGGACAATAGGGGTTTTCCTTCAAACAGTTCCAGCAAAATTGCCAGCCTGATTGTGCTTGTTTGACTAATTTGTTGAAGCTGACAATAGAGAGAATTTTACACTGCATAGCCCAATTTTTGTCTCTCAGTCGGAGAAATTACTGGTAGTAACTTTGACATTCAATGATGGCAGTAAAGTACCGGTGCTGTGATCTGTGGTGAAACATACTTTTCAGTCTGTAGTGCAGACTACATGTTATATAAACTTCATATAGAACTACAAACTGCTGTATCATGAACTACAAATAGATTAGGTCTGCGATTAAAGATAGGTAGAGCTAAAACGGATTCAAAACTGTAATACGATGAATTTGTTACTAAGTTCAGCTATTGGATTTGTCTAACCTTGAAAGTATGCCTTTTTAGTCTTGAAAAATATGTCTTTGACATGTTTCGAGCCAGTAATGTTAATTGTATTTTTCAAAACAACTAAGATTCTCGACTCAAAAGTTTTCATTTTGACAGTAACATCACATTACCCTTAGGAAGGGGAGAGCCAACAAAAAATGTGATAACTATTAATTGATTGATTCCATTGGTCAATTAAATTTAATAAATAATAACTTTTATTTTGCAAAAAACATATATCATAATCGAAACCTTAATTACGTTTGATAAGAAGCACAGAATTTTCTTCTATTTATTTGTTTGGTTCTATTATTATTTGTCTATTATTTATACATACCTAAACATACATATGATCGCTGGTATAATGTAACTTCGACAGTAAAATATGTCTGACTTCTGACTTTATTCTAACATTTTTACACAATACCTATGAAGTATAAATATAATAATAGAAAAGTTAATACTGCATCTCCCTCTCCAATATGTTAAACTTTCTCAATTGCCCTTTTGCACTTCGAGTGTTGAAAAGATTATTCGTAAAAAAAACAACAATAATTTTAGTGTGACCTGCATTTCTTATCGGCCGAGTTTACAAGATAGTGATTTGTTAAGAATCTTGGACCATTTTATCGTTGACACGGGATCAGTGTTTAAGAGTAACAGCATTATTTTTAAAAATCGCTCTCCCTCAAAAACTCCACACCACCACACCCCACCCCACATCGACAGAACTTCATTTTTGACGTCGCGTTGGGGATTATCGTCTGTCTCAGCGACAAGGCGAATTCGTATCAAAGAAGTTTTGTCTCGCTAGGTTGGCAACGCTCAAGGATGTTTTTTAACCTCGCGCAACTACTATCCTATCCTCACCTCTCCCCTCCCATCAGGCCGATTTTGTTTATCATTGGACCTGGCAGGCAATTCGTACTCGTATCAAAGAAACATTTCGGACTTGACAGTCAAGACAAAGATCAACCTCAGCAGGCCTGTTTCAAAAACTTATAAGTCACGTAACACAGGAGAACCTCCTCTAATGCAGTACCTTCTCACACATACTGCAAAATGTTCACCTTACTTCCAGACAATGAATAACGAATCATCCCTATTCTTTCAGCTTTCTCTCTCAAACAAAGAAAGGGTATTAGTAGCCATCCATTATAATACAGTTGTATTAGTATTGTAAGTATAGAATAATAGTTATGCTGAAATCTTATAGACCACACGATATCCTGAACATTTTAGTTGTCCAACATGAACATTGCAGTACAAAATTGAGGCTTTCTATTTCTTGATTTTCCTATTGAGATCGGCCAGTGGCGGCGATAAGACCCCACGGACCAGGCATGTTCACCCTCATAGCGTCTGGTGGCGCTAAACCTATGGTGAGCCCCCAATATCTTTACTATTCTTTATCCGGTGGTGGAGTGGCCACTCAACCAACAATGCTTAATTTACCAACAATAATAATTATGTCTAATTGTATATTTTGAGTTAATTAATTAATGCAATATCAACTATCAACTGTTACAGTGCACTGTATAATCTGTTGTCTCTTCTGACATCCTCAGTGTACAAATGACTGCCTGTCAGTGGCGGATCAAGGAAAGTCCCAAAGGGAGGACTAACCGGGGAGTATAGAATACCCCCCCAGCGAGAGTGGGTTCGGGGCTCCCCCGAATTTTATTTTTGGAATTTGTGTGTCGAAAATGACTCTTTTAGACAATTTATTTCTTTGTCCATTTTTGCTGTCAAAAACTATTAAATCGCCATTCATTTTTTTAGAACAACAGGTTGCCAAATTACTTTCAAATTGCTATTACTGTCAAATGGATAGACTTTAATGTATAGACTTTATTAGAGTTTTTATAGTCGGCTATGCTATATTTCAAGAACTGCACCGCCCTACAGAGCTCTGGGTGGGCATTTTGTCAACTATATTCTGTCCCTGATATTCGACAACCGATAAACCCATTTGTCAATCATTCTGAATTGAAACATTAAAACCACATCTATTTACTTGAATTTCAAGCCATCTTTCTCTAGGTCTCCCACATCTCTTTTACCCTCTCTCAAGTGGGGATAATTCTGTTACTTGTACCAGTATGTCTTACAAATTGTCTTACAATTATATGTGAAGTAACAATCTACTACTTTAATTTGATTGCTGTACTGAGGTAACTCTCTTCCTTGTATATTATTTGTCCCAATGGACTATTCGGTTTCTAAAAAGTATTGGCTTTCATTCGAGATATTGAAGAGATTTTTGGTTGGATGCTTCATAAAATGCGATCATTCTTGGATAAGTGAAGTGAAGTTTTCGTGGAGAAACATGAATTGAGTAATGTTTGTGGATTATCGTTTGAAAATAATTATCTCCAAGATCCTGTTCTACCATAAGCTTGACTTTGCTGACTTGGATGTCGATCTTTTCAGTGGAGTGGGGAAAAGGATTATTCAAGGATCATAAACTGATTGTACGTCATGGGAGCCACTTTGGGCCGCCCTCCTATGCCGTGTATTCAGTAAAACTATTTCAGTAAATTAAAACTTGAACTGTATTTTTCCCACTTACCGTATTACCACCTCCATCACAGACTCGCGATTTGCTGTACTAGTTGAAGTGCTCACGGATCGCAGCACTCGCGATTTGCCCTCCGTGTGTGCTCAGTCTAAATATCTCTCACTATCGGTCGTGCATACTTTGTCAAATTAAGTGTCATTAATAGATCAAGTTCAATGGCTAGGGAGCACGTCTAGTCTTGTTTGTTTACGTTTAAAGATTCCAATGTGTATTTTCTCATGTGAGTTTCAAATGTGACCTTCAGATTTAAATAGCAACAATCATGTTCATGTTCTCTGTGAAAAGTCAGAGTAGCAATATTCAAACTAATCCCAAGGACATTAACCCCAGAACTGCAATTATAACTTATAATTTTCAACAATCGAAAGCCAGTTGAATTTAACCACAGTAAAATGACGTCATCTGGCGAATGCAATACATTTGAATCCCCATTGAGTTTCGATGTGATGATTTTGATTTTGATTTGCTATAATCTCATCTCTCATCTCTCTCTCTCTTTCTCCCTCTCCCCTCTCTCTCTCTTTCTCCCTCTCCTCGCCCTCTCTCTCTCTCTCTCTCTCTCTCTCTCGCTCTCTCTCTCGCACTTTATTATTTTACATGGGAATGCATGTTTATCTTATTTTATAGCTTTGTAGTGTGGTGGTGAGGTATATGAAGCTGGCAACACCCAGCCTGATCTAGGTCTCTTCATACAGTAGTAATAATATTATTGTATTACTATCAATATTTTGTTAAAATCGAAATTCATTTGCAAACTGTATGTTACAATAGGCCTGGTGATAATTTACAATAGAATCTATCTATCTATTCATCTATCAGAATATTAAAACTAAAATTTAAAATTTTCAGTACCTGAGAATAAAATCTCTGAAATTAAAACTAAAATGAGATGAATAAATTATTGAAACGAAAATATTAAGTGAATAAGACAAACAGAAATGTATAGCACTAAAATGAGTCGACACAACTCGAATTATGTAAAGTTGATAAATTATGAAAAGTTACTATGGATTAATAGAACTAATTGAAAGTTGAATTAATTACTACAAGAGTATAAGGTTAATGGTTGATGATGACTGTGGTAAGATACTCGTAAAGAGAATAGAATAGAATGACTGCCTTTAAATTAACCTGGGAGGGCGAAGTTAGGGCGCAGTCGGCCCTCTCTTACACTTAACTCTCAAGAGAGAGAGAGAAAAAGAGAGGGAGTGGGAGCGTATGAGTTTGTGAGCGAGTGACAATGAGAAAGGAAAGGAGAGCAAAGGAATTAGAGGAATACTGATATGAGGGATGAGTGTGGATTGCATTCTCAAATTGATATGCAGTAGTACTAAAATGCTCCATTGCTCTTTACAAGCCACTCAATCAAATGACATTCTTTTCATCATTAAAAAAAAATCAGCTCTGCCAATGAAGATATGGGCATCATCTTTAATAATTCAATAATTCGGGGATTCTTCAATATAAGGAAACATTTTTATTACATTTATTAACAGACAATTGCCAAAAATACAAAATAATACCGATTCAATACACTTGGAAATAGTGGTAACCTCATCCAAAAACGTGTTGAGACACCATAATACTTTCTTCAAAACATTTCAGTTTTCTTCAATTTTTTAAAATAAAAATTTATTTATTTATAAATAGAAGCAAGCATACGGGATCGCTCCCACTATTTGGGTGCTTGACATAAATAAATCAATCATAATACGATGGATAGAGGAGTAAAAAATGTTGACAATTGAACAAAAATAAAGAAAATTGACAATATTTGAATATTAAATATTTTATTAAATTGTTAATACGTGTGTAATTCAAATTTAAATACTGTATATTAATTTAATTGTTTATATCATGAACAACCTACTGTTAACAATTAATAAATTAAACTTTTATTATTGATATGGATGATTACATTTCTCGATTGATGACTGCAAGTAAATGAAGTTGATAATGATAATTTTCATTTATTTATTCATTTAAATACAAATATGTTATTATAATAACAAATTACAATAACATTACAAATATGTAACCGATAACAAAAATTGTATGATAACAATGATTATTATTGTTGTGATAGAGCGCGGCCTTTTCTGAGTGCAGAGAGAATAAAAGTGAGTTCTCCTTCTATACATTAGAGGCTGAGTGTTGGGTAGGTTTTTTGGTTTAGAGTTCGGCCTTCTAAGCGGCGAGTAATTTTTAGTGGCAACGTTGGTCACACCGTCTAAGTGGGTCAGTGCGATCAGGTCATTGGCCGAGGAGGCTACCAGCTCCACTCGCAACGCCACTCGCTCACTCGCACTCGCACACATCGCACCGCACCGCACTCAAAAACAATATTACTTATTATCAATTTACATTAATTTATTATCAATTGATAATTACTTATTAGAAAATTGTCTCTTAAAACAAGTCAGCTTATCACTACCAAATTCCTAATAACACTACAGTATAATCCTTCCCCAAGCTCGAACTGCAAAATTTCTTTGGGGGAAGTAATACCTGAATTTCCAATTGAATAATTAAATATAAAATTTTGATACCTTCCATGGTTCTTTAATTTGACAGTGTTTTTTGTATTGTTTCATGTAGGAGATAAATAAAACTACAGCAATTGGTTTTCAAGCTTCGTCTTTGAAAATGAAATAATTACTTATGCATATTTTTAAAAGCAATACATAATTTATACATCTTATTTCTGTCACTATCCATACTGATAATAATAATAAATTAATAATAATTTCGCACTTTATGAAAAAATAAATCATCAATAAGAGAAACTATTCAACTTCATTGCAGCTCGAGGCTCAAGCATAAAGATTCTTGAGAAATATTTTTCTTCAAAAATATTATACACGCGTAACTATAGCCTAATCATGTCTCAAGAAATATAGTATCTCATTTATTTTTTATTGATAATATACATATACAGTAATAATTTCTCCCATTGTTGGGGCTGTATTCTCTACTAAAACCATAGCCCCCTCTGAACCACTGTAGTTTAGAGGGGGCTATGCTAAAACTCAAACTAAATTTTAATTTAGATCCATACGGATCACGCTGCTATATGGAAGCGGCTCGCGCTCCTAAATTGAAATAATTGTGGATTAAATAAAAACAAAATTGTTAAAAATGAGCTTCCTTAATCTTGCTTATTTTTGAGAAATGCGAGGCAAATCACTAATTTGAGGGTGCTGAATCCGAATCTGAAATCACAATTCCTCTCTATCTCTATCTCTACCTCTATCTCACGATAACAGAACAACCCCTAGGAAGGGAGCGCCCTTCCTAGGCTCCTCGTGTGAAAGCCCCCACTCATCCTTTTGCATTTCGAGCCAAGGAGCCATGGATCCTACTCGAGCTGACGGATCCCCGTCTCGAAATGCAAGATCCGTTCAGCTCACGGATTCAGAGACAGATCCGCTACTGCTCCTCGTATGAAAGTGTACATTTGACTCAATGCATTCTGGTGATGAGAGCCATCCTCTCTTTTGGGAGCCAGATCCGTATGGATCGCCGTGTGATAGGGGCCTAAGAAAAGTTTCAACGTGAACACTTTCCAAAAAATTGTTAATGAGAATGATAAATGAAGCAACTTTAGGTGGGTTCCGAACCAGCGGAATAGATCAGCTTTATGTTCCGATCAGAATCATGACCTCAAAGGTTCAAACAAATTTATGAAAATGGCTTCAGTGTTTATTGAATACAGGTGTAATTCACTGTCAGTGAAAATTAATTTACATTACTAAATAATTATCACCGTGAGAAGTTGACCTCCAGATTTTCCCTTTCATTGAGGTCTATATTATTTTCCTAGAGCTCTCCGTTTCTAAATTTTTGAAGCATAATAAAAATACTTTTTTCGCAATAGTTCCACAGCATGGATAATTTGTCATCAACTGTTTCCAGGAAGCTCTGATTCAAGGAAGCAATTGACTGCTTTCAGGCAAATTTTTTGACATTCTCTTCTCTCCCAGTTATATTTCAGTACTTTCATTCTTATTTCCTTTCTCTCTCTCTCTCTCTCTCTCTCTCTCTCTAAACAATATAAGATTTGAATAATTGAACATTTCCAGCTTGCAAAAGGCTTTGTTTCTCATATTCTCAAATATAAAACCTTTCTAGGAAGACCTCTTTAGAAGACCTACCCAGGCTTATTCTCTCGCAATCAAGTACAGTAATTGATATGGATAGACGGTAATGAAAGGCTTTTTGAAGATCACCCTCAGGTTACGCAAAACATAACCGTTCTTTTAATGATCATTCTTGTTGAAAATGAAAATTTTTCTACACCAAGAGCTACATAATTTGAAAATTTTAAATCAACAGGCGAGTGAAGCGGGCCTGCTGGTCTCATTATTGGCCAGGGGTCCAGGGGGCAGAGTCCCCTGGCTTGATGGATAAGGCGAGCGAACAAGCTGTAAATGTGTAAAATAATTTTCAGTTTCAGAGTATAGTTAGTATTCACTTATTTATCAGTATTTGGAATTGGAAGTCATTGGATGACTGCATATTATGGTTATGTTCTAATCATTTCTTTTTGTTCATCACTTATTACATTAGCTATGATTCTCAAAACAATTCCATTCCATTCAGTTATGAATCATTTAACAGCAAAATTTAATTCAATTTGCACGATTTTTGTTAATAATGACAAATGTGCATTAGGTTTTAGTGCTTCTGGGAAACTTCGAACATTAAATTCCGAATTTATTGTTCTAAAAAGCCATTGACCTATCGATTTTCATTGTTCAATAGGGAAAATGTTGAAGCCAAGATTGACAATTTTGTTCAAACTCAAATTTCGATTATATGATATCTTTGCAAAGGAATAATAAGGAAGGTGTTTACTTACCGTGCTTTAATTTTATAAGAATAATGTACAATTCGGAAATAAGAAATGAAACCAGAGACCTGCTTTAAAAAAATTGAAAAGTCCTGTAAAACAATAAAAATGTGATCATACACTAAACATTTCTTTTTCTGTATTACAGAAATTTTCATCAAACAGGCCAGGCCCTTGGTATCAAATTTCTTGTAAAATCGTTTCATTCTTAATCATTTAATCAAATTCCTCAAGACATCTATGCTAATTCTAGTTCTTCTCCAAATACTTTACAGTACTTTACAACTACTCTTTCCAATTTTTTTTCTAAAAATTATTTTTTGTAATATCTGGTTGATTTTATAGAATCTCACACTTTTACAGAAGATCAGCTCAAGTGGATTGACTTTGAAATAAAAGATTCCACATTATATGTAATTTCTTCACATTCCAACTCAAATAAAATTAAGGCCGTTTCCTTCAAAAGTATTTTTTTTTTTTTTAATATAAATATCCTCAACCCAAATAATAAAATCATTAGTCAACTACAAATATTTTCAAACAAATAATCCATGTAATTGCAAGAAAATTAAGCACTCAGACACAGTTAAATACCTAGGCTTACATTTTGATTCGAATATGAAATGGTACACTCATTCCCAAAATGTAAGCAAAAAATTAGGTATATAGCACATCGATGCTTCCAAAGAGATTGCTACCTATAAAAACAAAAGTATAGTGTACTTCAGTCTAGTTGAATCTCAAATAAGATATGGAATAACCATTTATGGCCATGCCCCAAATTATATCCTGAATCCAGTGATTCAACTGACTAACAGGATAAGGAGCAACCTCTTTCAGAACCTAGATATAAATATATTACAAACTTCCAAAATACTCCACAACTTATACAATTACATAATACTACTAAAATACTATTTTGGAAACCGATACCGACAGACAAATGAAAATAGATACAACACAAGACACCTAAACTTTAGAACAGCAGAATTTTATACAGAAATGCAGAAATGGGAAAGGCCGTACCAGAATACTTTGTACCAAACATCCTCAACAACATCCCTAACCACCTTAAGAACCTCAACACATACGCAGATGTCAAGAGAGAAATAAAAGTATTACATCACAAATCAATAGAATATTTACTCATGTCTCAAAGCAGTATAAATATATTTACAATTTATAAAAGACCGTAATAGTAATTCGAAAAAATGGTAGTACAATATAATAAAATTCATAGTAGTCCACCAGATAATAAAGATTGGAAAAGAATCGGAATGATACATACCCCTAATAAAAGCTAATTTAACTTCTGGGATGCCACCACAGAAAACATATCTATCATATAGTATTGCAATTATCAACAAAATAAATATTGTACTGTTATTGTTGTATCGATAATTTTGTATTTTTGTAATTATGTATGTACCCATGTATTTTTTGTTGTCAATAAAATAAATGAAATGAAGCAAACTATTATTATTATTATTATTTTATATTATTATTGTATTAGATAAACAAAATGAAACGTAATATTTCAAAAGTTTTCCATGCCTTAGCAAACTGAACGAGCTATACTTGATCATTGTAACAGTTTCTGGTACAGTAGAGTCTCGCTTATCCGACCTAAACTGGCCGCGGCAAGGTCGGATAAGCGAAAACGTCGGATAACACGGAAATCGGTAAAAACGACGTTGAAAATGTGCTAAAGTAATTTTATTTACACATAAAAATTTTAAAAATACATTTAGCGTACTAAAACGTAAAAATTCACATACTGCAAAGTACATAATAGCACATGTTTCACAGCAGAAAAATAATGTACAATGCAATGAAAATGAAAACTCGAGATAAATGACCGATAATAAATTGCCCCGGTAGGTCGGATAACCGAGACTCTACATTTGTAACAGAGAGTAACTGGCCTAAAACTTGGGTTTCTGCGGTGCGTGCAAAGAGAACGGGCCTACGAAGACTCGTCAACGATTTTAATTTCATCATGTAATTTGACGAAGCTTGGTAAAACCGGCACTTAATTGAATAAATATTAAGTGCTTTTGTATCCTGAGAAATATGCCAACCACTGGTGTGGCCTAAGAAAGATATATCTTGTAGTCAACTGGAATCGAACCCAGGCCTTTTGGCTAATCAGACCAGCGATAACGGTTACGGCCACTCCAAAAAGCATTTCGTATTTTACTGTTTCAGATGCTATTTTTAAAACAATAAACGATTATTTAATGGTAACGAGAGATTGGAACGGGACGGGTAACAAAATATATGGGTAATTGGGTACCAAAAACCATTTTGCAGCGTAAATTTCAAAGGGATTCATCGATTATAAAAATTTGTTCGATGTTAAAAGTTCATACAGGTGAACAAAATAGATTTTACGATTTAATAATAATTTGTTATACCCAAGGCCGTTCCCAGGAAAAAATTTCGGGAGGGGGTTAATTTTGGGGCCTGGGTATGGAATAGAAAAAATTCTATACATACCTCTTTCAAAAATACGTAGAAAGATTGTCTGTCGGATGTCTATTTTGTCTATAGTAGTTGTTGCTGTTAGGCCTAACTTGACTAGCCGATTGCTTTGTTTCCAGAGTAGGGGTGTTTCATGACAAAGAAAAGACGTTTTCTTGCCCTGTATTGGTCAATTTGCAGTCAGTGAGGAGTGGGAGATGAATTCCTCATCTTCTGTGATGGTGTGATGTATTCAGTCTTCTGGAGAATATTGTCGAGTATGGACTGATGACTCTTGTTCGATGATTAGTCAACCTCCAGCAACTTTAGTGGACTTTTTGTATTTCTCAGTGTGAAAAACTTGACTTTCAAGTTCGTGAAATTTCTACTTTACCATCAAACTGGCAAACATGGCAACTCCTAACCAGGACCGACCTAAAGTGCCATTTGAAACTACGAGAAAGCTAATAAAAATTGATCGTAAGACTTATTTACACTTGAAATTTATGTTATTGATATCTTATCAACTAGCATTAAAATTACAATAGAATTAACTGATTCATGATGTGAGCTGTTACTATTTTAGATGTTGGGCTTATCTGAGCTAAACACGGCAGTCATTTCGAATTCAAAAACAAACGAAATTTAGGTATGAATCTGACAACGTCCTATATCTCTATAACCACAAAGTGACTGACTGGTTTTTGGTTGCGAGATTGGGTCGCTGGCCGCGGGAGACCTGATTGTCATGATTCCCAACCCTCTTGAAAATCGGGGGGGGAACGGGGGGGAGGGGTTGGGGTAGGTCGAATTTGGCCACTCATGAAATGGCCTGTATCTTTTTTTGGCACCCGGAAAATGTCGACATCCACACCATTGAATTCAGCTCAAAACGTTGGTCTAACAAATCAGCTGTTTTGAGTTCGTCTGCACTTCAACACAGGATTTCTATGTCAGGCCTGGATTTCCCACTAGGCACTTGCCTAGGGGCCTAAGTTAGTTTATATTTGTAATTTTTTCGTTTTATCCAAGTACATTTCAGTTTCATCCAAGTTTTTTAGTTTCATCCAAGTTTATTAAGAAAATTTTCAAAGTACTGGAGTACTAGTAGTGAGTTTATATAGGTAGTTTTGTAATTTTATAGTTTGTTTTCTTATTTGATAGTTTTTTTAATTTTTTGGACCTCTGCATCTGCATACCAATCGATTATAAAAAACGTACATATTCTAATCATAAAAATGAATTATTCTTTGCGAATATTGACCATGATTTGAATTTGTGTGTTGAATTTTCATGTTTCAATCATTTTACTATAGAGGAGTAGCTAATAGACCTGATCAGCGCGCTCTAGTGAGAGAGAGTGAACAACCTAGGGGATTTTAACCATTGTGAGATAGGAACAAAACACGATTTTGGGATAGAACTCAATTAAATCATTAATGTATCATCAATACGTTATTGCTATCTATTATTTAGTGGTTTCAAGGTGTTTTAATGAATGTATTAATTGGATTAAAGTACTTTTATCAGTATTTTTGTCATCTTGTTGACTTCATTTTTTTATTAGTAGAACAGTAGATGCTCATCATTTGAGTTGAGATTCCAATAGATATAGACTAATAATAGATTTTTTAGGACATTTATTGGTTGGTATTTTTGTATTGACACTAGAAATAATCAATGTTTCTTAGAAACTAGAAACCTAATTTTCCTCTATTTCTCTTCAGACTTTACTTACTTACTTCTTTGGTCCTCCCAACAGTCTGGATGTCCGGGGAGTCGTCTCATATCTTCCCTCGTAGTAGGGGTGATCTTTTGGAACTCAGTTCCTGTGTTGGTAGGTGTGCTCCTGCACATATTCTGCAACCGTGTAGTAAGGCCTTGCAGCAAAGTATTGTCTCAGCCTTGTTTTGAATATCCTCTGATCTGACATGGATTTGAGTTCAGTCGGCAGTAAATTATAGTAGTAAGCTCCCGCATAACCTGGTGACTTGCTGAATTTTTGTAGTCTGTGTTGAGGCAGATCCATATTCCTTTGGTTTCTTGTATTATGTGTGTGCAGCTCGCATCTTAGCGCGGGTTTCGTTGTTAGTACTGCTATAATTGATTCCAATATGTACAGTGACATCACAGTAAGTATGTTGTATTGGATAAACAGGGTTCTGCAGTGCTCCAGCATATTCTTTCTTAATATTGTCCTTAGGGCTCTTTTTTGTAAGCGGAGTAGTCTGTCCAGATTGGCAGCTGATGCCGACCCCCAAGCAACAATATTTATCCTGTGTGAAATGAATACCTGACCAAATTTTTATTCGTTTAAATTAAATTCAATTTCTGATCGTTTATTCGCCAAAATGCAAAAATATGAAATCCACAAAATTGTGTACAGTTTGTAATAAATTTTTGGCACAGCCAGCAAAGTAAAACCTTCAGCGCTGGCTGTGAGCTCTTTCAATAATATATACACGAAATTTGAGAAATGAGAAAAATCAATAATTAATAGACTATTATAAAGTTGAAGTAATAAAGATCTTATCTCTATAAAAACAATAAAATTGAATAGAACTACGGTATGATCCTAACTGAACAAGTATAACTAAAAAGAAAACATTACCTAATGGATATTGATAATTAAAAATAAACATTTTTAATAATTCATTCAAGTATGACATTAATTATTCTGGATTTAGTAACTTTTTCAACAATAAATTGAATTGGAACTTTATTTAGAAACAAATGGCACTGATATTTAAACTGACGTTTACAGACAATTAAACTTGTAGAATCAATATCAAACTGTACTGGATTTGAGGGACGTAAATTGTATGGATCATTTCTTATTTCGAATGTGTGTCTATTTTTGTTAATAAAGAATACGATCCTTTTAATAGGCCTATATATTTGTCTAATATTTCTTTGGAAATTAGAGGTAGGTAGGTGATCTTTCCTAATTTTTTATTGTGGATTAACTTTGAAAATATCGGTTATTGATGATTTTCAGACTAACTCTAAAACTTTCTTTGTCCTCTTATAGTCCTTATAGCCTGGTTTTCATTAGTAGAGTTAGTGGTAGAGTAACTAGCATACTAACTCTACCGTACTAACACTACTCTACTTACTTCTTCTTCTTCATCGGACCCTTCTGCCTCTCAGCGTCGGGTGTACTCTACTTACTTGTTACTTAAAAACAAGTACTCTACCATCACTCTACTCTACTATGAACGTTTTCGTTGGGAGAGTTCACAAGATAGTTAGTACTCGCCCAGGGAACTCTACCACTAACTCTACTAATGAAAACCAGGCCAAAGTCCTCTTTGATAGTACTGTACATTACCTGCCGGTATGTTATGTATGATTTTTGAATTCACGCTGAATGAGATACTTTTTTGTTCGATTAGAGTGGTGGGGGGGAGGGGTTGTTAAATGAGCACGCGCCCATCCCTGTACTCACTTCACTCGTTGCCACAACACAGGCTAAGTTACGTAACAACTTCGTGTGTTTCCGTCGACGTTCGTGGAATCCCGTTGGAGTACAGGCAGAGGTCATTGAACTAGGAAGGGCGTACACAGCAACGCTTTTTTATTTTCAAATTCAGTTTTGCGCCGAGACTGGTGTGTGACGCGTCCCTGTAGCGCATCTTCGCTTACCGCTCGTCTCAGTGCTGTGTGTGCTGTGCTGTGATACTGTGCTAACACCATTCTGTGGATATTGTGGGGGAGTTGTGTGACATTCATTCATTCTAAGGGGGCTGTAATTTCTACCAAATTTTTCAGCCGTCCCACACTATCTCCATCTCAATCAGGGATGTTTCACTCTCTGAAACCACCAACCACTTATCATCCACAAACTTATCTACTCTAACATTGTTGGAAATTATCTGAACAAAATAATGTGGTATTCCACATGAATTTCATGAGAATTTTCACCAATCTTTGACCCAATGGATTGTTTGAGTTACAATCAAATTGCCACTTCTTTATACAATAGCAAGATTTAATGAAGTGGTGACTCACAATGTCAATTCCCGTGAATCAATCAAATTCATAACAGTGTTGTACTGACTGTATGCCATCAATCAAACCCACTACCCATTTCATGTTAAATCACTTTCAAATTCTCACCTCCAATAAAATTTGATTTGGACCAGTAGTTACTGATTCTTAATAATACTAGTAATAGTAAAGATACCTTACTTTCTATCTTGACCATCAATGAAGTATCTCTAGCATATTATCATCCAGCATATCTAGTACATCTCTAGCAATAATAATTATTAAGTTTCTTAATTGTCAAGTCACCGGTTTTTCCTTACAGAGGAAAAACCTCATGGAAATTATGATGAATAAATCAATAATGATCTTATTTACTCAAATTTCTAACTTTTAAAACTCATTCTTGATTGACAGAATCTATATTATTCAAATTTAAACAAATTCCTACAGCCCTATTCTAGTAATTTTATCAATTAGTAATTCTAGTATCGTTTGCAGTAGTGATTTAACTTTGAACTCAAATTCGAGATCGTTTAATGTGAATTTCTTGTCATCAGAGGTTGAAGTTTCTCAGCATTCTCTCCATCTTTAGTTTCTCCATTCAGTGATGAATTTATAATTTGTGTTAATTCACCACATGAGTCGATTAAACTCAATACGATGCAATTGATTAATTCAATCGAACTCTTTGTCCATCTATAAATACAGTCTGTATCTTTAATCAATATTAACTATCAAAATGGGTAGTGTTGAATCTATGGCATTCTAAACTCTGTAGAGTATATTGTCAGAAATAACATAGAATATATTATATTTGAATTTTAGCGGTGAAAAACTATGTTCTAGGTAAAGCATTCATCTCCAACTTCAGTGGAGGAAACATTCCTTTCAAATATAGCTGATTAATACAGGTTTTACCATAAGTGAGTATTTTATCACGGTTTTGATTGAAAAAGTCTATTGAAAATAGAATAAAATGGTTAGGTATTGACGTTAATTTTCCGTTGTCTCGTTTGTGTAGGGCCACATGTCCAATGAGAAAATTACGAACTTATTCATCAGAATCAGACGAACTTATTATATGCGTAAAATTGTTAGATGATAGAACGCATATATGAGTATTATTACTAAACACATTGATTGATGTATATGTGGTTTTATTATTTTTCATTTTTCAAATAGGTCTAATGGAAATAATAATTTATTTAGTTGAACCAAATAGGCTACAATATTCTAGGCCGCGGTTACACTGGTTGTGGGTTGTGCGATTAGCATAATTTCACTCGTGCCTACTAGCATGATTAGTCACTATGAATAAAGTATTATACACGCATTCATTGTAACCATCTTAATAGGCGTTGTTATATACGTAGATATTTATTGCTCTACTAGTACCAGTAGACGCAAGCAGTGGGGTAGCCAGGGGGACCTAGGGGGCCCAGCCCCCCCCCCAAATTGTCAAAATTTAATTTTAGTAGTAAATGAAAAATTATTTGTTCTGTAATGTTTGGATTTCAGCTATCGCAAGACCTAAAAAGTAGTCTAAAACATTGTTATGTACCTGTCAAATATTAAAATTTCCCGGGGGAGGGCCCCCGGACCCCCTTATGTCAGGGGGTATTCCATACCCCCCAGACCCCCCGGTGTTGGGCCCCCCACCAGAAGTCAATTTCTGGCTACGCCCCTGGACACAAGCAGTAAAATCCAAATCCTATATAATCGCGGCCTTACAAAAGAAAAACAGGTCTCAATTAACACAAATTAGTCTCATAAAACTCTAATTTTTTGTTTTTGTCGATGATTTTGATAGTTTGCAGACAGAATACTTTGTAAAGAAATTATTCCAAAAAAAATCCAAATAGGTACTCACGTATTTTATTTATTATAATTAACTAGAAATGTAACTTTCTACTTCAATTTCATCTTTTTGATTCCGATTCCCCGATTTGATTCGGTTTTACAGGAGATTTTGTATAATCTTTATTGATTCTACGCGGTAAATTGTAAATTATTTCAATTTGTGAATGTAGAGAAGCTTACTTTACGCCTACATAACGAAACAGAAGCAGTCAGGCAGAGCATATTCGGCAACGGCATCTTAGTTGGAGCTTCAGACTGAGGTCAATGAACGAAAAAATACATCCATCTTTTACCTTTCATTCAAACTATACGTGATTCCCCATTGTTGGATTGTTCAGATTCAATAATTCATTAACTCTCTTTGTCAATTTCTAATAAGGTGCTTCAAAAGTGGTCTTTGCTTGAATATTTTATCGGATTTAGTACATTGCTTCCCAAACTCTGAAAGTATTGCAATATTGGTATAAATATATATATCAAGGTTTCAAGTTATTGTTAGTATGGTAACATACTTTGACAGTCTTGATAGGTCTATGGCAATCGTCAAATCACAACTACAGTAATATTAAAAAATACTTCAGAAAATAAAATTGAACAAAAATATTTTAACTTAAAAAAATAAAACTTGATGAAATGAAATTTATTTAAAAAAAATACAAAAATAAATATGAAGAAGAATAAATCCTAACTTAAATACATGGTACAACTAATTGAACGTGAAAAGAATTGAAAATCAATTTCAAGGTAGATGAAAGACAAAGCATTGAGGTGGTTGGATGGTTTCTGTTGTTGAGTTTCGAGTGGTGCGAAGGTTTTCAGGTGTTGGTGTAGTGATAGTGAAGGGCGGCGAATTCAATTTGAATGAACTAAGGTGCTGTGAACAGTGAGGAGGCAAGGCTGACCATTGGTGTTCAGCATGCCTATAAAATGGACGCGCTGGAAGAGCTTTTGGGGGAGAACGGGCCTGGGGGGGCTAGGTGGGGTACCATGAGGAGTGATGCGGTTTCAAGCACTACTCCACCCCCACCCCCCGGCCACTCCTCGCCCAATCATCTGCAACATCAACATCAGCATCAGGCACAGTCAAACAACTCCATAAGAGGTCAGTACAATCAATTCTACCTGGGGGGGGTTCAGCATTAATGGATTGCAGGGATTTTCTCAACGGAATCTTTAGGTTTCATAATTGACATGAAATACCTGGTGATGAAGGTGCTGTGAATGGCCCTGACCAATTCCTGATTACTATATTGATGCTTTGATTCAAAATAGTCGATCCCGGTTAATGCAACCCAAGTATTTCAGGATAAAAAGTCTGTTATTTTATTCCAGCTGCTGAATTCCACACAGCTGATAGCCAATAATATAATGTGAGTTTGAGATCGATTCAAAACGTCATTTTTCTTTATGTAGAAGAGGATTCGAATTCAATGCAGCCTGCTGTGATCTCCTTGGCTGTAAAATTCATAGGTTTGAACAAGCTGACTGGGCCCACATAGTTTACGAAAACACAGCAGCTATGACAACACACCTTGGTTTGGCAGTCATGTCATAAGAATCCGAATCAAAACGACCCGCAATCGTGAGCAGATGTTTTTCATAATGAAAATAGAATTAGAAAATAGAAATATGAATTCAAGACTTACAAATTAACAGCTCCGATTAATTCTCAAAATAATAACAACACATATAATTATGGGATCAAATATCAATGGGCTTGTCAAAAACAAGAGAAGTCAGATATCTGGGTCCTCCACCTCAAAATAATTACCGTCTTTTTTATCTTTGATTATGATATTTAACCCTTTATTATATACTATATAATTAAATAAATAAAATGTCATAATAATTCTGTACATTATTTCAATTCTGACCCGCCTACACATTCTAATGTGGCACTCTCCAAAATTGAGTTTGACACCTCTGCCTTGAGATACAACTTGGCAGGCATTACGGATAGCCTAATCATAACAGATTCCTGGGGTAATACTAGTTACCTGGTAACAAATACTATTTGTGTGTTACACATTGTTTCCGGATTATAGAAAGAGAACTTCATGAAATAACATAATAAATATACCTATACAATATTCTTAGATGCTGGAGATCATCAACCTTGCTCTTACATCATTAAGTAATCCTAGGTCATTCATTGGATCGTTTATTGCGCCACAAGCAATACTGACAGTATACATTATTATAACTAGGCTTTTGCTCCTGAATTTATTATTTGTTTCGTAAAAGTTTGACAATGACTTTAAAATTAAGAAGAAGTGAGTATTTCAAATATATTACCTATCTATAGCAGGATTATTTTAAATTGTCAGAAAACAGCTGATTGATGTACGCTCGTTTACTGACGTTAATCGGCTGTTTTCTGACAAGTTAAAATAATCCTGCTATACATTGTGTAAAACGTTCAATAACGTCCTGCTAACTTTTGAGAAACCGCACCTATGATAGAAGCGTGAGTAGTGTGTCGCTCATATTCGCGCTGCATTCAGCCGGCTGAGCTCAAGTGGAGAGCAGTGACCGGCCTTCAATGTAACGGCAATACAACCGAACAGCTGTACGGGTGAACGGCCTTCCCTCTGCCCCCCTGCCCCCAGCCACACAGCTCACTAAACATTCTCCAATCTATCTTTGAAAAAGGTGAGAAAACCCCACCTCCACCACCCATATCATAATCGTCACTGGCTACTCTCTGTCACAGTTTAGTTTAGTGTGCACTACATAACACTGTAGTGTGATTTCAGTAATAATTTATGATACAGTAGTACAAATTTATTTGGAATAAATTTTTTATTCATTTTTGTCAAATAATAATTTTATACTATTAAAAAAATCGAAGAGTCATGAAGAACCAAGTATCCTAGTTATTATGAAGGAAATCCCTTTTATTAGTAAGAATATTATAAGCAACCTCTTCAGCTGCGCCTGATGTATTGAAGAAAAATAAATAAAATCAGAGACGATTATAATAATTTACTCTTAGGTACCGGAACCATTATTGGACTATTCTTGTCTTGTTTCTATCATATGTGCAGCGATTAGTTGTTCCGATCAACACATGTATTATTGGTACTATTTGTTCTTAATGTTGATAAGATGTGTCATTGAACTTACATCGTAGAAGAAATGATATGTGTATAAACGCAATATTCGGACAACACAATGTGGTAATAGGATGTGATTGATAAATTTCGGGAAATTTGTAAGCACCATGCTCAATCAATAGTATAACTTTATCCACTATAGAGGACTTGCTTTGGAATTTTTAATAGATATCAGCTGAAGATGTCGAAGATTTTAACTAAAAGTTCAGTCTGTACACAATTTTACTTCATGTTGAAACTTCTTTCCATTCAATGATTAAAATTAAAAATGCGTCATTACATTCTCAGGTTGAATTACGAAACACCTAAAGAATGTATCCTTTTAAAATTAGAAATATTTATTACAATTTATTTTGATAGTGTATTATTCAAAGAGAATAATAAAATGTAATGTCACTAGTCACAACAAAATTTTATAGCTATTGAACGGGCAGTGGCGAAGCGTGGTATGCTTACTTATAATATATACGATATTATAATATCGTATATAAGCATACCACAGCATACCACGCTTCGCCACGGTGAACGGGTCCAATCGAGTGGTGACTCATCCTCAGCTCATCAAGGCGGTACAAATTCATTTATTGAATGTCAAATTCAAAAGAAGAATAGGCCTTATTTTTTAGAATAATTTTCTTTAAAGAATACTTATTTTCAGAATACACGGGACTCTTGGGGACTTTTAGTATATTATTATAAGGGACCTTTTCTGATCATATCTGTAAATTTTCAGCTGGGTTCTACGACTTTCAGCTTTTATGCCTAATTTGACTGGGTTATCATGACTAAATTATGCATCGATAGTCGACACTAAATTTAATAAGTTATCAAACCTGTTATTGCAAATCAAAAAGTAGCTTCATTAGGTGTTCAACGGCTTACTTTATGATCGTTCCTTTCATAAGATAACATTTCAGAAAATGGCTATCTCACGCTAAAATTCCTATCTGATCCCAAAACTAAATTACCAAATTAGTTCCGAATCAGCAATCATGGAGATCAGCTGTAGAAACTCAAAGTAATCATGCACATTTTTTTATTAAAATCTTAGAAGTTTGTATCAACATTATATTATTAATAATATTACATTTATATTATTCGTATTTGTGTTTCAGAATATCAACAATACACTATTGGAAAGAAATGCATAAAACTTGTAAAATGTTTAGTATGAGTTACTAGAGCTGATCTGTCTGTTTAGCGCGAGATCGCTTTTTTCTGAACCTTACGAAAGAAACGTTCATGAATATACGTCTGTCAATCTTGAAACAATGCAATGAAATAAATTACCTCCATACATGACAGTCATGTCTC
This sequence comes from Laodelphax striatellus, assembly GCA_017141395.1. NCBI lineage: Eukaryota > Metazoa > Arthropoda > Insecta > Hemiptera > Delphacidae > Laodelphax > Laodelphax striatellus. The sequence goes on from CM029544.1 coordinate 25,591,380, forward strand.
CATCAAACTCTTATGCTCCTATTCAAAACTGATAGAATGAAACTATGTAACGATAGTAAAACTGATATGAATTGAATAACGTCCAGTTGATAAGCTTGTTCATACCATGTTGATGTTTATGTGCGTCTTCATTGAAATACTTCCACTTAATCACGTAATATCTTTGCGCAACGAAGTATTCTTTCATCACTTGGTGATGATTACTGTCTAGCCTAAACAAATGCCAAATGCCTAGGCTTTAGACTAAACTGAGCTTATCAATGACTAATCTGTGACTCAATTTTCATTAACCAGTTCAATTGGAATTGAGCCCATCCTTGCCTTGTTTTATTTATTGCAGATAAATAAACTATAGGACATATACACGGCGATGACCACGTATACCACGCTTCGCCACGGGATAAAATATTTTTTAATACAAGGTTATTAATTTTACAGGAATCTGGAACTTTTTCAGAAAAAAAATCTTAGAATAAAATAATTGTTTCAGTTTTATCTTTGTTTTTTGCAAAGAAAAAAAGAAACTTTTCTTGAGACTCTGTTCATCAAAACAGGCGTTGAGATTCTCGAAACAGATTGGAATTGTTCTTCAAAATTTGAAGACAATTATTGTAATAATTTCTTGAACTCGGTTCAATTTGATACACGGTTTTGTTTGAAATTTTCCTTCTCGCCATTCCTAATTTTTTCATAATATTGAAAGCCTTCCCACGGATAAGTATACCACGCTTCGCCACTAAAGCCTTCCTAGTAGGAAGTTGAAAAATTTTCCAATTTCTTTCTCTCTTCCTCACACCACAACCCATTCTTGTTTAGCGTTTTTCATGTGTCTTGATATTCTATTATCGGTATTTGTTTTTTTGTGTTTGTAAATAATTGAAATGAACTTTGGTTTTGCTTTTGTGCCATCAACAATTTGAAACCTATGAATGTCAAATGAAACATTGTGCTGATTCATCATTTTGACTGATTGGTGTGTGTGTGTGTGTTTCTGTTGCAGCCCAAATCGAGATAATCCCGTGCAAGGTGTGCGGTGACAAGAGCAGTGGAGTCCATTATGGGGTGATCACTTGCGAGGGCTGCAAGGGCTTTTTCAGGCGTAGTCAGTCATCGGTGGTGAATTATCAGTGTCCCAGGAACAAGAACTGTGTTGTCGATAGAGTGAACAGGAATCGGTGTCAGTACTGTCGCCTGCAAAAATGTCTGCGCTTAGGAATGTCGCGCGACGGTAAGTAAAGCAACATCTAAAAACTATCAATAAATACAATAGCTTACAATACTGAACCATTTCTAATGCATCTGGTGTTCACCACACTTTGAAATATGTTACTCAATATTACTGCACCAAATCAAATTTTTTGTGAATACAATAAAATCACAGTAATCTTATTAGGGGCGGATTAAGGTCTGTGTTTTTTGGGGAGGGAGGGTGGTGGAGTAGTTTAGAAGGGGCACTTTCTGGAATACTCCCCAGATATAGGTGGGAGGGGGTCCGGGGGGCCACCCCCGGTAAAACTTTCAATTTCAATCGACGTTTCAAGCGATGTTCTTTACTTGATTGACTTTTAAGCTAAGTATGGACTATTGATTAATGAAAGTTATTGATGGTGGCCAACAATTGGTCACCTGTCCAACGGTAGTAGTCTATCACAGATAACACATTTTAGTTAGTCTATGGTAGTACCATGGATATAGATAACAGATTAGATCTCTTATCTATGGTAGTACCCAGCGCTCATCACTTCTCTAATCTAATGTAGGTGACTAAAACTTCAATTAGTAGCCAAACACTATTTAATCAAATCAATTGATAAGATCTCCGTAGAAGAACAGCATCAATATTATATGTACGTAAATTTTTTTTCTACAACTGCTCGTAAAGAATTTCTTTACGTACTGAAAACTCATCGTAAAACAGCTGTTTTCTGAGGAGCGAGCGTAAAAACTTTTTACGTAGATTAATTTTACGCTCGCTAAATCGCCTCGCATGCGCAGTACGTTTTTTTAAGCTAGAATTTTAAGGTTATGTAATTCTCATAACCTCAAAAATGGGAATACAGCAATGGACATTAGCGAAGACAAATCATTAAAACTAAATTAAATGCAGTTGTAGAAAATTTTTTGTACAGTATGTAATTCGCGCGTAAAGCTTCTTTATTGCTCGAGCAAAACAGTTATCACGCGAGGCGTAGCGGAGCGTGATAATTTTGCGAAAACTTTACGCTCTTAATACATAAATAGCTATTATAGTGCATAGTCATGGGATAGACCAGTACTCAATAACATTATGGGTTTAGCAGACGAGACTCTTCAGGACGTTGTTGTTGATGATTGTACTCGTATTTCTATCTGATGACTATCAAGAAACTAATTTTAGTTTTATTGATTTTCGTCAATCAGTAATTGCTTTTTTCGATTTTAACAAAAGAAAGAAAAGAGACCGAGAGAGAGGGGAGAAGAGAAAGAATGCTGGTTGTCACTGAAAAAATTAACTTATCAAGTCGAAATACATTAAATTTATGTGGAAGCTATCGGGTGTATAATATTTATTTCGTTGAACAGCAGAGTATTTTGACCTCATCTTGAGCCCGCTTGATTTCCGTGTTGCCTTTTATAACTTTACAACTGATTTCTGTATTGGGTGGGGTGAAAAACACCAGAAAGACAATGTCACTTTACTTTGTGATATCACATTCGCTAATCACAGGGAAAAACACGTGTTTATGTCTTCACACATACCTAATCATAAATTATGATATAATCTCAATAAACTGATCATTCAGTTGTGAATGATGATGTCAGATAGTCATTATTATACTCTACTATCATTCTTACTCCAATTTTATGACTTCGAGATAAATGTACGATGATTTGTTTCGAAGCTTGCAAGCTTTAAAACTTTCAATGTTCTGTTCAATATCAGGCACGGACTGCTTAGGTCTGCAATCGCGGGAGCCCCACACATATAATGGTCCGGGATAAGGTTTATTAATTTAGTACTAATGAATATCAACTGCCTCCGAATACATTCAATATTAGTGTTATAGGTTACATATTTGTTAGGAGTGTCCCTTAAATTATAGTTGATTAAATGTTCTGGAAGAGGATAATTATTGACTGAGCAGCTGAGAAACCTGGCATTTGACTACTCTAACTAAATGAGGATATTCATCAATTTCTTGGCTATCAAAACAATTATTAATCAATAATTCCAAAAATAATGTTTTTCTACCAATAAAAAATTGATATTGTTTATTATCATGTTCATTTGTGTAGACAGTCTTATACAGAATACAGTTGCCGGAACGGATTTTGACAGAAACAGCCACTCCGTCTTTCGGAGGAGACGAAAAGCCGCCGGCCCCAACTGCCTCAAAGCCAGTCGCCACCCCTCCTCATCCCCCCTCTCATTGCCCACGCCCAAGCCTAGAGCTCATGTGGGCATCACCCTAAAAAAGAGTTCAACATAAAAAATAAATGTAGAAAGTACTTGGAGCTACAAAATGTACTAATTACAGACAAGACTGTTTAATATGATTTCTCTGATGTACAATACAAATACAACAGTACTTTTTGTGATACAAACTATAGGTTTTTGTGATAGATCGCTCATCAATAGGCCTACGTGCTCATCGCTCATCATGTAGCCTAATATTTGATGTGGATAAGTCATCACGTAGTAAAGAACGTAAGTTATCCAATTCACAAAAGAGCGAAAAAGGATTACTTGGGTGGATTATTCGAGCATACAACATGCACCTGTCAATTTTAACAATTTTTCACAAGTCCAAATAATGATTTGAAGCTTTTGTGTATTTCAGACGATATAATTTGCTGTATTTGTGTTTTGTGAGTAGAGTAGGAAGGTTGTTGGACTGAGTTCGCGTGACGTATAGCGGAAGAGACTACGATAAGGGGTCATAGACCTCACTGGCGATCGTTAAAACACTCTTTACTCTCTGCCACAGCCTCTCTCACTCGCTCTCTTTTTCTCTCTATTCATCCCTCTCTCTTAAACACACACACACTCTTTCTCTTTATTGCCCACAAATAATTTCGTGAAAAAGAGAAATATACATAACCATTGGAAAACACTAGGCTCTTGGTAAGAAAAATACATCTATAAATACTTTTTTCAAAGAGAAGCGCGTTTCCGCATTTATTGACGAGAGTTTAGCTAAAATCCTATTAGCAAGAGAATCTCTTTACAACCTTTGACAACATTATCAACTTTTAATAGACGATTTCAATTTATCAGTGCTTGTAGAAACTCAGCTTAAAATTGAAATATATGGAAATAGAAATATATTTATTGCCATTTGATTTAGAAGAAACATTGGTCATTGTCACAAGTATACAATCAACAATACAAAAGCCTACCCAGCTAAAACACAATAACATAAAAAATCAACTTCTCATTCAAGATTTCATTACATTCTAAATTTACAGTAGCCTAAATCATGCACAATAGTAGGGTACCAGCCTTACATGGATTGTGAAATGCTATAAAATTCAGGTACCTTGTAAAGTCCACCTCTTATTAGGCCTTTTCTGACTCTATCTTTATATTGGGTGGCATCTAGGTCTCTTACCAATGACGGAAGGGCATTATAAAATCTGAGAGATTGGGCCCTGAAACTTCTCAGTGATGCGCTGGAAGAACACCATTCAATACTTGGATTACTTGCCCCTCTTGTATTATATGTATGCCTATCCGAGTTGAGGTTAAATGTGTCCAAGTTCTTTTTGACATAGCATAGAAATTCCAGTACATACATAGAAGGAAGAGTCAAAATTTTATTCTCAATGAACAATGGTCTACTATGAATTCGTGGCTCTTCATTGTTTAATATTCTAATGGCTCTCTTCTGTAGCAGGAAAAGTTTACTAGCCAAGGGACTATTTCCCCACAAAATTAGGCTATACCATAGACTAGGTGACTGTGTATAATCGCAAAGTAAACTGTTTTCAAGACCTCTCTTGATACACTTCCAGCTAACCTTCTCATCATAAAAAGCCCTCGTAGTACCCTATTGTAAATGTTTTCTATATGTGTATTCCATTTAACATTAGATTGTAGAAAAATTCCGAAGAACTGGGTAGATTCAACGTTTGAGCTGTTGACTAGACTGAAAGTCTAGTCTAGTCGTAGTTTTTCTATCAGTAATAACTCATTTGCCTTACTCCAAATGTCGACCTTACTCCAATTGATCGTTTATACTTCGAAGCGCACATTTGTTTCTTGAAGTTTTAGGAATCGCTTTGACCCATTACTTTTGATTGGGGGATCTGATCTTCGATCACTCCCAGGGTAGGGTTACCATTTAACCGGATTTCCCCAGAGATCTCCGGATTTTGAGCGAAAATATTTAGCTCCGGGGGATGCCGATTACATAAAACTCAACATTTTTCGGTCGCCACCTTGAATTTTTCGGTAATGAGAAGGTCTTTAAAGCCCATCACCATCTATATTCTTCTTTCACTAGCAATAAAGAAGGATTGCAGTAAAATTGAAGATTTAAAAATTTCAAGCATAAAATTTTTGGTTGACCGAATGGAATTTGTGACACCTTAGGCTTAGAGTCTCAGGAAGAGAATTCCATAAATATATGCCAATCCTAATGTTTAAAGATACTTTGTTGTGCTCTAATATGTAATTTTAGGTGTTTTCGAGGGTGTAAGGATTTTTTAAATCACTGCAGCTCAAATATCTACTGGAGATAATAGGATGAATTTGGTCTCAAATTGTAGAGCACTTGATTTTGCCGAGAGGGATTTTGAAATACGTATGTACGGATTGTGAATTGTGAGTTACAAACTTCATAAGAAAAAAAATTTCAGATTCTTTCGAAAACTATGAACGCTACAAAGTTGAAGCTGGTTTCAATCTCTTTAAAATTTGATTCGCTACAAAAAGTTATCCTTACATTTCTTCATCTGACCCATGGTTCGGCCACAATCCTGGAAAAACAAGTATATTGTTTGTAACTTGTAAGCTGAAGAATTGTTCTACATGATGCATGTTCATCTTTTCTTGAAAAAAAACAGTTAAATGAGTTATATTCAGTAATGTAAAATTCATCACATTTTCACAAATTCTTATTTTTTTGCTTTTGCAGTTCAACTATTCCATCGGCTACTTCTATGCTTTTATAATAGTTTTGTAATTTCTGTTATTGAATATTAAACTTTTCAAATTTCGATAATATTGTCATTTATATAATAATTCCAATACTGTACTATAATACCATAGTTTATAGTGATACTGCAATAATAAAAGTAATACTTGGTTTCATTTTGATAAGAAAATTTAAGATGGAGGAAACGTTGCAGTTTACCAATTGCTAGAACCTAGAATACATAATAGCTATTTATGTATTAAGAGCATAAAGTGCGACTTTACGCAAAACTTTCTCGCAAAATTATATGTTTTGCTCGAGCAATAAAGAAGCTTTACAAAGCTATTTTAAAGCTTAATATTATTAAGCTATAAAAATTATTATGGAAATTAAGAGAAAAATATGCCTGTAACAATCCTCCACCATTCAAAAACTTGTCCAAATTTTCAAGTTTATCAGTTGTATAGTTTAGGCTTGATGAGTGTAAATAAAAAACTAGGGTCTTCTTTATAATATTATAGATAGATAATTATTATAAGATAGAAAGGTAGACATATACATAGATGATTTACCAGTGTCTTGCACCATGTTTAATAAATTAACATCTTCTCTATTTATTTCGAGTATAGCACGATCCTTTTAACTTGTCAGAAATCAGCTGTTTCGGTAATAATTAAACAGTGATTTCGACACAATAATCAAAAGGCTTAAAAGTCTTAAAGACCTTTAAAGTCTTTAAAAGACCTTTTAAAGAAGACCTTTCAAAGAATAACTTTTAAAAGACCTTTTCAATAATCTGCGAGATTCAGCATTTGTAGGTTAAGTATTGTGATATTGCTCGTCGAAACATATGTTTTCTGACAAGTTAAAAGGATCCTGCTATACATTGTGGTAATAAGTTGTAAATGAATATCACAACGGGTCTTTCACAAATTGTCTCAATTTCATAGATTTTACAATGCAATTTAGCTGTCATCTTCTAGACATATTTGACTAGTTCAGTCTCTTAATTTTGGTTTGCTTTCAATATTCACATATTGTTTCAGCTGTCAAGTTTGGCAGAATGTCGAAAAAGCAGAGAGAGAAGGTGGAGGATGAAGTTCGCTACCACAGAGCTCAGTTGAGACAGGCGCAGACTGACATCGTTCCCGATAGTTCGCAGACACCTACGTTTCCAGAACCTCCCACCTCATCTGACCAGCTGCATCATCCATACAACAATAGTGCTGGGTTTGTACAATTCTAATCATTCAACAGTATTCAACACTATAAAGAGCCGAATCAATTTACACATTCTAGACCTAGAGCAACCTGCAGTTGACCTGACCACAGGACTCCAAAATAAAAATCCAAGTTTTTAGAAACAATAAAAAATAATATTGGATGGAGAAAAATTGAAGTGTCACAATCACAACATTATCTTTATTACTTAAACAGTTTACTTTACATTTACTTATTTACAATTACTTTACAGTTTACTTTTACAGTTTTACAGTTACTTATTTACAGTAATTTACAGTTACTTTACAGTTACATATTACTTTACAGTTGTCACAATATTGATATTAGATATTTTAATAAATTTGTGATTGTGACAACTTTGAGTCTTTTTATTCAATTTATGGTTAACTGCCAAAATATCACCTTCATTGCTGAAAAAGTAAAATAAAATAATGATTACTCGGTGTAATAAGTTTGAGAGTTCAAAAATGAAAAAGGCGAAATAGATTTTTAGACAAAAATAATGTTATGATAGGAAAACAAGTGTGATTGTAATAACTTTATTCGCACGCTTTTCTTTGGTGTAGTTTGACTTCAAACATTGTTTTACTCAAAGTCATATTGACTCCAAGTCAGATCAGTTGAAGTTATAATATTTGATTACTGTAGTTTTCACGGAGTATCTCATAAGAAGTCAATTGTCACTATTGTCAGAAATGAAAAAGTATGATTATACTTGTCATGACAAAGTTCATGAATTTGCCAGTAAGAACTGGCTAAATGATGTGACTTATGGGCTATATCCGGTGGTGTGAATTATTCATAATAATGCAATAAAATCAATTGATTATATTAATGTCCTTATTATCGTGGTAGGCTTGTGGACGAGCAAAAAAATCAATATCAGTAAGTAACCGTGGTGAGGCGTGGTATACTTAACCGGTCATCGCCGGGTATATGTCCTATACCCGGCGATGACCGGTTAAGTATACCACGCTTCGTCAACGGTAAGTAACTGTTCTATAACTGTATGGTTGATTTACGTATTGTTGTATGTTGTTGCCTAGGTATTTAAAATACAGTATTTTAGTTAATTTATTCATTTATTGGCAAGATACATTACAATGTGGGAAGAATCAACAGACATTTGTCCAAAACTGCTTCTTTCCCAAATTTTGATAAATAGTCCAGATGTTATGTTGTTGTATTTTAGTTTATACCCTGGTCTAGGTGTTTTACGTATTTTAAAGCATAGGTATTATCACTTTTATATTTCATTCCCAAGGTATTTTACCCAAAGTTTAGTTAGGTAGAGCTGATTTTTTTTAGATATGAATGTAATAATGAATAATGTATGTGTTGGTTGTGCAGTGGGTACCCGTACAGCGAGATTGGATACAACCCGACCGGTGTGACCGGTGGTTACACGCCGTATGGTGGTACACCTACCATGCCATACGACATAAGTGCTGACTATGTAGACAGCACCACCGCATATGACCCTCGACCCTCCATCGATCAACTAACAACCGATAGTAACAGCATTATAACCAATGTTGTCACAACAGGTAGGCACTCAATGCATCTTTGTTTTTGTATTGTGCTTGTGGTCACAAACTAATCCAATTAATATAATATTTTACAGTATAAGTAACTGCCTGAAAAAGATCAACATTAAGGCTGAGCATCAGCTTAAAAAAAAACTTTTTTATGGTGATATTTTTTAGAGTTTCACTATTTGGATACTATCAAGCTATCAAAATGAAATACTTATAGGAAATTTTTTTTTGTTCATTAGTTTTTGAGATATGGGCGTCTAAAGTAGAAATTTTTGGAGAAAGTCATCTCAAAATTGGTTGCAAATACAATCATGAAATTTTGAGCATACGTGCTTGAAGGTATTGTCTATCACTTGACATAATTAGTTTCTCAAAATAACCAATTTGAAAAAAAATATTTTCGAAAATAATTTCTTGAAAAAATAACTTAATTTTCAATTAAATTGAGAATTTGTTATTTTGCTCAAAAGTTGATATTTCGAGAAACTAAATATGTCAAGTGATAGACAATACCTTCAAGCACGTATGCTCAAAATTTCATGATTGTATTTGCAACCAATTTTGAGATGACTTTCTCCAAAAATTTCTACTTTAGACGCCTATATCTCAAAAACTAAAGAACAAAAAAAAATTGTCCTCTAAGTATTTCATTTTGATAGCTTGATAGTATCCAAATCGTAAAACTTTAAAAAATATCACCATAAAATTTTTTTTTTTTAAGCTGATGCACAGCCTTAAATAAGCAATATTGTACTTTTTTATGTATTTAATGCATCTTCTATCTCGTTTTTATATTGTGGTTATGGTTGACATCAATAAATTTTCACAAAGTAATACATTTCTTAGCCCCTGCGCCCACTTCGCAACTGCTATCTGATTTCAGTCAGCAACCCAATGTTGCCAGATGACATTTGGCTGTTTTTCGGGTGATCGGGTAATCTAACCTATCAGCCAAAGTCATCTGGCAACGCTGGGTTGCTGACTGAAATCAGATAGCAGTTGTTTAGTGGGCGCAGGGGCTTAGTGTTCATCCATGCAACTTTTTAAAAACTAAAATTTTATTTAAAAAAAAAATTAAATTTGAGTTAATCTTCTTCTATTAAACTGCAATTTATAAAAAAATATCTTCAATTTTATAAAAAATGAAATAGAATTGCCGATAGTTAATTCATAAATATATTATGTTAAGAATATGTTGTATTGAACTGCTCGGAAAATTAATTTTGATAAGATAAGTTATGAAATATAATGTTAAGAATATATATAACAAAATATTTTTTTATTTTTACGGTTTGTTTATTTATCAAACTGTCCAGAAAAGATTATCTTGTTTGCCACTGTCCAATGAACCATTACAGCGTTGGGTAGCCTCAGTCCAAGATTGCCTGTTATGTCCATTTGCATCTCTAGCACAGTCCTTCCTCTTCTTCCTTCTGCTAGGCCTACAGTATCTACTCAATAGCCCAAATATCTCTGGCATCCTGCTCTTCACATCCAAATACTGTTTTAACTTGAATCAAGAATATTTATTGGCCATTAAGTACAGAATTTGTCAATATTAAAGAGGACGCAATTCACATGTTTTACAAACAATAGTCTTAAAGCGTATCATACGTTGACTAGAGTTACGTACAATATTCACTGTCATATATTAAACTAAGTAAGATTATTTTATTCAGTTGAACAATACATTTACTTATCTGTACAATCAATTCTTCTAAGCCTAACATACGGTACATAACTAACATTTATAAACTGTCATTTATAAAGCTATTTGAGTCATGGCTAAGTTGCTCTTCTATTGTATAAAAAGCCTGTTGTTTAAGCCATCGTGCTACTGTGACTGTAAACATGAATTTCTTGTGAGGTATATATTTTTTATTCTCGTCAGTAATTTGTTGAACAATAAATATTGCTGGTAATTAAGGCTTTTGAATGATTTATGCAGTCTAATGTATAGCGTAAGTAGGTTATTTCTGTTTCTGGTTCTATATTCATGCTGATATCTATGTCTTATGAATAAAGTTGAGTTTTTTTAACATGGACTAAGTTGCAATAATTAATATACATTGAGGGAAGAGTCGATCATGATTTCAAGCTCGATGAAACTATTTTTACAGCTTTCATCACTCCTCAGGCCAACAATACAGCGAATGGCCTTTTTCTGCCAAATAAAGGCTTTTTTCATATCACAGGAGTTACCCCAAAGGCGAAGCCCGTAATCAAGTTGTGAATGAAATAGACCATAATAAGTCAAAATCAGTACTTCCCTGCTGACACAACATTTCAATTTCCTAAGTAGGTACATGACTCTGGCTAGTTTTTTACAGAGAAACTATGTGGCTACTCCAACTCAATCTGCTGTCTAGTACCCTACCAGTAAAATAGTTTAACCGACTTCTGTTGCTCATTGCTTAGATAATTCATCCGCCATCCCTATCTGCTGTACGTTGCCTTTTTAGTTGTCTGATTTCTTTTCTTCTCTTTTGCCAGCTTCCTCTCTTATTCTAGTATTGATTCCTAAATTTATTCAATTATTAAATTCAAAATTTATTGCATACGATTGAATCAAAATCCTATAACTGCGAACCATTAAACTCAATGCTCTCGCACTTACAATTGGAAGAATATTGGAGATACCCTCGCACTTCGATCCAATATTATCCCCCAACTAAATACTGTTTTATGTCGAAAATATGTAATTCAAACTTTCAAAAAATAATTCCAATAAATTCAAATTAGAAATTTATTTTATTAATGAGTTAGGTTTAACATACTAAGGCAAGGAACTCAATTAATTGAACTTTCGAAAAAAATAGTTGAAATAAGTTTAAATCCAAGATTGATTATGAATGAGGTAACATACTCTGGTAAGAAACTTGGCATATCAAGAGCAGCAGTCAATATAAAAATAATCTCAAACACTACAAAAAGCAGTTCTATTTTTCATAGATACAATTTTATAAATCAATAGAAACTTGGAATTTTGCAGAGTAAAAAGACCTGCTTGGATAGAAATGCAAAACTACATAATATACAATGTCCTCAAACAAAACGAAGTTGTAATGCGTATACTAACTTGAAAATACAATCTTGAAAAACAGATTAAGTTAATTACTGAAAAAAAGATAATGTTTAAGTTTAAAGGCAAAGTACACTATATCCCTGTCTTCTCAAACTCCTTTAAATTCTTCAACTCTTTTAAATTGTAGATTTTCAATGGAATGGTGTGGCATACATGTAATCAGATTGTGAAGTGTTTTTTAATTCACTTTACATTTGCACCGAAACACCTCATTGTAAAATAGATGCGTTATGTTCAATTATGTGTTTAAAAATTATTCAAAAATATAGCAATGATAATCTAAAAAAACAATAGAAACATGGAATTGGAGTAATTCATCCCTTACTATAAAATAACAATACGGACAAATATTAATAATTGCATCAATGATATTTCATAATTCATCTTACATCATTTGGTGCAGGTCTTCTCATCTAATCTGTCGCACTGTTAATTCACAAACATTCGATCTGTGAACTATTATTATTGTTGATCAAAAATTAAATTTGATTGACTTTTGTGTACGGTAACTGACCTTAGCTTTCTTCCTCATCACTGATCTCTCTTCTCAAAACTCTGCAGATCTTCTTAATTTTACTGTAGTACCTATTTATAAAAGTCCATCTTTTCAAATTTCTCCTGATATCAACATCATTCAAAAGATTTATCAAATAATAGTTTTGTAAAGTCTGTTAGCTTCTAGTCATCTTGGCCTGTTTAAAATATAATTCTCAAATTTTCGCTATATTTCAATCATTTTAAAGGACTAACTTATATAACCAGTGAAAAAAGATGAACAGTGATTAAGAGAGTAACTTGTTCAAATTTTTAAATTAATAATGTTGTAGAAAAACAAATCATATTGAGTAATGTTGATCAAAAATTGATACTACTGGATAGTTGAATCTGCGAAGGGAAGTTTTGAAACGAAATAGTTATTATTGACTGAAGTATAGTACTTCTAAAAGTGAATCCTTCTGCCTATTGAAACCAATTCAATGTACGCAGATATTTTTTTTATTGAAATGAACTAGTAATAATCGTTGTGAGAAAGTTAATTATTTTAATTTTGCTATAAATGTGACTACAATGTGACCATTTGTCGACTTCACAGTTCCTTTTAAAGAATTTATTGTCACTATTAATGTCAATGGGGAAGCGAATGGCTTCTTGGTCGTGCCGGTGTCTAATCACAAGATTAGATAAGACACTTGCACCTGTTATTCCCGCATAGTAAGGGTGACCACTTCAGGCCTTTTTCCGCTGAATGTGATTCATTCATAAGAATCAAAATCGCTTCCCGGTGGTTCGGAACCAACCTCAAGCTGTAGGTCCACTCATCTCCCATCATCATCCTCCCATTACGCCACTGGCTGGAAAGCTTAAGGTGGGTTTTAGTTACTGCGACAAAGTGCCGCAGCGGAGCCCAAATCAGCGTTGCCAGATGCAGTGATGAAAATCCCAACAATTTATAGTGGCGATTTCTCATCAACCGCATCTGGCAACGCTGGTCTCCGCTGCGCACCTGTCGCAGTAACGAAAACCACCTTATGTGGGCATCACCACAGCAAAAAAATCATGTTCTGGAGCTTGCTTGCTATTTTAAGCCTCAGTGCTTAGGCTATACTGGGACGCGCATGAACGAAGTTCGCAATAATCTTTATTCCATTAATAAAACAAACAATATTACTGTACATAGTTGCACGGAATCAATGGCAGAGGTATAATTTACTAACTTGTATTCAAGAGGTAGCTTTTTGAAGTGCTGTATGTCAGTCCCTTTTACTGTATTTTATAACTCATTCGTGTACTTAGCTGATGGTTGTAGGGGTCCACGAATCTGTTTGACGTGAAATCGGCTTAGTTGAAAGCATGATTGTGATGCACGTTTGCCTGAATGAAATGCTAACGGTTGCTTGTTACTAATTTGTCGCGGCAAGGTGGTGTTAATGGCGGGAACGGGGCAGGAAAAAGCATGTCGTCCCCGGGCGGTGGTGGTGGTAGCCACCCATCATCGTCATCAGCTGCTGATCAGCTGCAGCAGCAACAGCAGCAGCAAAGACAACAGGTGGTGGTGAAACTGGAGGCAGCCGTAGCTCCCACCCCAGCCCCCCCAGCGAGTGAAACGCTCGTCACCGCTTTTGTAGATAGCACCACGCCTAGACAACTAGAAGAAACTGCCCTGCCCAGTAAGCAAATCAGTATCAGTTCTTCATCATCATGCTATGCAGTGTGCACCATAGCAGCACCCATCACACACATTCTCATTGATGACAACAATGAACAGTCCTTCCAAAACATCTACTTCGCGGTTTGCTCTTTCGAACGCTATTTTTCAAGATGTATGGTTGTTTTTTCAATTCATGGATACGATAAATAATGAAAAAACAACAAGATATGATACTGTGTCAGAAATTGATACGATAAATGTTTTACAAACGTTATACGTTGTTCACACTTTGCCGCATTGGTAGATGCGACTGGCAAACAGTAATTTTGACGGGTTTTCCCCGGCCAACTGGCACCTTGAATTAGGCTAGTGTCGTTCAAACGTTCCCATTGGCGGCAATGTGTAAATAAGCTATGAAAAACTTCTCAAAACATGAAATAATTCATCAATAACTGACTATTAGCACTGCCAACAGAAGAAAACTTAAGTGTTGATAGTGATGATATTTTCAAGTTCATCATTGTGTTAGAATACTTTAATCTTGAAATCTAAATATAAATTTTCACTTTTTTATTAAATGCAAAGCTTTTGAAAGCTATTCATCAACTTATATTATTTTTATAAAGTTGAAACTTGAAATATTTGGGAGTAGGGCAAGTATACTTCACATCTTTCTGAATAATTAATTTGGTGCAATTCTGATAAAAGGGAGAAATTCGGCCTTTCATAATCAACAATATTATTATAAATTTGTAAAATATAAGTTTGAAAATATAAAGTTAACAATTTGTTCGACTTTTTTGTTTATAGAATTAAAGATAGCGTCCGAAACAGTGAACTGAAAGAGTTGTTTGCCAAAATAGCAGTTGGTATTGAGGACTCTTCCGTTCATTGTTGGTAGGGGCCATCTGCGTATCCATATAGGTTACCAAAACATTGTTTCCGTTCAACAAATTTACGGATGAAGTTTGATTGAGCTCTAGTTCTGTATGGCTCCTTTTTAGGTGTAGGCCTACACTCAAACATACGAATTATGCATACTTCTACTGTTCAGATTCAATTCATGATCATTTCATGAAGCCAGAGCTGAACAATGATACTGTACTGTAATGGTAATGTACGGTAATTTATTCAAAAATTATTATTTATAGTAATTAATCTATTTTTAAAATTGTATTCCTCTTTCTTTTACTTTTTAAATCTATATGAGGATTATTTTTTTAATAATCCGAGTGGCTCATAGAAAATTTAATGAAAGCATGACACAGGTTAAATTCCTGTTAGAACCAATGATAATCTACAATGCGCAACATGCGCATCATAATGTATATAGCTTCTTGAACTTTTGGCTTAGATCAAAGTGTACTAGCCTATCTGTTCTTATCTGATACACCTCACACATTGTGGGGCCAGTATATTAAACTGATTTTTGGAAATAGGAGAGTTCGGGGCTTGCTATAACCAAACGAAAATTCTTTCCCACTATAAATTTAATAATAAACTGGATAATTGTAATAACACTTCACTCCTTCCACCGTGACCGTGAACACTTTTATTTTAATATCTAAGTTTTGTGTCGAGCAGAAATTCACCTATAGTATAGTATTCCATACTATTATCAATCAATTCTAGTCATTAATTACTTTGACTTGAATTCAAGTAGAAGTTATTGAATTTGTTTTCATTTCCAAGTAGATGATTCGATTTAGATAATAATTTATTGACTTTTTTCTAGATCCAGCTCAGATCTGTGAACTGTTGAGTAAAACTATAGCGGATGCCCACGCAAGGACATGCTTATATTCAATTGAATATATACACAGTATGTTCCGCAAACCGCAAGATCTCTCGAAACTTCTTTATTATAAAAATATGGTAAGAAAAACTTCTCATCCTTATTCTTCAGTATTTGACTACTCTTCCTAATGAAACGACGTTAATTATAGATAGATGTATTTAATTTGAAAATCTACATTGTTGTGATTCTACATTGAAAATCTACATGTTAATGGCAGCCTGTATAAAGGTTTGATTTGATTAATTTTGATGCTGGTTTCCCAAAAGGGTTAGCGGTCTTATATGTGCAGGTTTCATGTATTTACATTTATATAATCTGAATATAAATTAATAATAACTCAACAGAAGAATAATGTTATCATGAAGAAAATAATTCTTTATAACCTACAGTACCGGTACTTCAAAACATGAAATGTATGACGAACCCCAACAAAGAGGCTGCGTAAACAAGAGAAAAACAACTCAAGATATGAATCTCGGAGAAAACAATTAGGAATACCTTATATAATTATCACACATTAAACAAGCAATGAAAGCCGTACTGTAAGGCCATCAACTTATTCGAGACGAAGAATCAAACCGTTGAGTTAGAAGGTCGAGGAAAAGGTACCAATTGGTTTTATTTTTCAGGCGCATGAAGAGCTATGGCTGGAGTGCGCGCAGAAGCTGACCACGGTAATTCAGCAAATAATTGAATTTGCTAAGATGGTACCCGGATTCATGAAGCTTTCCCAGGACGACCAAATTGTTTTGTTGAAAGCAGGTATGTGATTCAACATTCTAATAAATCCATTTATACAAATTCATACATTGCTAGGTTTATAGGTATTTCTTATTTACTGTATATTGTCCTTGTGAAAATGATATTTTCTTTCAAAAAATAGAATTAAGTATTAATTTGACAATAGTTATGAACACAATAGTAATATAAGTGTGATAGTAATATGATAGAAGAAAACACTGTTTGATGTTCCACTTTTTTGTTACTGGACCGCGGTTTCGTGGCTTCACCAGTCACATTTTCAGTAGTAATGAAAAAGTGGAATTGACAATTTTTCAATTAATTTAAGGAATAGGGTAAAAGTTTTTTTTAGTTGGGGTCAATCTTCAATAATTATCAATCAATCATTCTTTTCAGTTGATTATCTATTTTTTCAATAATAGTAGTTGAAAATTTTACATAATTATTGAGCAAACTACATTTATCTATCAAGATAATAATTATTATATTATTTTGTAATTTTGTATTTTCAATTCCCATAATTCGTACTACTCTCTGTTGAACATGATGTTGGATTTTCATTACATTTTCAATGCTGTATTCATTTTGAAATTCAGATGATGTGCTTGATTACAATGGAATACTCTAATGTTGGGTTGCACCAACCTGGATCAACTATTTTGAATCAGCTGATCCCATTTAATTAGCATTGTACTGATCGTGGATCAAAATTGATCTTGCTTGGTGCAACCCTACATAAATGTTTAGATAATCTCAGTTGAAGCACATATTTATTTGTTAATGTATGTGATATGCTTGATTTTTTAGGAAGTTTCGAACTAGCAATATTACGGATGAGTAGATACTACGACTTGAGCAACAACTGTGTACTCTACTCGGACACAATGCTGCCTCAGGACTGCTTCTACACGACCGACACAAACGAAATGAAGCTCGTCACCCTGGCATTCGAGGTGGCAAGGGCTGTTGCTGAGCTCAAACTCACTGAAACCGAACTGGCTTTATATTCTGCAGTGGTCTTACTATCTGCAGGTAAGTATGAGAATTATATCTTGTTGATCATCTCGAACAAGATTTCTGAACATCATGAACAAGATAGTCTGTAGAAAATTCTGTACAAAGCTCGATAAAGCTATTGAAATAAAAGTTGGTGTTCGTCGAAATAATTCGCAGAGGCAAGCTTTGATCAGCTGTGGGGACTATTGCATCACCAACTCAATGGCAGTGTTAATCATCGCTAACATTGCTCTTTATATAAAATAGGCGAACATGTTTTTTGTGACCTCAACTTACTCCTCCGTTGTTTCTCAACCGATTTTGTTCGGGAAGAAGAAGAAGAAGAAGAAGAAGAAGAAGAAGAAGAAGAAGAAGAAGAAGAAGAAGAAGAAGAAGAAGAAGAAGAAGAAGAAGAAGAAGAAGAAGAAGAAGAAAAAGAAGAAGAAAAGGAAGAAGAAGAAAAGGAAGAAGAAAAGGGAGAAAATTATTGTTTTCATTCCAATGAACTATTTATATAATTATTTTAAAAAGTCGACTGGAATGCAAAAAGTCGCTGGCCGAACGGCCACCAAATAGTAATTTAGACTTATTTATACAAGTTTTATGAATAATGTGCAATAATAAATTCCATTTTTGATACAATAAGCATTGTGTAATAAAGTGTAACCTGGTTGTTACACAATTATCAGTTTGTAGAACAATTTACATTCAATCCACTACAATATCACTTCTATTACTACCATCCATAAATTATCCACATCTGTTGGTTGATGAAAGACGTACAGTATCTTATAATTATGATGTTAGTTGTTGTATTACTTTATCTTCAATTTCTCAGCATGAAATTCCAATATAAATTTGATTTTTAGTAGGCTATCTAAATTATTCCACAGATCGTCAAGGGCTGAAGGGATTGGCGGAAATTGGAAGACTGGGCCAAGCAGTGTTGAGAGCATTGCGTTTGGAACTGGAGAAAAATCACACTGTTCCTATAAAAGGAGATGTGACAGTCTGTGATGCATTGCTCGCTAAGATCCCAACCCTCAGGTAAAAATTTCATTGAGAACCGATATTGATAAGATTTCATGATAAATGTTCAAGTTGATCAATTTTCTCATCAACCTTGTGGTTACATTAATTTAATTCTTCCCAAAGTATTATAGCTATAGGTTCTGTTTTAGTTTTCAAAATGTTATAAGCTAAGCTATATGCTTTAAGAAAGAATACTATTGTAACCATTATATATAGCTTATATGCTCATCCCTGCAATGCTATGGATGCTTATTTTTCTTTACCAGAAGTTTAAAGGCCATGCCTCACAAAGTGATAACTTTCCAATAAATGAATTATGGATTGCAATATCTCATCACTTATAGCAGGATTCTTTTAAATTGTCAGAAACAGCTGATTGATGTACGCTCGTTTACTAACTTTAAATCAGCTGTTTTCTGACAAGTTAAAAGAATCCTGCTATAGAAATTCCCTTGTGAATCAACATTAATTTCAATCTCGAATTGGAGCAGAGATCACAAAACCATCGATTACTTCAACAGACTTGATTTATTCATTTAAAATACAAAAGACTCTCATTACATTGATAAATCTGAAGTATGTCATATGTGACAAAGCTCTATGTTTGTTATAACAAGCTCTCGAATGAATAAAAACTATCCTATTCTATTCTATTTGATTTTATTTTCACTGTACAAAATTCTGTAATTTGCAGAGAGCTGAGTGTGCTTCACATGGAAGCACTGGCAAAATTCAAGAGATCCACACCTCATCTCGAATTTCCTGCTCTCCACAAGGAACTTTTCTCAGTGGACAGCTGAGCAACGTGAGTGTGCCTTTACTTGTTTTTCCATAAGTTTTGAAATTCCCACGAGTTGAAGAAAAGTGAGATTCCGATAAAACTAAGTGGGACAAAGCTGAACAAGATAATACAGTAAAAAGGTGGAGTTCTACATACACGATTAGTTGGGGGTTGAAGAAGGAGTTTTGAAATCGACATTCTCAAGTATTTTGTTTTTGTTCTTAATGAGCTGAAAAAGTTGAAACGAGTCACTTAGGCTATTAGCAAAGATTAATTTTTGTTTCAATAAGTGATGATACAGGAAACCTATAACCCGTAGGCAGGGCTTAATAATTTCAGCCGGAGCACAGCTCGGCTACTTCTAAGCACACAGCAGACCGGTTTGATTATATATCAATATAACTTTGTTCATACAAATAATTATTTTCAGCTATAATATTTCTCCAAGATTTTATCATTTTTAACAGAAAACCAAATTATAAAGTGTCCCAGTATTTTTTTTTGCTAGGGATGATGCCCACTTAAGCTCTAAGCTTGTGCGTGGGTAATGGGAAGGATGATGATGAGAGATGAATGGACCTACAGCTTTAGGTGGGTTCCGATTTTGAAGCTCATAAATTTTTGTATTTAGAGGAGCCGGTTTTTCGTTATAACGGTAGTGGTAGACGCTGTCTCTTATCTCTTATCTAATCTCACCGATTAGACTAGCCTTTGCCACTGGGACCTACCGCTTCAATTTAAATATTTCAAGTATCTATGAGAGAAAAGAACTGCGTCCAAGTGACTGACTGTTCAGCTCCTCCTTGAACGCTCTTTGAATTTTAGTATCTTTGTTTAAATGTATTAGTTGAATGTATATCTATGTTAAAATGTTTTAGTTTCTATTTCTCTTGCAGATATTACATTAGTAATATATATTACTTTAGTTTATTTATTTGTAGGTGTACCGGTACTAGACTGATACGAGAATCAGCTGAAGCTACTACGCTCGACTTAGTCTCTATCTCCAGCTACACTTTGCTTTAACGACGAAAGTTGACTACTGAACTACAGTGGGGACTCGAAACGTCTGTTTCATAATTCAAAGTTTAAGAAATAGAAATGAACAAACAACATTTTTAGTTTTTTGTTATTGACACAATGCCAAACACTAATGTGTTGAAAATTATGATTGCATATTGTTAAAAATAATTATAATTTAATTGTTATTGTAATTTGTAAGTTAAAGTTTGAACAGAAACTTGGATGAGGGGAAAGGGTACTACTAACACTTGTTGATTATTTCTGTAAAATAAATAATTAGGCTATTGATTGATGATGAATGATAGATAGATAAACAACAATAAGAAATTACTTTAAGTTTCCTGTTTCTGTATTAATGTTTAGTTGAATGTGGTAATGAGGTAATAGTTGAAGCTGTGATTAGGTCTGTGTCGATTGGTATGTGGACGACAAGAAGTGAATCAAACAATGGAATCGGCATAGGCGACTAATAGCACCCTCAACCCCAGCAGCTCAAATCCAATACATCAATCGTTATTAAGTCATGTTTCTGAAATTTTAATATCACAGTTATCTTTCAAATAATCTATAATGAGTTAATATTGTAAAATTATAAGTTGAAATTTGGGTGGATAAATGAACAGATTTATCAATAAAAATTCATTAGAACTTTGAACGTTTCGGCGTAATCAAACTTGGAAATTTTAAAATTCTTTTTTCATTTTTTATGGAGAACACAAAAAGAGTTCCAACGACTTCTGAATGATTAATTATTAACATTCAATTTTCATCATGTCCATATTAATTATAAGCTGGCTGTTTAGCCTCTCACGAAACTTAGTATTTTCATATATAAATTATATGCAAGTAAAATGTAGATTATAAATTACTAAGATTATATATTATAAAGATTTCTCGATTCCTATACATTGAGAAATAAGTTTGTGCAAAGATATAAAATTAAACATTTTTGAAGTGTGCATTATCAGTGTTATCAGTTGGAATTGAACGTTTTGTACGTTTTGTAGAAAAACACAATAGAGAGTTTATGTAGATAGTATGATAATATGCAGTGATTCAATGAACCGAATGAATTTATAAGATTTATTCAGTTTCAATTTTTCTGCTCTATCTACTTATTTTAAGAAAATTTTTCTCATTTTATTTTATCGTTAGTTGTATCCACCCAAGAAAGATATTGAGAAAAATATTTTACCAAGTTTTCCCTTTGAATGAAAATTATAATTTCATGATGGTTTTGAACATTTGTATCAGTAAAATACATTCGTCTTTGAATTTCTTAAAGCTTGAGTTAATAATTATTACCTTCAACATGAAGTGCTTGGAAATGTTATAATAGTGCCGTAAGTAAGCTTGTGATAAAAATAATTAAAATGAAATAAAGTTATTATTTTTTAAATTTATTGAGAAGGATATACAGAAAGGCTAGATAAGAGAATGTTTTTTTATTGACGTTACAACGCTTTACTGAACCATATCTGTAGGTCGTGTGAATGAATGTTAGTAAATAGAATGCATCTGAAGGGTGAATGTGGTCATTGTGTGAAATAAAAGATTAGTAGGCCTATGTACGGTATTGTTCGCCAAGATAACTGATTCAACTCAAATTTTACTTTTCTGGCATTTAAAGTAGCAACTGACTGGTTTTTGATTTATAAAGACTTGATTTGTGAATTTCTGTTATCAAAATAGCAACTAAGTGACTACTGTATCACGGAACATTGATAAAAGCACCCATACACACACACACTGTAATTGAAAATTTTGAGGTGTATGCATATAAGTACAGTAGTGGGTAGCTTACGTGAGATTGTGTGAATGTATGATAAAATGCATATGATTGTTGTACCAAGGTGCAGTGTGCTAAATTTTGTCTCTGATAAATAATATAATGGATAAATAAATTTAAATTTACACATACATGTAACACGATTGAATAGGGCGATTGAAGTGTACTATTTCTGAGTGCCTTTCTACTGAAGGAAGAATAGCCAGCCAGATAAGTTAAGAAAGAGTAGCCAGCCGGACGACCGACCAGCTTTGCTCACTAAAAACGTTTCTCTTTAATCTGGCCAACATTAAATAAATGATTATTAACAACCTTGAACATCTGATTTGCTTAAATCACGTTTAAGTCTTAGAGATCGCCCGCCTTAAATAAATAATTAGCCGTTATTATTTTTCAATCATTCATACATTTATAGAAAATACATATATTTGATATTTTTTTACATATTTTATAATGTTTAATTGATTTGTTTTTCATGTAAATATTCATTTATCATCTTATGTTCTGTCTTGATTATAAAATAAATATCTGAAATAGTTTTGTACGAAGTATTGGAATGATATATAACGCATTCTCTGGAAAGTGATAACAGTTTCTCCTACCTTACAAGAGATTTCTGGTAGTGAAGAATGTCGTTTGATTTGTTCAGATATGAATACTTTTGTCAGAGCTTTTGCATACAAGGTGAAGACATCATTTTCATTTAATCATTTACTTATTGAAACTGGTTGAAAATCTGTAGTATAATATTAAGCAGTGGGTTTTTGCATTCCGTTTCCAACAGCTTGTCAAATCCATAATTATTCTGATTCAATTAATAATTAGTATAATTTCAAATATGCAAGTTCGTAGCTTTTACTTGATTAATGATGATCAATAATTTTGCATCGTTACTTAATAATGTGTTTTACTTTTGTAGATAATGTGTCATAATCAAATTCGAGTATCAATTTGCATCATCCTTAGATGTCTCATCCTAAGTAGATGTTGATTTCTCAACGATGTATTGAACATTCTCAACAGCCTCATCATTTTCTCGGGTTTTTTTTATTTCTTAGAAAATATGCAGTGTAGGTAGCTTATGAATTGTGCGAAATGCAAAAACTCATCAGTGACATGATTGGAATCATATGAAAAGTAATCTGGTTATTCTATTCTTTCAATTCTTCATCCATTGTGTGGTAAAAATTGAATAGGTTAATTATTACAAATGAACTGGACTACTGTTGAAATATTTACCCAAGTTTCACGATCATAACTTCTAGCTCAATGTAGAGTATTTTTCTCTGTCCAAACTGAGATTCAATTACAGACTAAATTCACAAGTGAATTTTCAAAGACCCAAAACCTATAATTATCATCACACTCCCACATCTTAATCACACTACGACAAAAAAACCGCATTCGAATTGGTCGTAGTCATATGGTTCCATATCATGTTCACGCAGATTGGACTGATTCCTACTATTATTTCATTCATATCTTACTTACATTTATGTTATCGTTTCTTTTAGACTTAATTCTTGATTAATTTTTTTCTCAACAATGAAAAGACCAATTTCTCATTTTCACTGTTAGAGACGTTTTCTTGGCATATGTAATATGTACTGGTCCATATTCCAGTCCAGATTATATGTTAGTACCTTACCTGAATTTTCCCACCACTGTTCTGATTGTCTGTCTTAGCCTCTGTTCAGAGCTTCAAAAAAGTTGAGTTTTCTAGAGAGAATAATAATAAATAGTAGTTAGAAGCCATCTCGGGGTGGCTGATGCTACACTGTGAGTAGCAGTCTGGGAAAAGGGTTTAAGGTTATTATTATTATATATTTAAAAATATATATTGCCTTATTATAAAAAATATGAAGAAACCGATTGAGGTTTGTTATTCAAAACAAAGTTTAGAGTGTAATAATATGATTATTATTGTTAAATGCTAATTAGAGAAAATGGTTATTAATGAAATATTATTATGTGCTGTTAATAAATATAAATTTAGTCAAAATAAAACGTTGAATAACATGTTTGTTTTTTTACTGTTTATGTCATGTTTCAAAATAATATGATTGTAATGCAAGGAAAGTTAGTACAAAGTAGTTGGTAGTGCAGTGGAATTACTGCTGTTGCTGCTGCTGCTATTCATTTAACATTATAAGATATTATAATAGTGAATACCTTTATAAATATATACGGTTTGCGTTCAAAACTTATATAATTCTCAATAGTTTGTTAAATTCTTTGAACTTGGTTTCATAATTTCTTCACCTATCCAGTACTTCATATTTGTGTACACTGTTTCTAGTACACTCGATATTATTATGTTACATACTGCAAATGAGTCACGAAGTTTAGCAGTGTGCACAAATGTCCTTTATTTGTAATAATTTATGTTGAAACTTGACATTTTTATGTAATAAAATTGACGTTTTCATATTTTAAAATGTTTTCTTTGAATTTAGAACCAACAAATAAGCCGATAGAATTAATTTCTCTATGGAAAAAGTACTACAGAACCGTTACCTTTAGTTCGGCCACCTCCTGATACTTCAATTCCTTGTTACAAACTTTGAATTCTCCAATGAACTACGGTTGGCGCAAACCCTGAATTCTATAAGGAGTCCTATGGCAAATCTATTTCATAGGGCAAGATGATCGCACTGTTGCCGTGTTTGTGTTTGACACGTGACCAGCAAGGCAGGGGGGGGGATAGTGGAAATCCCTCCCCCCCCCGCGTCAAACGGAGCTTTTGAAATATTTTCCGGGGGAAAACCCCTGGACCCCTTTTAATAAAATATACTTCCAGGAATCTTTGATACTGGTGAGTGGTGTCATATATTTGACAATATTTTCAAATCTAAAGCAGTCTCTTGGTATAACAATTGTTGGGAAATATGTACCGCAAACCCTACCACCCCATACAGGGGAAGTTTTGAATGATTCAGTACACCCTGACATTCCATGACTGGAGAGCTCAGTTATAGTGGATTGCGTGGAATAAATTTGGTAGTTTCGAAAATATTTTGTTATTTGAGAGTTCGACTTTGGATTGGATACTTCATAACATACTTATCCATGTCCTCGGACCGTGGGTTAGCATACAGTGACTGCGGCTGACAAGGCCATAGTGAAGCAATGGACTCCTCAGTTTATTAGATTTTCAGATCTAGTATCGTTGTTAGTCTCATTTTGTCTTCTTTATCAATTATTTTTTAACATTTTCACATTTTTAGCCTGTTTTTTGCTGTTAACGCCATATGGCTGAACGCACACTGAAGGCGAATAACTTTAAGAATATCCAGCTGCGAGTTTGAAAAGTGTTTTTCTAGTAAGAATTAGGTTACTTGTAGGGATGTCAATCCCGGGAATCTTCAATATCAATCCTGAGGTCCCTGGATTACAAGAAAAAAACGTTTTAGATGAATAAAACTAATTGTTTTATTTTAATAACAATGTTTTGAGTTTGAGAGTTCCTCTAGATAACAAAGGGCTCATTACACAGAAGTATAAACTTTCAAGAAATAATATGAAACATAACCTTTTGTTATACATTTTTCTTCAATTATAAAAAAAATTTCAAGTTTTATCAAATTTTAAAAAATTGATCTTATAGCCTAAATTTCTTGTTAGTTTTTGGCAGAGAAATATTGGAGAGTTCTGAGTTTTAATTATATCATAGACTAACTATACAGTAAGGCAGCCTCGGCTGCTTTATGCCAGTTCTTCCTCGGAGAGGGATTTGACCTGGCACTGATCCAAGAACCATGGCTTCACCGAGGACGGGTTGCAGGCCTGGGTGACACCAAGGGTAGGTTGATCTACTGTACCTCTCTCAATAATGTCAGAACCTGCATACTTGTGAGGAGAGGTATGGACTGCCTAACACTCTCTGAATTCTGTTCTAGAGATCTCACTGCGGTGTCCATAAACTGGAGTAATGAGGGCAGGGAATGGAGCTCAATTGCAGGCTCAGTTTACTTGCCCTATGACTCCGGGGACCTTCCTCCATCAAAAGAACTTGAACTTCTGGTGGAGTCATCTTGCACTGGCGGACAACAACTCCTTCTAGGTTGTGACGCCAATGCTCATCACACAATTGGATGGGGAAGCTCTGACACTAATCCAAGAGGTGAGGCTCTTCTCCAGTTTATTATATCTAGGAACCTCTATGTTTGTAATGTTGGAAACCGACCAACATTCGTTACACGAAATCGAAGTGAGGTTATTGACATTACATTTTGCTCAGAAGGACTCCTTAGGGTCATTGACAACTGGCATGTAAGTCATGAGGCCTCTCTGTCTGACCACAGGTTCATCTGTTTTAATCTTCAAGGTGAAGGTGGCTCATCCTGCTATCGAGATCCGAGGAGAACAGAATGGTCACTCTATAAGTCTGACCTCCTAACTCAACTTGGATCATTGGGCAGAAGGGTCATCTGCTTTGCAGATATTGATCAGATTGCCTCTGATCTTCAGAATGCAATCATAAGCTGCTTTCAAGACAACTGTCCACTGCGGCAGGGAAAGAGTCGCACTAACACTAAGTGGTGGACTGCTGACCTCAGCCGCAAAAGGGCGGTTGTCAGGAAGCTTCACAACCAATGCAAACGGAGCCGTATCTGGGAGCCATACCATAGGGCACTCACAGAATATAGCCTTGCAATCAAGAAAGCTAAAGAGAACTCTTGGAGACAGTTCACACAGGATGTGAACAGTCTTGGGGCAGCAGCAAGACTGCAGAGGGTTTTAGCTTCAAGCCCAATTGGCCTCCTGGGAACTCTGAGGTCACCAGGGGGACAATATACCACTGGAGTCAGTGGAAGTCTCAAACTTCTCCTTGAGACTCACTTTCCTGACTGTACCTTTGAGAGTGATGGTTCAGGCATGTCCGGCAACAGCGAAATGGGCTCATGGCCAAGAGCTGATCGTGGTAGCTGGACTTTAGCTAGACGAATTGTCACACTCTCCAAAGTCAAATGGGCCATCTTCAAGTTTGGTCCATTCAAATCTCCTGGGGGGGACGGTATCATACCAGCTATGTTGCAGCAAGGACCGGAAGCTCTCTTGGTCCTCCTGTGCGAACTCTTCAGAGCAAGTCTGGCTTATGGGTACATTCCTCAAGCCTGGCGTCTCAGTAGGGTGGTCTTCATTCCCAAAAGAGGAAAAGCAGACTACTCAACAGCAAAATCATTTCGTCCCATCAGTCTCACATCGTTTCTCTTGAAGACACTGGAGAGACTGGTGGAAAGACACTTAAGAAAGGGAGTGCTCTCAGGTACTCCTCTTCATCGGAACCAGCATGCTTATCAGCCTGGTAAGTCCTGTGAAACAGCTCTGCATCAACTTGTGAGCAGGGTGGAGGACAGCCTTGCTGCCAAGGAGATTGCTCTATGTGCCTTCATGGACATTGAAGGCGCTGACAATGTCACTTACATGGCCATGGTCCGGGCGGTGCGTGGGCGTGGTCTTGAGTCTGCTATATGTAGGTGGATTGAGGCCATGCTCTGCTCCAGGCGGATCAGAGCCGATCTTCAGGGCAAATCAATGGTGATTGCACCTGCAAAAGGTTGTCCGCAGGGAGGAGTGCTATCACGCCTTCTGTGGCAGCTCGTGGTGGATGGTCTCCTTTGTGAGCTCACCAGTAAAGGCATCTTTGTCCAGGGCTATGCAGATGACATAGTCCTCATGGTGCAGGGAAAGTTTACAAATATTGTTGCTGATGTCATGAACGTCAACCTTCAATATGTTAACAACTGGTGTCTTGGAGAGGGATTAAGCATAAATCCTCAAAGACTGTAGTTGTCCCATTTACAAGGAAAAAGAACCTGGAGTCTCTTTCCCGGCTGAAACTTGGACAAACACAGCTTGGAGTATCAGGTACAGTCAAATACCTAGGGCTGACTATTGACTCCAAGCTGACTTGGAACAACCATTTGGATAATATACTGCATAAAGCGAAATGGGCTCTTATGACGTCCAGGAGATTTGCAGGCTCCATGTGGGGGATCAAGCCTCACATAGCACTGTGGCTGTACAAGGCAGTAATAAGGCCTCAAGTCACATATGGTTCACTAGTCTGGTGGACAAAAGTGAACCAGATTACAGCCACAGTAAAACTCACAAGTCTACAAAGGATGGGCACACTTCTAGTCACTGGAGCTTTCAGGAGCAGCCCATCAGCAACTCTTGAGGTTGCTCTTGGCTTACTGCCTTTGGACATTTTTATCAAAGCAGAAGCACAAAAATCGGCCTATAGATTAGAAGTCGCAGGCCAATGGAGGGAAGGCCTGTCTGGAATGGGCCACTGCACACTACCAAAGCTGCTGTCGCAGCCCTGTGCTTGAAATGACTTCAGATGTCATGAGCACAGAGATGGTCTTCACAAAACCTTTTTCTGTCAAATTCTGCTCTAGAGAGGAGTGGAAGACTGAAGAAGGGCCATATTTCCAAAGAGGTAGCCTTGTCTGGTACACAGACGGCTCTCTCATTGAAGGGAAATCTGGCTATGGGGTATACAGTGATTCACCTAGAACACAACTTTGTGCAAGTCTGGGACAATACTGTACTATCTTCCAAGCTGAAATATGGGGCATCATGTCTGTGCCAATATAGGCATTGCCAGACGCTACTGTGACAAGCATATTGTAATCTTGTCAGATTGTCAGGCAGCCCTCAAGGCTCTTGACTCTAATGAAATCAAGTCAAAATTGGTGTGGAGTGTCATAAAACACTCAGCGAGCTTGCAACACGCAACTCTGTACACCTTGGTTGGGTGCCTGGCCATGTAGGCATAGGTGGCAATGAGTGTGCAGATGGGCTTGCCAAGCGAGGCTCCAGTATGCCTTTCTTTGGTCCAGAGCCAAGCTGTGGCATAAGCAAAATGACTGCCTTTCACACAATAAACAAATGGTCCAGGGGCTTACATTCCAAGCAATGGCAGCGTTACCTGGTCAAGCACTTATAAAAGCTGCTACCAGACACAAGCCCCTACTTCACCAATTGGCTGGTGAGGCTGGGCAGAGGTCAGGTTAAGCAGCTGATTGCTTTGATAACTGGACATGGCCACTTCAGGAAACATCTCCACACAATTGGACTTCGAAATGAAAGTCAGATGTGTAGGCTTTGCAATCAGTCTGAAGAGACTGCTAAACACATCATACTGGATTGCGAGAAACTCGGAGCAAGGAGATGGGCTCTGTTTGGCAGCAAGCAACCAGGTGATGAATGGGACGTTAGGATAGGGAAAAAACTCCTGGAACTCACAAAGAGTACAGGTATTGGTCTGCCCGACTAACGTATTAGGGACACACAATAAGCCTCGGTTGACGTGTGAGGATCTCTGAATCTTTGGATCATTGAATCCGTCCCCTCAGATAAACATAAACTATACAGTTAGTGTTATCTGTGATTATATACAGTACCGCTGATAAAACTTGAATGAATCTTGTGTTGTAATAGGACTAATTTGGCCTATTACTAACCGTATTGGTGTAAAAAAACAACCTTAATACATTGTTGGGCAACAATATTGAGAATCATTATTATAGTATATGGTCTTTTTTAAGTTGTTTATAATATAAGTGGACCAAATAAAGTTCGCAGATGAAAAAATTAATTAAGTTATAATCTTATTATTGTTATAGAATGAATACAATTGGAAATTTAGGTATTTTTGTAATCCCGTTAATCCCGGGATTGGCGGTGACTGATCCCAGGATTTCCAGGTACCTAAAATACATCGGGATCCCGGGATTGACATCCCTAACTGCATGGTTCCTATCTAGCTTGATATCTATCTATAAAATTGTTCTTCCATCCTCTGAAACCTCGAATATGTATGCTATTCTTGCTTTATCCCAAGGTTATTAGAGAGGGTTATATCCAATAACCTTGGCTTTATCCCATATATAGGAAACAAGATATTGAATTGAAATGAGCAGGAACTTCTCATATCTGATTTTAAATAACTGATTGTTCTTATTAATAGGGACGGATCAAAAAATCAATCAGAATGCACCACATAATTCATAAATGTTTTTATTTATCATAAATTCTATCAAGAATAATTTGAAGTGTGAGATAATAAATAAAGAAATAGATTACAAAATAGAGAATGAAAAAAATAGTATGCTAGGATAATTATTTTAGATTTTGACTCAAGGACGGATGACAAAATAAATTAAATGGACTAAAAATATAAGTACAACCTAAGAAGAAATAATTTTATAAAAAATTATTTTTATACAATAATTTTAATCCATGAAAATATATTACATCAAATAATACATTGCTCTAATCAATTCATTAGTTTAGAACATATACATGCCAAAGTGGTAAATGAGATTTAATTAAAATTGATAATAATGAAATGGAATGCACAAATAATGCCATCTGTCCTTAAAGCGCAAAATTTGTATTGATATACGATGCAATAAAATGAGATTTTATAACTGAAGATTTTAGTGAGATTGCATTGGTGGGTGAACAATTATTTTTTAAAAGTTTTATTCTAATACTTGACATTACCATATTCTCGTTCATGAAAAAGTTAATCTACTAAAAAATAAGTGAGAGTTTCACCACAGATTTGAAATAGCTTTCCTGCGATAATGCAGTATATACTACTATTTACAATAGTTATTAATGTCTTACTCTTTGGATTTTACATATGAGGATAAGTTACATTATAATATAGTTTGCCTAAAAATT
This sequence comes from Laodelphax striatellus, assembly GCA_017141395.1. Lineage (NCBI taxonomy): Eukaryota > Metazoa > Arthropoda > Insecta > Hemiptera > Delphacidae > Laodelphax > Laodelphax striatellus. The sequence goes on from CM029544.1 coordinate 25,622,376, forward strand.
GTGTATGATTAAAAATAGAACTATTGGCATTTACATCATGACTAAAGTTTGTCAAGCTATATCAGCATATCTATTTAGTGGACAAGATAGAAAAAGTAAAAAATAAAACAAACGTGAAAATAGTGAGTATTCTAATCACATTATTCCTGAACTAAAGCTGAATGTATCACTGAATCGATTATTAAAAATGGTATAGTGAATGATATTAGAATTGAAAAATGATTTTAGATTTACAAAAAAATTGTAGAAGAAATTCATTGTCCAAAACCTCGAATCATTTATATTATTGATAGGTGCAGTATTATACTAACTTTTGATATATATTTATTTATACAAGCAATCAACATTCCTTAAGGTTTTTCAGTAATCATTGGGTTCTAAACTTGATCATTTGAATACAAAACAATTATGGGAGTAATTATGCAGCTCAATAACGTTCAGAGAAATGAAAAAATAGCATATTCATCATGCGTCAACGGTTGAAGCTGTTAGAAATAATTGAAACAAAGCAGTGAGATTTGATTAAGAATCAAGCTGGGCTTCCAACGGCTTCAGGACGGCCTCCTTGGAACCAGGGTGTTTCCTTGTATAAGAACCACAAGTCAGCTGCCCACAGAAAGAAGCTCAAACATCCAAGTAGCTGAAATAACAATAATTACAATTATTTTATTGCTAATGATTTCAGAAGTGTTGTGAAGAACTATGACCGTTGGGTTTCTATGAGGTTCTGTGACGCGTGTAAATATAAAATTCAATGTCAATCAATTATAATTTATTATAAGTCACGATAATTAATTAATTATAAGTAATAATTATAATTAGTATAATAATATAAATATTATAATATTATAGTAGTCTATATATAATGTCATAAATGAGAAAAATCAGTCCGTGTATTAGAATTGAGTAGAATAATGATAATGATTATTATTATTATTTGTCGTAGAGCTCCCTAATTGGAAGACGCTGAGTGAAAATGATTCATTTATGGGACTTTGAGGTGTTCTTTTTGTTTGCCCACTAACTTTTCATTATTATTATTAATATTAATTATGAGTCACGTAAAATTCTAGGCTTTCACTGGTGGGTAATCAACCTGATATTATTTTTGTTATTATTTATGATGCATGTATGCTTCAATGGTAATTAAGTAAATTCAATTTATAAGTATAATAATTATTGAATTTAATGACTAGTCTGTAAAATACAGCTTCTGTTTTCATAGTTTTACAATATGATCTAACAAAGTCAAGCTAGAATGATAATATTGAAACTTACAGCCGATACGTTGAGGCCAAAATATGATGAAGTTTTAACGCTGACGAATTTCATGGTATTAGCGGTGTCTGCGTTCTTCCGGTATCTTATCAAAACTTTCGGTGATGTTGTCACTTTCAAAAAACTCAATCCGTGCGACCAAGCTGCACTACAGAATAGCCAGAATACAGCCAAAACCATGGTTCCGATGAAATCCTGGGAATAAACATAAAACATTTTAGAGGTTACAATATTAGCCCAGGCGAATCTTACACAAAAACGAACACTAACTGCAAGAAATGGAGCAGGAGGTTTTGATTTTCAAAATATAGATTTCAAGTGATACATTAACATAAATTTCAAATCATTAATGGTACATATTTGATTGGGAGGCGAGATATCCCCACATATAAGTAATAATTATGTCCAAGGTAATAAGTTTCCAGTTTATTGTTTTTAATACATGAAGTCAATCACATGAGTTCTTGTAAACTCGTGTATTTCAATGAATTCTCATTAAAGTGAAGTTACTACAGTTGACAAATCAAGATCAAGAGAATATCTTTTGGCAAGAAGGACAGGGAAATGTACTGAGTACTGCCAACGATGTTTGAAGTGTCCCCTTGACATATCGATAAGCCTACTGCACAATTGTACATGAGTGGCGAATACCTGTAATTCAGCGGCAAAATAGCACACTCTGCTCAACAAGTCAACTTTAAATTTATCACATCGTTTTAAATTGGAACCGAAATTCCCATGAATGAACAAATCACGGTTAGTGCAAATGACCCCGATTAGGTGACACTGCTATTGTACTAGCATTTTCAGAGTGCCCCCTTCATACCACTAACCTTCCACAGCTGTTATCATTAATTAATGTTTTAATTTGAAAAAGTATTGAACTGGATAATTTTCAAGATAAAAACTAGTTTGGGAAGTTTGTTTCAACTAAACGAAAAACCTCGAAGTTTTCAATTTGAAACGAGTTTCAATTTGATACTTCTAATTAGGCTAATCATTTCATAAGCGATTAGGGTCTCTACATAAATTATTAGCCCACGCTCGCCAAGTTTAAAATAACTATCTTATCAGTACAGTTTTTTATGTCCCAGTCCATTTTTAATGAGTTCTGAGAAATGTTATGCCACTTCGACCTCATATTCTATTTTCTAGAATTAAGATTATTAATTGAATTTTATGCAATTGAAATGCATTTTATATTGGAATTCCCTGTGCTCGATTAGAAATATTAAATCATATTTGACTACAGATAGCAAAATTCGAAAAAAGGTTTTTTGAGAAAACAATACTTTACGATCATTCTACTTTTACTTTTTCGTTAAACAATGTTTATAACATTTATTAATCAAAGTTTAGAATCGCACAGAACAACAAAACGGATTGAAGAAATGATTGGCGCTAAATTTTCATCAAGTCGGCCATACACTATCAGGTCACCTGGCGGGAATCACTGACCTGTCAGGCGACCTGACACCTGATGAATTTTCCATCATTTCTGCCCAGACCTGATGAGTGTGTGGCGGAAAACTGAACACGTCTCAGTTCCTACTCTATGTGTATACGCAATTCAAACTGACAAACATGATAGGGTAGACATGAAGAGTGTGTGTGCTCAGGTGTCAGGTCTGGGTGAACGGGCAAAAGTCTTTTGTATAACATTTAAGTAATTGAGCTAGATATCCAGGCATAATTTCACGATACCATTATGAACTGAAATGTTAACATCAATTCCTTTTCCAGAAATGCATCCATTACTTTGGATAAGTTGAAAATTAAGATGATATTTTAGATACAGGAAAATAAATTCAAAAGCTCACTCACCCCAAGAGGATATCTGTTATCAGTCTCATAAGCTGAGGTCATTTTCACATAGATAAACATGACTACGACGCAGAAAAGCATAGAAGCCAAGCTGATGTATAGGAAATATTCAGCATAAATTGAGAATCCGTCATCTTCGAAGAAAGTGACTTTATGAAGTGTTCCATTACAGGTGGCATTTTTCACGATGTTAGTTAATCTGAAAAAACGAGTTCGACTAGCTGTAGGCTATATACCTAAAAATATGTTTGATTTATTTGATAGTTTGTTAGAATTATGTTTGATATAATGATAAATCTATCTATCTAAACTCGAAGGGGTTTGTTCAAATATTTAACTTTCTACCACTTGAAAATTTACGTAATTATCTATCACGTACTATATTTTATAAATACGTTTTTTAATTTAGATATTTCAATATTTGAACGATTACAGTAATTGAAATAACTAGAAAATTCCTGACTTGTATAAAATCACTGCTCTTTCTGTTCTGTCTTCAATGGAACTCATCAATTGTGTTTCTTAAGCGATTGTCCGGTCAAATAGGCTTGCAATGTATAAGGACGATAAATACCTACATTAGTCAAACCTTTGGCAATGTCACAATAAAATTGTGCGATCAGTTTCATCCTCAAGTAACATATCCATGTCCAGTCTCAATGTGAGTTTAAAATTATATAAATCAGAATATTTTTAGACAAATAATATGGTATTCATTTATATAGACTTCCACCAACGCAATATCACCGTTAAATGTAATTGAATTATCATAGGCTTGAGTAACATGAACTAATTTTCGAGATGAATGAAGAAAAACTGTTGTTAGGTAGCTAGGCTTCTGTGTAATGATAATAATAATATTCTGGAAAAATTACCACATCATACAAAAAATGTATTTTCAGGGAAAAAATATCAGCCCACTCACCTAGCAAATAATTTTCTTCATTCATCTCAAAAATTTTAATTAGGCCCTTCTAGCATATGCTGATTGAATTGGGATTTAGGCTAACATTTCATAATAAGGATATAACTAATTTATCCATACATGACAGATGAGGCGACTTTGTTATTAAACATAGAAAATAGAATTTTTTAAATAAATATGCCATCAATTTTGTTCATATAGAAATAAAATTATTTGATTACAAAACTCACATCGCTTATGTCATCCACAACTGCTGCATAATCCATTTTCCAGCGGCATGTGAAACAATCACAATTCATTTGAATATTCGTAACATAATAAAGGCCTAGATAGCCTACAAACTATTGTTATATTAAACCCTAGAGCCGAACTGAGCCTTTGAGAGGAAAAGTGATGTAAGTAACTTTTTCTTGTTAAACCCGGCTAAGAGCTGTTTCGGATTCTTCAAGCCTCATTTCATCTTTTGGAAAAGTGATTCAAGTCAATATCACGTGATAACATCAATTTAGAAGGCAGTGAAAAAAGCGGGAAATAGAACAGCGATAGTGTTGCAAACAATAGTGGTGCAATAACAGTAATAAAAAAAAACAGCAATAGAAGGTATTGCAATTTTTATTAAATGAATTTTTTGTATTTTTTGATACAGAAACTGAACCTGAGTGGAATTATTAATGAGAGAAAATAGCATGTTGAAAATTAATAAATGCTTTCTGCTGCTTGAAAAATGTTTTCTTTGATTTTGATTTTAAATCCATGTTTATAATATACAAAGTTTTTGAGATACTTTAATCTTTCAATTCCGTTTCCATTCATACATTTTTTAAGAAAAGTGGTGTAAGTCAAAAGTAAAAGTTGTAAAGTTGATAAAAAGTTTAAAATGTCTAATGAAAGGGATGGAAAGGTGTATTAAGTAACTTCAACTACTGTAATATGGTCATCTGATTATTAATTCTGATTCTTGTGATTTGCAGTTGAATTTCTAACAAACCTCTAATTATCTTAAAATAAGTTGGCAATCACTTACACCACTTTTCCTCTCAACGGCTTGCAACGGTTATTATCAGTTACTAATAATAAACGTTGTAAAATGTGAAACGGTAAACCCTTTTAAAACCACTCTATGGTACACTGAAACTCTTCAAGAATAAATAAAAACCAGAAATAATTTTCATAGATCTACTTTTCTATTGAAATATTTAAAAAGTTGAATTAATGGTGTAAGATATTTTCTAGAGATAAAAAAGTGACCTCATGAAATAGTTTAGTACATATTTTTTTATTATTACTGATAAAAAAAATTAGAGTGAACTTTTATCGTACATTAAAATGAATCCATTTAAATTCCCTTACGAAACGCTTATCAAAGACACATCATTCAATATTCTACTACTGAATTGAGATAAGATCATTATTCTTTTCGAGATAAAAATCAATTCAGTATAAACTTTAGATGAAAGGAAGGACTTTTATTACGAAAATAGTGTCAATACTTTATTCACCTGAATGGATAGCTGTAGGTCAGTTCCAGGTCACGGTCATCGCAGTACTGAATACTTATCTTACCTTCATAGCCATACAAAAACAAAGCTGCAACAATTGAGATAACCTGCAAAAATAATAAATATTTAAAATATTATTCATTATAAACTAATAGATGGTGATTGAGTGAGGAACAAGATATCGGAGTTTTCAAACCAAAGAGATAGTTCTTAATTATTTTTAGGCCTATCTGAAAAAAAATAATTCACCCAAATAACTTACTACATCAAACTCTCAGCTTCAAAAATCGATCTATTATAAATGAATAGAGGGAAATTTGTGATGAAGTACTATACTAGAGGTACATCCAGACAGTGTAGAAGAAATTTTTAATGTTTTTATGTGATTGTACCATCATCTAGCAATACGCCCAAGTACTTTATAGAGTCAGTCTGTACCACTTTTTCACAGTCACAAATGATTTGATTGCAAGCATAGTTATGAAATTTTAAAGGAATGTGTAAGTTCCAGGGAGTGGACAATGTGAATAATATATACTTTACTTGGTTTTTGACAAATTGAGAGAGAGTTTATTGCAGTTAAACCATATAATTATTTTTTTTATATCCTCCTGCATCTTGAAATGTAAATTTATACTATCTGAACCACAATAAGACAAAGCTGTATCATCAGCAAAAGAAACTGGGGTTCCGCTGAACTCACCCTGGAAGAGATCATTAATAAAAACTAGGAATAATACAGGACCCAGGACAGAACCCTGCGGCACTCCACAATCAATATCTAAGACATTACTTTTAAAATTTCCAATACAAAAATATTGTGACCTTCCACTCAAATAGGATGCAAACCAGTCAAATGCCACACCTCTTTCAGCTGCCTTTCTTTGAATAAATTAATAAGTAAACCATACTCACAAATTGCAGTACTCTAGTGACACCACGTGGTTCTTTCAATACACTCAAGTCAATGTTTGCTCCGTTTTCCAGTCCTTTAATAGCCTGTAAGAAAAAATGGCGAATTTTAAAATATTACAACGCGAATACGTGATTTTTCAATAACTGAGACTGCTTGATGCCGTGGAAATAGAAGATAAGAAGTTGCTCATATGTATGCATGGATGCTGGGGAGCCATGAGAGAGAAGGCATCAAAAACTTGTAAGGAGCAGAAACAAGGCTTCAACTATGTAAACGTAACTATGCTTTATTACGTCTACCTTACTACTACGGTATATCATCTTTATTTTACTTTGTACCCTGCCAACATTCAAATGCAGTGTAATTAGTGAGTTGCAAATGAGATCAGTTGCAAGAGTATAATCATCTTTATTCTGTTTGAATAAATATTATTTTGTTTCATACAACATTTATAGTTTCCCGGTATTTGGAACCCACCTTAAGCTGTGAGTCGGTCCATTCATTCCTCATTACCCTTCGCATTCACCCACCGAGAGGCTATCAAAACCACTTTTGCTTCTTTTGAAGCTTCTACCGCTTGCACTATGTAAGCACCCTGTGAAACCCAAAGCCCGGTCCAAGCACTCAAACCTATCGCCCAACTATTTTTGTCCTGCCAAACGTATCATGCAAATAAATTGTAGCATGTAGACGCTAATATTGGATGGGTTTTGGAAATCATCCAATCACTATAACGATGGTTAGACTATCGTCTGACGATGGTCGGTCGTTTAACGTATGGACGATCCATACATTTTGCAGGACGACAATAGTTGGACGATAAGTTTGAGTGTTTGGATCGGGCTTAAAATTGGAAAGAGTTCTAAAGTTATGTTACCTAACAATGGCTGCATGTCCAGGTGAAATCCTTTATCCTAAGTAACTTATACAGTGGATGTGACCATCCTATTCCCAGTGTCCACACTTGGCTGATTTTGTGTGTAACAAAACATGCTACATAAGCATAAGCATTGGCCGCAGCACACAAAAATCGACCAAGAGTGGATATAGGGATTGAGGTCAATAAAACAATAGTAAGAATTACCTCCAGCATAGTGTTTGGATGTTGAAAAAAATATTTTCGACTAGCCTATTATAACTTTATCCTTCAGGGATAAAATTGTTCCATTTTTGATAAAAATTGTTAGTCCATTTTTACAAGACTAAGTTACAAGCAATTTTGAAATTAAATTGAACATAATAAATATATTTTTAAAGATAGCCTATAAATAAAAATAAAATTACCTGACTGAAATCCATTTTTACGAATGTGTAAGATGAGCTGCCAAGTTGTAAAGTTGAAATAGATTCAATTTAATAAAATAGACAAATAACTTACAAACATAACCTTAACCCTTCATACAAAACGATTTATAATACCGTAGACAGCGAGTTACCAGGAAAAACTGAGTTCGAGATCAGTAATGTGTACATGTAGTTGTATGAATGTGTAGTCTGTAATATTCTATTAATAAAAATGAAATGATTTTCAATAATAATTATTCTAATGACGGTCACTCCCAAGCCCAAGGAAAATTAGAACCACACCGCGGATTACAGTATACAGTGGAATTGAAATGGAATGAGTGGAATGGTGAAATGGGAACGGGAATGGGTTGGGAGGAAAGAGCATAGATAGAGACTATATTATAGAGAGTGTTGCATCGTCTTGCTGTCTTCGCTCGACACTCAACTTGTATCATTTTTTGAAATTATATCTTTTCATGAATTGATCATGAATATTAAACTTGATTTCGATGGCGAATGAGTTATCAGAGTCGATAATTCTCAATTTTTCTAACAGATATTAACCATAATCTGAAGAGCTGACAAAAAAGGAATATTTCACGTATGAGCAAGTTATACAGTAGGCAGTGGTAGAGGTGATCAGTGAGCGAACTGAGGAACAGAGCAGGCTCCAGCCTGAAAATAATAACGAGACGAGACCCATTTAGTTCTCATACTAACCTAAATAATGGTGTTGAACTTTGTAATTTTTTTTCGTTTTAAGTGTGTGTATTGCTGTGTTGTGAAGTGTATTTGATGTTTTAAAGCACAAAATATTTCCTCCAACAACGACATTCGTGCCTAGTCATATGTGGCGGAATGCGACAACAGGTTCATTTACCCGTCTTTTCTTCCATGGTCAAACTCGACGTTTGACTAGTTTTCTTTTTCTTGATTTATTATGAATTCGATTCTTTCTGCTTTAAATCCGATGCCACAAGACATCAACATGCCAATGATGACTCGAGCACGATCGCTTTTGAATAATGTTAATGGATCTTCTTCGAGTTCGACCAACGATCAGTATTTATCCCAAGCATCTGATAATACAAATCATTTACCGCCTTTGAAGTCAGAACAAGTGGCCGACGAAAGCAATGCTAGTACATCTCAAAATTCTTATAGTAAATCTGCCAAACAATTGACTGGAAATTCTACTACGCACAATCAATCGCTTCCAGCTGTACATCTTAACCCAACTGATGCACCCCACAGCCCTGTCCAAAAGAATGGTTCACCAAAGCCAGAATAATGGTTGCAACACCAGGACAGATATTGATTTGTATCGGAACAAATTGACACCATACGAGGAACAAGAAATTACCATGTATAGTCAGATTTATTTCATAGGCGCAAATGCTAAGAAAAGGCCTGGTATAATTGGAAGGAAATAATTCTACATATGACAATGAAAATGGTTCCTATTTGCATATTCCTCACGACCATATAGCTTATAGATATGAAGTACTGAAAGTGATTGGAAAGGGCAGTTTTGGGCAGGTAGTGAAAGCATATGATCACAAAAATCATCTACATGTTGCTTTGAAAATGGTGCGTAATGAGAAGAGATTTACAGACAAGCTCAAGAAGAAATTCGAATTCTGGAGTATCTGAAAAAACAGGACAAAGATAATACAATGAATATCATTCATTTGTACGACAGTTTCAGTTTTCGAAATCATATGTGTATCACGTTCGAACTTTTGTCTATCAATCTCTACGATCTTATCAAGAAAAACAAATTTCAGGGTTTTAGCTTGCAACTAGTCAGGAAGTTTTCTCACTCTCTTCTGCAGTGCTTGGATGCACTCTATCGCAACAAAATAATTCATTGTGACATGAAACCAGAAAATGTTCTACTCAAACAGCAAGGGAGAAGTGGAATAAAGGTGAGTAATCCTGCTCAAGTACACAACTAATAGCCCAGGCTATTCAAAGTAAATTATTACAAGTTGACTCATCTCACTTATTTTATTTCTATATTTCATAACAGTAGAGCAAAGCTAGATTTGAAAGTGAACAAAAAATCAACTTTCAGGTTCGTAAGACCTGAAACTTATTCAGCCGTGATGTCCTAGTAATAGCCTAATAACAAACTACTGGTAAACTGGTGCAATTTTCAACATCAAACTTATTCAATCAGACTTTGATTAATCATTCGCTTCTCAAATAATAAAAAAATGATGTGTATGATTATTATAAAGTTGGAATATAATTGAAAAATAACAGATCTGACCTGCATAGACTGAGAGATTTGAGAGATTGGTTGTCATGCAAAGGCTTGCTTTGTTTCAGTTTTTTTAGCGTATGCCTATGGCTTTTTTGTTGGGGAGACCCGAAGGTTGTTCCACCTCTGTTTAAGTAGACGGATATAACTCTGGTGGGGCAAAAGAAAAAGTTTTCCATTTTACTCCATCTTTCTTTGACTTGACTGATATTTAAAATTTACTATTTGGTTATGAATTATTATCAATCGCTCGCAGTTCGTGACCTGTGATACTGCCATCACGATCAAGTTACAGTGTATGGTCTGTCTGAACATTGTTTTATTTTTGATGATACGATCTATCCAGGATTGGCCTGGTCTGCGATCAAGAAATTTGGATGTGGAGTTCTTAAAAACCTGTGCACATACGAATATTGGTGGTTTAATACCCTCCAAACTTATACTGATATTTAAAATTTTCAGTATGCCTGCATTTTTGATATCATATTTCAGCATTATTTCTGATATTCTTAATTGACTGAAACAGAATTAGCGTCTACCTATATTCAACCTTTTTTGTTGGCAATTTTCCAGGTGATCGACTTCGGTTCAAGTTGTTTTGAAACACAAAAAGTATACACTTACATACAGTCAAGATTTTACCGTGCACCAGAGGTGATTTTGGGGTGTCGTTATGGCATGCCCATCGACATGTGGAGTCTGGGTTGCATTCTTGCTGAACTGTATACTGGATATCCTCTTTTACCAGGTTGGTTTTCTTTTCATTTCATTGTTCAAGTTTCTTCATCTAGTTCCTAAAAATAATTCTGTTGAATTACTTTATTTTATCGCAAGAAGCTGCTATTTTCCACAAAGGCTTCAGTTTATTAGCTCCTTTAACCAACTACCTGGCCTTACTGACTCCAGCTTCTACTGAAACATTTGTGCTAAATTACAATGATGATGCATATTAAATTATATTTATTTAATAATTTAGGTAATTACTAGGGAGTAATTTACGGTAATTTTTAGGGAGCAATTTGACTTTTGCAGCTAATGTCTAGTAATAGTAATGTTGGTTTAAAAATTTCGTGGTTTTAGTTTAGTTTTACAGTGACAGTTATTCTTTATTGAGAAAAGGCCACAATTCTATAAAAGTTGCATTATTAGGATATACCACTTGTCAAAGTGTTCAAATAATTTGAATTTTCACTTGATTTTGTGATGAGAAATACCTCACATATTTCCTCACTTTAGCTGACTACTGTATTTTAATCTAATAGACTTCAATTACTTTTCTTTCGAAATGATTGACGTTTTGTTGAGACTGTGAAATTCATAAAAAAGAACACCATCAGCTGTTGAGGTAAAATTGTATTTCAACATAAAATTTAGCTGCAAAGTATTTTGTCATGAAAGTCATTCGCAATAAGATTCTATAGCCGCAATCACTCCCAGCAAGTTTTTCTAGCTGCTTTTAATTAGCAGCCAGTAGAAAGCGCAGCATTAGATTTTTGTGGCAAGATTATTAGTTCTAGTAACTTGCTACGCATGATTGGAGCCGATTGGCCAATACATTGTGTGTGTTGCAGGCGAAGACGAATCGGACCAGCTGTCGTGCATAATCGAGTTGCTCGGCATGCCACCACAGAAAATGCTCGAGTCATCGAAGAGAGCCAAAAACTACATCACTTCGAAAGGCTATCCGCGCTACTGCTCAGCAACGGTAAAGCCAGACGGCTCGACCATGCTGAATGGCGGCTTCTCGAGACGAGGCAAGCACAGGGGACTGCCCGGATCAAGGGAATTGTACAGTGCGCTGGGCTCCTGCGATGACTTGTTGTTTGTCGACTTTGTGAGGCGGTGTCTGGAGTGGGATCCCGACAAGAGGATGACTCCGAGCACGGCGCTCAGGCACAACTGGCTGCGCAGGCGGCTGCCGCGGCCGCCGGCCAACTCAGATCCGTCGCTGCGAATGACTACACGCAGCCAGTCGCACACTGCCGCAGCTGCAGCCACCACCATCCACTCGCGTCACTCGCAAGCCACCACCAGCAAACTGCCCCATCTGCCGCCCCCCGCCCCGCCCCTCGCCTCTTCCTCCTCCGATCTGCCTCTCACGTAACCACTCACTTATAGTCTTATAGACACCACTACTAAACTGAGATCTCAGTCAAGACAGTTCGTGTTCACCATTTGATTTTGTTCTCATTCAGATACGAGTCTTGAATCATCATCTACTATAAATGAGGTAAAGCTATGATTCCACCCGAGTAAATCTACAAAAACTTGGTAGTCCCGAATGAATTTACTACCATCGTGAAGTCAAATCTAAAATAATCATTATTTGTTTCCTTTCTCAACGGGTCAAAGTCTTCAATCATCATAATCTCATTTTTCTATAAAATAAAGAGCACTCTTTCAACCTTCGTGTGTGCACTCTTCTCTGACTAAAGTTCAAACTTCAGCCTTCAATGGACCAAGTGAATCTTCAAATTTATCAATTTCATTCTACTATTAACTTGAATTTTTACAATGTCATATTACTATTAGTAAAGTAAAGCCTTCCATCTTCACAACAAACTGTTTAAAGCCTTGAAACATCATAACTTCATGACGCTTTGAAGGAAGTTTTTCATACGCACAAACTCATGCTGAATGTAATGAAGTGGTGAGGCGGAAAGCAGAATGATAGAGGTAGCAAAGTAATATATTTTTAACATCATTTCTATCGATTCGGAATTATGTAAATTTTTGTTGTTTCTATATAATTTGGGTGAGATGGTTTATTCTAATTAAATCACTTGACTTCATTTAAATCGACTACAAAGTACAAAATTAACAACAATGGAATATTCGCCTCATTAAATTTACTTCCTTCACTTGTTTCTTATTAACATACGTCTTATAGAAGTGCTTGATCTTTAAAATCTTTAGGAATAAATATCCTTTATTGTTCGAAATTAATAGCCTACTTGATAAACAATCTAGAACAGTGTTAAAGATCCTTCAGCACATGATGAAATAGAACAAATTACTAAAATTCACTCAAGTACCTTTTGCTAATGAATAAATAATGCAATATATTGAACAATTTTGATATTGTACCTCCATAGTGATCACATAAAGAGAAGAGTGTGCTTCTTCAGCCATACCGTTGATATTATAACTGATTACTTTGATTTAAATTATGTTTTTATTGAAAAATAATTATTAGTCTTGTTACTTTCACGAAATTTGAACTTACTATGGAAAAATTTTTAATTTTCTACAAGAAATCACAAGTCGAAATATAATCAGTTATCTTTGATATTGTCTTTGAAAGTTCGTTTGAATGCAAACGAATTTATTAAGGGAACTTAATGAATTATAAATATCTCAGTATTGATTCTAATGTAAATGCAAACTGTATTCAATGTTCGGATGTGTGTAAATGTTTAATAATAATATAATTGTATTAATGGAACGATTCCTCTGATTTTGTAAGTAGGCGTATTTTCTCTGATAAAAAGGTTGAAAGCTTAATAGATTTTTATTCTAAAAGAAATATTCTAAAACTCAGAGGCAACATTCTCATCCGAAAACATAACTAGAGCAATTTGTTCTACTTTCATTGTATTCAATTTAGTTATTCATATTTCGATGTACGATTATCGTTGTGGTAGTAAACTTGTGTGTATGACTACTATAACATCATACAAAATCAATTAGCTTTCCGACTCAACCATACCTTTACATATACAACCCAACCAAACTACTAAATTGTTCTGAACAAGGGTTTCTTCCAGTGCTGAATTCTATCGCTCCACAAACATCACATCAAAACGTCTTGGTTGGGTTGTAAAGCAATTCACATCTACAATTCCAGACAAGCAGAACACTCTGTTAGGTATGCCCAAGTCATATCAAAATAAACCTCATTCCTAATGGAACATTGTAGTATACGAGTTTATAAACTTTAATTTTTCTTGTGAATAGAATCATTACAACGAATCTACTCTTTCAATTGTTAGTAATTAAATGACGAAAAGGATAAATCTTCTTCTGTTGCTGAAGGATTTCTCCTTTTATTAATTAATTTTCCATATTTTTTTTGTTAATAGACTTTTATTGAATGGAAATGATTTGTGGGTTGATTTTACAGGGTGGGGCAGAGTAATTTTCTTATTTCAGCTGGACTGATGTGTTCGTTGTTGTAGCAAGGATTCTTCCATGCACAATTTTTGTGTTCAATTTCGTGTTTCAAATTATTTTGTCGATACTCTCTTCTGATGATTCAAGGCTTGGAACATTTGAAACATTATTTTAAAATACCCACAAAGAAAACTAAAAAATAAGTTTTTAATATTTTCCATTTAGTGTGTGATCTTAATTTTAAGGTGTGCGTTCAGCTTTGAACAGTTTAATATTATTTGTATAGCAGCTATCCGTGTATGATCTACTAGATGTAATAAGTCGAAGTCTGTTCTAAAATAAATAACGCAAAAATGTGATGAATACTGTAGTTGGCTACGTTGTGATGTTGTTTTCTACCCTCTGCTTACTAAACTAATTGTCAATTTTAAAAGTATATCTGTCTGTTTTGGCTTATCTGTCAGTCAATTTATCGAATGTTGGAAACCATCATTATATGATCATGTTTTGAAAAAGGAAGAATTGACTTGATGAAACCGAGATACAAGCGATGTCATTACTATTGTGGTTTCGAGGAGGTTGGCCAACTATGGTTTCCATGTACAGTATCAGTTAAGCTTGGACGTTGAAAAATAATTTAGCAGATATCTCAAGTGTATTTTCAGCCCTATTCCAGATTATATTGATACATTAAGTTCATTTTATATTTTATTTATTCAAAAAATGTATATAGAAATAATTTCAATTCCCAGACAATTTTCTATTTGAAATGCTTTCATTTATATGTCTTGATTTTGTTTATTTAAAAAATGTATAAAAATATCAACTTTAATTCCTAGACTATTTTCCATTTGAAATGCTCTCATTAAGAATTTTAAATTGCACTGGATTTGTACGTTGTTAGAGTTTCGTGATTCATCTGACCTAACTTCAACTACTTCAATTATTTGGATGTAGCAATCTCTGTTTGTTCAAAGTGATCAAAATATTTTCTTAGAGATTGTGCATGAATATAGTAAACTTTCTGCGCCGTTAAATTTGTTATAATATTGTGAAAATTGTGTTAGGGCCTGATCGCACGAACGACAGAATTGCAAGTACATACACTTTAGCCTTCGATAAACTTTAGCTTCAAATCATTCATTGATCGCTGTTCAAATCCATGCATTGTTGAAATGTGATTCTACACTTATCAATTGAAACTATTTCATAAAATAGTTCATTTTTGAATCGTCAGATTCGCCTAAATTTTTGGCAGAAAATTTCATAATGAAAAACAAATGTCTAATTTGAACAATGTAGTTAGAACGTTGGTTAACTCTTAACGAATGCTGTGAAGCATAAATGAATTTGATTTTTGACCCGTCAGTTTTATCAAAATTCTTGACAGAGAATTTCGTCTTTAAAATAATTTTTAAATGTAAATTATGTAGTAAGACAGTTGATACGCTTAAATTGATAAATAATTGCAAAAATGAACTACGTATAGAATAAGTTTTGGAACTTTTTTTGAGAAACTTATGAAAATTATAGGCTATCTATTATTACTTCCATTTGTTGGTCATGATTCACTTACAAATAATGAGGAGTAATTTCTATATAATTGACACCGCCATAAGTCGTCAAGAGATGAAATATTGTTAATTTCTATTTTTGTTATTATAGAACATTGTTGTTGATGATGTATAGCTAGCTTATATTGTGTGTGTAGTTTATAAGCAATCAATATAGCCTACTGTAATACAAGGTGTCTCCTCTGTAAAATAGTTATCAGTAGTACCATTTAGACTTATCATTTCATTCATTTGAAAGAATCATATAATTTTCGACAGATTGTTTTATAAATTAAGTTAAAGTTTGTACTGATTTCCAGGATCACTATACCGTATTAATCGCTGTACTGTATTAAGATAAGAGGCTATTGATTATTAGTTATTTGCAACCCAGATGGAAAGTGCTTAATGGTTTTGATTGTATACATATTCACTATATTGGAAGAAAATGAGCATTGTATGAGTTATACAATTGATTTCATACTATTTTCGAATAACAACGATCTCTTAGACTTAAAAATGTGTATGTACTTTTCTTATGATATTATTTCATGAAGGCTTGCACAGTCTCACTTTTCATTAACATTTCCCTTATATCTATTCCAACTGAATCAAGCAATATGCATGCTAAATGTTTCTTTCAAGCTGCATTAACTCGATTGTTAATTTGAGACATCTGGTAGCATTGAGGCGGTGAGTGTGTTAGTTTAAAATTTATTTCGATGTTTAAGTTAGAATAATTTCTAGTTTCATTATTATAGACATATTATCCATTTTTGTCTCATTGCTCGGATTATTACTGATGATAGATTTGTTTTGACGTATGACTTTTAATTTATTAAACGTATGAAACAATTTTCAATGTATAAAGCCACAACTTGCTGGATAAGTATCGAAAACTCATCAGTTCTGCTCAAGGTAGCAAGATAGTAGAAATGATTCTCCTTTTAGAATAAATTACAATGTTTAGAAGAATATTATTTTACGATAGTATTTAAGTGAGATATTATTCCCAAGGGTGATTTATTGACAGTTCTTTTTCATACATGCTCTAGGATTCATTTTATTCTGTTGCTCTCTTAAAACACAAATATTACGTTCATTATCCAAGCTTATATATTTATGTTTTATTGATTTTTATTTTCATAGTGTTATTGTTTTGAAATGATATTATTACAAAAATAATTCTTTCTAGTATACCCAATTTTTAATTGAAAAAACTGTGCAAGCCTTATGTCATTTTAAAGAAGTCATTTTGAAGACTGCGAAATCTAGATTATGTTTTTGTGCAATAGCTACAACTGCCACAATATAACATTGTTAATTTACGAATCAATACAACATTGTTATATTGTTAAGAGTTACAAGTTACTTTCAACTTGACTTTGTGGTTTCACGTTGTGTTTGAAACTGTTAATGATATTCTAGAACTGATAAAAGCTCCATATTCATTTATCAATCTTTTTCCGTGTCGAGTGGCTTTTACATTTATGAGTGAGAAATGTTATTTAAGGAGCTTTACAAAATTGAAATTCATAAATTTATTCTTTCAGCATTATTTTCAATTTTCATCTCGAATTACTACCATCAAATCTTGACAAAATCTTATCTTAATATTCATTCTCTTATTGTTTTTCGTTACATTGAAAGTAATGTCTGAACAAGCCTATCAAAACTTGATATTGTAAAACATGATAATGTTAAAATCACGAGAGTGTTGTTGTATGTTTCATATCTATCTAACATCTATGTAACTAGTTGCCATACAGGGTGGGAGAATATCAAAACACCAATTCAAAGTTATTTTTCATTCAAATTTGACAATTTTTATTTATTCATATTTTGACATAACTGTAATTACGTTGTGTTCAAGTTTGGAGCAGTGCTCGAAATACATTGAAGTGTCAATATTCCATTGAATTGCGTTTTATAATTTTTGATTAAATTTCTACCTTGAAGCTATACGCTGATGTTAAAACTCGAACTATGTTACTTGTATATCTTTGTGTTCATCTCTCCCACCCTATATCTCACATAGGTAAGTGATGACCTTTTGATAGCCAAGTGTCACGTTTTGAAAAATAAATCAATATGCAGGGATTGCTATCTTAATAGAATATATTATGTGTAATGCTGCAATCGAAAAGCTATTTCATTCATTGGCGTTACTAACATTATTAATGTTATATAACTGAATTTCCAATGATTTACTTTTTTGTCTAATAGCGATGCTCTAAGCATATACGTACTGTAAACTAGTCATTTGTGGTAGTATACCTGTACGTGTGTGTGTGTGTGTGTGTAAGTGTGTGTAAATTGTTCTTAGGCCTATTTAATAATGACATGATGTTTTATAAGAAACCTCTACTTACAAAATTGATGGACCAACAACATTTTTAAGAAGTTGGACCCAATTTGTACATCTATCATGTTTTCTAATTATCTCAAAAATCGATCGTATGTGGAGCTTCTAGAAATTGTTTTGTAAAAGTATTTGTTTCAAAAGTTTTATGATTGCAAACTTTGTGTTCTAGTTCTTGTTCATTCTCCATCTTTAATCTATTTTAATAATACTTTATTTCTGTTCAGTTCTATGTATCGACTGAAATAAATTAATTTTTGTTCTCATTGAAATTCATGTTTGATTGCTCTTAATTCCTTCATCTACTAAATAGTCTTTGAACCAGCACTTAATTCTTATTGCTGATCGTCACTGTCACTATTAATTCTTTATACTTCTGCCTTAAATTACAAATTTAAATTATTTATGCAAGTATACAGGCCTACGGTAGGCCTACCTGTCCTGTACTCATTTGTACTATATCCAGAATTCTCCAGCTCTGTTTTTATCATAATGTATTATATAATTATATTATTAATTTTACATTCTGACTGCATTGACTGAATTCAATAGAAATATACCCAATAATAAAGAATGGGTTCATCCTCACTTGAAATGAATTTTTTCATCGCCCAAATTTTGATATTTGTAAGTGATTATGGTCTCATTTATACAAATTTTTTCAACTACACTGTCAAGGGAAATAAAGGCTAGCCTGCCATCTGATCGCTCAATTTCAGCTAGATGTGCACTAATTACATGATAAAATAGAATAGCGGTAAAGTTTGTGATTATTTTAACGTACACTTGAGTGGCTCAGCCTGAATTTAATTTTGGAGACCAAAATTATATTGACGCTATATTGAGATACTCCCAGATTTTTACTATTAATCCCAGATACGATTTTTTAATTTGGCGGATTGCGAATGACTCATTCAATGTTTGTATGGTAACGGGTTATGTTGATTTTTTTTCACATAAATACTGTACATACCATTCATGTGAAAAACGTATACAAAAAAAGAATTCAACAGAAGACCGTGGAAACGTTAAATGTAAGTCATTCGCCATCCGCCAAATAAAAAAAAAACTACTACTAGTTAATTATGTTGAGATACTTTGCGAAGAGACCAGAGGCTTTGATTAGGAGGGCTCCTGTGATGAAAATTATTATTTTATGAGAAAGGTTTGATATATTTTTAAAGATTGCTTTTTTGTGAATTTAAATGCTGGGGGGCTGGGCTTCATTGGTACCCCTTCTCTCCTGGCACACTTCCCAATTCATTGAAAGTCTTATCTTCTTTTATTTGTAAAATTACTAGTAATTCAATTAATGTTCGGACGCTAGGTGAATAAAAAATGTACTTTGAAAATCCTAATTTACAGTTATGCTGTAGCAGTGCTCACTGCACAGGCACGACATGCCACATTGCCACCTGCTTCAGTGCTGGCTGCTGGAGAGGAACGGCTAAGCGCCCACTAAGCAACTGCTATCTGATTTCAATCAGCAACCCAGCGTTGCCAGATGATTTTGGCTGATATGTTAGATTACCCGAAACACAGCCAAATTTCATCTGACAACATTGGGTTGCTGACTGAAATCAGATAGCAGTTGCGAAGTGGGCGCAGGGGCTAATGTCGCAAATTGCTGGAGGCGTATCCCAGCAAACATTGCAAAACGAAGCTAGCGCTACTAGTTCTCGTATACGCCAAACTCACAAGGTAGTCTATAGTGCTAATCGTGTGTCTATGTGGGAGACATGCCCTCTCTTCAGTAGAGTACACTGTGAAGTGAACACTGTTTATCTTTCTGTCATTCTGTTCGTGTTCGAGCGCTAGGGCGCTTGCGTGGTCGATTGAACTCTGCTGAAAGATGTGTTGTCCGTGGACAATTTCGTGTTGAGATGGATCATTGTTTATTTTTCATGTCTTGTATTTGTTACCTCATAGATTCTGTAGTCATTTACCGCAAAGTATTGTGAATAAGTAATTTCGGCAATTTTTGTCTTTTAGAGCTTAATAAGGTTTCCTGTTAATTTCTTGAGTGAAAAAATGGCGGTCATTAAGAAAAACCATGGTGATCAAGACACGTAAGAGTGTTTACAGTTTATTCTATGATAATGATGTTCTCGACTCCTTCAAACGCTGAATCACACAATTATGATTTTGAAAAGGAAGAAAATGCTGCTAAATGGAAAGGAGTGTTCGTTAACTCCTTGCGCAAGGTAAGCTTTCTGATATGTGCTAAGTTCTAGCGGTGATTCCGAACCTCGAATCTAGGTTATATTAGATAATATCATTTTAGTCATATTTTCTGTGTGAAAGTTTTACATGTGATGATTCTAATAGCTATGCAATGTTCTTACATGAACTGACCTTCATTAAACAGATGTTTATTGAACTGTTTGATGCATTTTACCATTCTTAACAGGTAGGGAAAGCTGCATTGGATTTGGTTGGTACGCTATGTGTCGATCTTATCAATTTTCAAGTTATGAGAGAAAAGCTGTAAAAATGCATGCTATTTGTTGATCTCCTCTGTTAATGATAATTAAGAATGAATGTTTGTGTCATGAACTGCCCAATCAATGTCGTAGTGAGAACCGTTTTCCTCATGGTAAATTTGAACTCGTCCTATGCATTCGGCACCTACCTATCCGAGGTTACAATGGGAACTTCTTATTGATGCTAAAATCAATTCGATCATATTTGAAAGACATTAATAATGAATTGAGTTGCTTTTATGGTAGAAGTTGCTTAATAGGGTAACTTATATCAGTATTGGGGAACAGTAAGTTCATTAACTTCTTGTATAGAATCCTGAATAGATTGGATGGGTATTTTTTTTTAGGAAGGGGCTGAATCAAACGAGCGTAGTAGAGGGAAACAGATACAATCATATTATTATTAATTGTTGGTTACGCGCATAGAGACTCACCTATACGCTTGCCTATCTTCACCGGTTTCAAAAACACATGACTGTATCTTACTAGAAATACTCTGTAATCTCAGCTGTTATGTTTTTCAAATAGATTGCACTTGTCAACTGGACCGATACGTTCTCGTAGACTGTGCTTATAGACTGGACAGAGCTGACCATCATACTGGTTGAATCTGAAATGATGACCCCTGAAGTCTGAAGGGGAGAGGAGAAAGAATGTTGGTGTCCAATGTTGCTCTTATCGGTATTGTGCAACTCCTGTATACTCAACAAATTCCTTCCAGGGGTCATGATTTTATGCCGCATCTACACGCTTTTGACCATAGAAATAATTGAATGGAACATGAGATAGAAATCATTCATGATAATAAGCCTATAATTCCGGTACGTGGTTCATCAACTATAGACAAAAGTATAGCAGGATTATTTTCAATTGTCAGAAAACAGCTGATTGATGTACGCTCGTTACTGACGTTAAATCAGCTGTTTTCTGACAAGTTAAAATAGTCCTGCTTTAGTTGATGCAATTTTTGAATGTTCGTATTTCAATCCCACACCCAGCAGTAGGTTTTTACCTATACTGTACAGAAAGTCCCGTAACTCACTTACTTAGAATGCTATAATACTTCTAGGTGTTGTACACATAGGCCTAGAAATAGAGAGAAGATTTCTGGAAATGTTTTGTTAGATAGACGGCATTATTTAGCAGATTTGTCACAATGATTTAGGCACCACCATAGAGAAGAGATAGGAGTAGATCGTTCAAGGCATAGGTAACTGTGTGCCTGTTTTGTGTTACATCAATTCGTTCTGGCCACTTAGTTCTGTTCCACAAGGTAAGATAGCGCTGACGCTGGCGTCTCTCTCTCAATCGATCAAATTATTAGTCATGTTCATAAAATTAAAAATTATATTACTTATACTTACAACTCCTGTAATCTAGAATCTAAGCAGTTATAATTATTGTTATCTACATGAATAAAGTAATCTAATCGATCGCTCACTCACTCTCATCGCCAGTTTCGAGTCTACACGTACGCTTTCCAGTTACTCTGAGTTCTAAGAGATGTTGCTAGGATCGGCCCCTTCATTTCTGGTCACAAATTTTAACGTACGATGGGAAATCTATTCTAATCTGTTATCTATAGCACTACTCAGTACTCACACCTGGAAATTTCAAATCGCAAAGCAACTCATCGCTCGGCAACTCAGCGGGTGGCGGGTGACTTCAGTTGCTTGTCATACTCACAGCCGCTACACCTAGTTGCCAGTTGCCGATCGACTACTATCACATTATTCTCAAAAAGTAAATATTTTAAGACTTTAATAACTTTCTGGAATCTGGAATTGCCTAATCTGAGCATCATCATTTGGCACTACTCACATCTGGAAACTTCAAATCGCAAAGCAACTCATCGCTCAGCAACGCAGCATGTGTTTTCAAATGATGACGCTCAGACTAGCTCCGAGTGACGCTCCGAGTGATCGAGTTGCGAAGTGTGGACAGATTCTACGTACAGAAAAGTGAGGTTAGGTGATATTCTAACCACATCAAACTGGAAAAGAGGATTATTTGCTTTAAAAAGTAGTATTTTATCATTTTTTGTTACTTCAACTTATAAAATATCGAAGATGAGTTATAAAACTCTCAAAATATTTACTTTTTGAGAATAATGTGAAAGTAGTTGCGGCTGTGAGCATGACAAGCGACTGAAGTCACCCGCTGCATCGCTAAGTTGCCGAGCGATAAAGTTGTTTTGCGATTTGAAGTTTCCAGGTGTGAGTAGTGCCTTAAAATTTTTAAGATTTCAGTGGTTTTTTGATCAGGTTGTGTAGGCGTATAGAGTTTGCTCAGAAACTTAATAAAGTCTGATACAAGTTTATCACTGCAGTGGTTATTCAAATAACATACAAAATGTGCTAAAAAGCGTGATATTTCAAGTTTAAAGGTATATATGTTTTAACACGACTATTTGGACACTAACAAGAAATTCTAATTTATCAATTACTTTAGGGCCTTTACACACTGGGCCACCATGGAAGCGCCACCACGTGGTAGCATTGTCTCTTATCTGTCATTACACACTAGAGCCTCCAGCCACCAGCCGAGCTTCCAGGAATGTAGTGGCTCGAGCCGCTGATTTTGTGATTTTCTGGGAACATACTTTATATAATTTTCCTGTTCATGAGATAAGGTTTTTTATGGTTGTCTGGGGCTTATATTGAAGTAGAGGTACTCTAGAATGATGATATATTTTATTTTTTCCAATTCATTGATTATTTGAATGTTTTTTATTAGTTCAAATGTAGTGAAATTGAGAAAATATGTCCCTTCATAAATATTTATCAATAACTCACCCCCTATAGCATTGTTTTCAGTATTTTCATGTGTAATCGAAAGAAAAACATCAGTCTTTAACATAAAATATCCATATCATCTTTTTCTATTTTTTTAATATGAGTTAGCCTACTTATGAGAAAAATAAATGAGTAAATTGTTCTCAATGTTGAACAACTGATGATTATAATTGAATTGATTTTATATGTTTCTTGTTCAATAATACATTAGAAAGATTTAGCAGATATGTAAAACAGAGGAAAGAATAATCTCAACATGGACTATAATGCCTGTGTGCGAAAAAGAGTCTGAATAGTTTTATTATGAAAATTTTTACAAAGAAAGGAATAAAAAGGGAAACTGCTTCTTCCACGTCCATTATTGAACTGGTAATGAATTGAATAACTAGTTAACTGGAGTGATGTGTCAAGTGGTGGCTGTAGTGTGTAATGCTATCAAAGTTTTGTTGGTGGCGCTTCCATGATGGCCCAGTGTATACATGATTATTTTACTTAATAAATGATTCAATTCTGAAAATAACAAATCCTGTCACCCAATACTCTAAATTGGTAGCCTACCTGTCCACACTGGTCGATTTTGTGTGCGACTTGAGCGTGCTTCACATGCTTAAGCATTGGCCGCATACTGTGCAGCACACAACAATCGATCAAGTGTGGACTAGGGTTTGAACTTGAAAAGTCAAGGTTTTTTACATGTTTTGTCAACATTCCAATAATATTTGCAGTTACAAAACCTCCAACTAGGTTCATTAGATTTCTGATAAAATTTTACATAATACTTGACCATCTTCGTACCCAAGAAAGCCACCGGAAATATTATGACACATCTTTCGCCATTTTCATCTCGGTAACAAAGTATTTCCGGGTGTTTTTCGAAATGTATTTTTCATCAAGAATAGGAACACCTAGAAGTATTCTGGGAGAACTACGGAATATCCCGAAGCTCTTACCCAATAACTCGATACTGGCACAACGGAATATATTGAAAGCTGACTGTGTTGCTGTGTGAAACGCTTTCCTTGGACAAAATAGCATTTAAATATAAATTCGACTGGTAACTTGGACAAAATAGGATTTAAATATAAATACGACTGCTAACACGCAATCTCATCAGAAGCACAACATGTGATAATACACGATTATATCTAAAATATGGCCAGATCCACACGAATAACAGAGTGGATTAACACAGATGTCAGAAAAATAGAAAAACTCTGATATACTGAATACAGTAACAATATAAAACCCTAAGTAATTTAAAACTAATTAAGTACCTAAAGATATCAAGAATATTTGAGACAGAGGCTATTTTTGAGAAATGGATCAGTTATAAATAAATAATTAAATAAATGAAATTATATTGTCATTCAACATGGTAACAGTTAGAAACAAAGAAAACGTCCAATCAGCTTAGCTGTAGTCATAACATAAAACAGCCATAAAACTTATGTGTAAAAAATATATTTAAATATTGGATGTATATATTAAAATATATTATAATAAGTTATATTTAAATATTTTTTTAAAATGTCAATAATAATATCAGAATCTAAGAACTCTTGTCTAGAATACATTTTGACTTCACTTGTCTTGACTTACTTTAAACTAGGAAAACTAGGAAATGAACTGATCATTTCTTCAAATAACTGATCAGTGTGCAACATAAATATTATAATCAATGCAACAACAATAATAGAAACGACTGGTTTCATTGACCAACGATAGATAGATATAATTGAAATGAAATAACTGAGGTGAAAATGAAATTTTCTTCATTTGATAGTCTTGGGATTTTCTATTGTTTTGCAGAAAGACACTCTTGACTGAAATACTGTGTTGTGAAAATGAAATCAATAAAAGCGGATTGAAGTGGATAGAAAACAATATCTGTTGAATGATGTACACAAAACACCATGACAAATATCAAATCCTCACTGAGATCCGTGTCAAGAGGCGTGCTGTAGGGATCAATCGTAAAGCCCTCTTCATACAAAGGGATGCTGGATTTGGCGTCCATCAAACCTCTCTTCTCCTCACATAAGAAATCAAGGGTGACGACCTTACTCAACCAGGGTAGTTGTAGCTTGCTTGATCTTTGAGAAGCGTTTCTATATTGACCTTCTTAGAACAGTACCTAAGACCATAGACCTACCTCACCGCTCACCAACTCGAACTTGAGCTTTTTCATAGTGATTTACAATGAGTAGTTGCAGATTAATCTTCTTCGAAGTAGGGGGGCTGAGCAATCCCGGAAATTTTAAACAATGGTAGAAAAATGACTAGTTATGTTTTCACAAACTGAGGTTTAACAATGGAACTTGAAGTTCTTAATAGTTTTATAGTAAAGTTCTGAAGTTTTTTTATAGTTCTAGAACTTATATGAAGGATTAATACTAAACTATGTGGTTCGAAGCCGAAAGCGACATCTGATTTTTGATTTGATGACCTTCTTCGAGATGACATTCTGATTTTTTCAATTTTTGTGGAAAACCTAATGCTCACTGCAGTTATCCGGAGCTATCCAGGCAATTACCCTTACAATATGTGTGTGTCATAGGCTATCGAAAAGAGAATCTATGTGTATCATATTTTATCCAAGAGTAAATACCTGTAGGTTATAATTTTTTGAAGTCATTATCTGAGTTTCGGCTCAAACTTGTGTACCTCGTAAATCACGCGTTATAAACAATTCATCCTGAAAATGTACCGCCAACTCATGATAAGCGCAAATTTAATTAACCATCCAAATATTTATCGGAGGATATAGTTCAAAGCTATTGATTGGTAAGTGTCATCAGCCAGATTACACTCAAAATTTATAACTTCTGATAGCATTGAAACATTTAGAATAAGAGGAGATTTTATCGTTTTCATCAAAGAAAATATCCATATCAAAAGCAATTTTAATAGATATTCTCATTCGATTTATCACTTCTAGGAAAACTAAAAGTTTGTTTAGTTTAGTTTGTTTAGACTGCTTTTAGCAGCGAATTTTCGTCTTTGAATTTTGCCGCCCTTCTCTGTCTTATTTGTATCATTCTATGAGTAATTTATTATCGATTGAAGATGGAAAAAATAAAACGAAGCATTGACAATTTTAGAAGCAGGATTCAAATTCCAACTCAAAACGTTTTATTGATTGAAAAACATTTTTCACAATACAGCGAATTTGTTTAAAAATATCTTTCTATATTATTAAAAGGCGAACATGTTTTTTGTGACCTCAACTCCTCCTTGGTTTCTCAACCGATTTTGTTCGTTCACGTCTCATTTGAAAGATCTCATTGAGTAGATGTTTGATAAGGTCTTACATTTTGAAAAAGTTATCGTGGAGATGAGAAATGAGCGATCAAAGTTTCAATTTTTGCCATTGCTTTAACATAGGGATAGGTGAGCCGAAAATTTTCACATTTCAACTTATGATTTGATGATCAGCTGTTTTGAAACAAAAATTTATTTTTCATTGTTCAGAAGAAGAAAAAGGAGAAGATAAAGAAAAGGGAAAAGGATAAGAAAAAGAGAAGAAGATGAAGAAGAAAAGGTGGAGAAGAAAAAGAAGGAGGAGAAGAAGAAAAAGGTGGAGTAGGAAGAAGGTGAAAGGTAGGAAGGTGAAAGGAGAAGAAGAAGAAAAGGAGAAGAAGAAGGAGATGGAGAAGATGATTGAAAAGAAGTAGATTAAGGAGGGGAGGATTGGAAACTATTAATTCCATGTATTTCAATAGTCGCAGTTTTATGCGACCTGGAATGTCCTAGTTTGTTTATATATTTCAAAAAATAATGAATAATATGATACATTTTTTATTAAATTTGTTTATATATTTTTTTAATTCTTCATATCTATTTTTTAGGGTTGATGGATATTAAGTTTTCTCAGAGATGAACACAATTATTTTTATTATTAAGCGTCTTCAATATCCTTGGAAATACGCGAAAATAAATCTTAGTATGTAGTTTAGCCTACTGTTTCAGAAGCAATTTTTCAAGTAAGAAATGTGATGAATTGGTTTTGAATTTTAGATAAGCATCTGACAACGTCCCATATCTCAATAGCCAGGTTACGACTCTAAACTTGAAATGTTCATCGTTCATCACTTGAACACTTCTTCCAAATTTTTAAAATTTGCTTGTGTTTTATTGCCATGTAAGGCTATTTTAAACTTGGACAATTCAAATTTACTTATATAATCTCCAGATGTTTCTGAAAACAATCTACTTATTAATAGCATACTAAAATACTCATTAATCTACGTAAATTAATTTTATGTAATCGTCTTATAATCATCAATCATCATCAAGAATTCTAAATGCTAAAGGAGAAGAGAGTTTGAGAATCAATCTCTGCCCGAGAATATAGAAAGTTTGCAATCAACAAATTTAGAATGGAATTGGAAAAAGAGCTACAGTACTAAAATGTTGTTTTTATTCCATAAGTGAGTTCAATGATCATTTCATCAGCAACCAAACAATCAAATTCAGCTCCTCCAACTCTCTTACTCATTAGTAAATATGACACAAATTAATTTTAGAAGTGTCTTTTCAAATCCTTATACCCCTTTCACATGAGTTCTCTGGATGATATAAATATATACAGCTGTATTATTATGTACAGTAATATAACATTTTAAGAATTCGCGGATGAATACATGTGATGTTGGGTTACTCGGGTAAATCCGATAAATATTTTCACTTACTATTATTATATAAATACATATATACCTGTATGAATATATCTATTCATCCGTCTCTATTGTTCATTGAGAAATTTAGCTATCTTCGTCTGCACGTCGCTAAAATCTGACTCAGTCACAGCAAAGTACAGTTTAAAGTTACCAAGGACTTTTAATTGTATTAATGTTGCTATTATTTATTTCAATGCCAGTATTGTCTCATGGAAAGGATGATCCATACACAGACGCCAATTACCCTAAAGTGCTCTTTTAGAGACTTTTCGCACGTGTAGGTTTCAAGAGTTCAGATAGATGTATTTTTATTATTGCAGAGATGAAAAACAATACTTTCGATAAACGAATTAACTGACTATATCTCTATAAGAGGAGCACTCTTTGTTAGTTCTCTCACCATACTTTCAGTCCATATGGACAGAAAGGTCATACACAGACAATGCAAATTAAATTGAAAAGTGCCGGTACTGTGTCTGTTTGGTGTCGCTAGATGAGAATGAGTCACGTTCATAAATGAAAAAGTAGCTATTCTATTTCATATTCAGAATTTTATTTGCTTGTGAAAAAACGACCATTGTGGATTATTCGAAGCTTTTAATAGATCTTCGCAATGAATCACTAATCTCCCTTACCGAATGGGGAAAAAACGTTGGGGATTACGAACGAAATTTTCTGTTCTAAGGATTCGAGAATTCGATAATACCTCTCTATAATACGTTATCAACTGGCCACAAAGGATTGAAGTATGAATATACTAAGCAAAAAATTCTGATTTTTATCAGTGAATGAGAAATCAATATGCAGAAGTGTTGAAGCATTAGATTAGTTGCGTTGAGAGGCTGCTGAAACATTTATATTACGCGTTCCTTCGCTCTATTTGCACTTCATATTTACTTTGGAATATTTCATTTTTCCAATCACACACTTTTTCAGGTTCACGAGGAAAATATTCTGTCGGATTACTTAGACGGAAATGAACTGTGCCAAAATAGAGAGCTTGTACGCTGCTGCTATTCTTTGGTTGAAAACTGCAGAGATGAACTGTTCCATGACAGAGAGGTTGCTCAAACATTTCAAGGGCTATCTTCTATCTAGAAAGAAGCACATAGCCCAATTAAATATTGTTGAATTTACCTGCCTCTTGCCCGGGTTTTCAGTCGTTCAATAAACGTATTAAATCAATAACTTTTTTTTGCATTTGAAAGCACATGGTTATTGATTCAATAGTGCTATTGGATCCATAAACTGTCTATTGAGCGACTGAAAACCCGGGCATCTGTGTGCTATCAAACGCTAAAAGCTATGTTACTTTATCTAGATGTATCTGTTGTAGCTTGGTAGAAAAACCCCAGAAATGAATAGAATAAATACTTTATTGCAAAAACATCTGAGATCTTCAGATACAATGCAAATTGTCAAGATATAAAAGTCATTCATTGGATTAAGCAAATAATACGTAGGTTCAGAATCAAATCAGAGTACAAATACAAGTAAATGTAGGTTCAAAATCAAAGTACAGTAAAGTAAATCAAAAAGTAGATCGCTATCTATACGCCATGAGAGACAGGTAGGTACTGAGATTCAGATCCCTCAAATTTGGCAACCTTTTGGAATCGATTCCCCAAATAGGATTGAATCAGTGTCAGAGATCTATCCTGGAAACCATAGAATGAAAGCTTATCTAGCAACAGTTTATGGTATACAGTGTCAAACGCTTTTGACAGGTCAAACAATTTGGTCTGAGTAGATTTCTTGTTCTCCAAAGAATTCAGACAGTCTCTGTAGAGATCAACTGCAGCTCTAGCCATATTTCTTCCAGCCCTATATCCAAATTGAGAGTTGTTGACATCTTGTGCGAGTAACCTGTTGATAATTGGATAAATCTGGGGGTTAGTAGGATCACTCATACAACGTAAAAGGGTTGAACCATGTACCCTATTCATGGGCTCCTTCTATACTCCAGTGGAAAACTGCAAAAGTGATCGTGCAGTGATTAACTGATCTCTTCAACTTACCACAAGTATAATCAGATTCATTTAATTTTACTTGGCGTTAGAGAGATAGAGATATATTATTTCTTTGTCATTGTACTCTACAGTCATCAGCAACGTCAAGAAATAATATCTCTCTATCTATCTAATGCCAAGCATCAAATTAAATGAATCTGATTATATTTGGATCTACTGTGTGCAACAAGTTTTTGAACTATTGTTCTAGCCTTGGACATTTGAAGCATTTTCTGAACTTTTCGGTGATTCTCAATCTCAATGCACTCAGCCATAGCCATATTCAACATCATTCATCCCATTACCCAACCACCTGTCTCGAACTAATGTGGGTATTTCCCTGTGTAAGTTTATTGTTTCTATTTGAAAAAAGTACAATATGAAATTTTGAAAGGTGTTGATGCATTCGATTACTTGTTTATTGCAAGATAATGATTGATCATTGAAGTGCTTCCCAGTATTGGAAGTAATTTGGAATGAGTAATATGAGACCAACAAATGGATGGAGTAAATGAAATCTGGTTTATGCTTTTTCGTTGGTGCCGATTGAGGAAAAAAGAACGAATTCCAGCGAGTCAAACTTCAACTGTACAATTTTAATTTTCATTATTGAGTCATATAATTTATTTCTTATTAGCCTAGTCTAATTTTAAATGATAATTTCGTCCAATTACGTTTGATGAATCATCGTCTAATTATTTTGAAATTAATATTGAAAATATGAAACGTATCAAATGACAATAGCTTACGTTATTAAATAACATAATTTTTTCAATTCAATTCACATTATTGCCAAAAAATTGAAACAAACAATTCTCTCTTACATATACTTATAAGCTCTTCTAACGTTTTTCAAGTATAATATTTTTCAATTTATTTATCGGTTCACTGTTTTACTGCGAATAAAATAAGTTCACGAGCTCACATTACTCAACGAGATTAGTAAATCAGTGAGTTTTTAACGTTTGCAAGATTAGAAAATGGAAAGCAGAATGTAACGTCTGTTGACATTTTCCTGCTTTCCCATTGTCTGGCATTCAAGTGAGGGAGCGTTTTCCTTGACGCGTGGCAGCCACCCCTCGCAACTCTTTCTAACAAACATCAAATTGCGATTCTATTCTTGGAATTTCATTCATATGATATGTCATGCTTTTTTGACGTTCAATAACAGCTTTTCACAACGAAATCGCAAACAAGCAATTCTCCATCAATGAATGTCTGCAGAATCAGAAGCTTCAATTATTCGAATTGCAGGCGCTTCTCCATGTGTATCTTTCCCGTTTCTCAGAGAAATGTCCAAATTAAAAGGTCATCAATTCAGGGCTGATTTTCACAATGAAAGCCGAATCACTTCGTATCAATAGCAAATTACATTGATTTTATTCATCAGCTGCTCAGATTTGATTGAAACTTATTCTGTGTAACCGGTCCTGAGAATCTTGATACATTATATTTAAATGCAGCACAAAAATGTATTGCATATTTACACGAAAGGGTATCTCTAAGGATTATCTCTGCCGTCGGAATTTGGTGAAACATAAATTACATGATTTCGGCCTTGGCTGTATTCACTCAACGTGATTCGTTTCCAAGTTCCACAAAATTTCAAGTGTAAGCTTTGATTGAATCTAGGATATATTGTCAATAGATTTCAGAACCTCGGGTATAAGTTCTATCTTCTCTTCTCATTTCTGATTCACATCATTGCTTTCACCTAAGGACAGTTTCGAGGAGGAGTGGCTACCATAGCTGCGCCACGACATAGCATCGACAATAAGGATCTCTATGCTTTATCTCTCTATGCACAAGTAATCACCATATTCTTCACCTTTTTACGAACGAGTAACTTATGCTATAGTGCGATTCATGTCAAGAAGTCAGCATTGCTTAGATGGGAGTTTGCTATCCTTGTTCAGCACAAGGCAGTTGCTGATGTCTCTATCCTATTCGCACTGTGCATAGTTGCCGCACTGTGCATTGTTGTCGCACACAGTCCCAACAAACACGTTTGGTGCAGTTTTCTCTCTCACTCAATGAAACATGGCATCAATGCTCCTCATATAAACAATGCTGACTTCTTGACGTGAATCGGACTATAGTTGGTTGGTTGGTCAGTGGCATGAAGGGTTTGAAACTACAAATATGCGACACTGAAAATTTTAGTGTCAAATCAGTTTGTCCAACAGTTCTTAGCTTGCACTGAGCTTATGGTATGACGTCATGGTGCGCTGAAATGCCTATTTTCTATCTACTATCACAATTTATTATGGTTCGCGAGTTTACCATTTGTTGTAATATTTGTAGTCACATTCATATAACTAGGGAGTAGGCCTATTTTTATAAGGAATGTTGGTAGCCGTGTATCAGTCGTCATCTGTTCATTCCCGACCTCCTTTGTTCTTTGAATCGCCCTCTTCTCCCCCCCCCACAAATGTCCCCTCTTTTCTCCCCTCAAATGTCCCCACTTCATGCCACCCCCCAAAAAATGTCATCCCCCCCAAATGGTCCCTTTTATGTAACCCCCCCTTCATGTCACCCCCCTCCATGTCACCCCCCTCCATGTCACCCCCCTCTTTCACACCAAATGTCACCCCTCTCTTCCCCTCAATTGGCCCCCCTTCATGTAACTCCCCATAATGTCCCCCCCTTCATGTCACCCTCCACCATATGAAATATTTGCCTGTTGCTGAAGAATCTGCAGCATCAAGAGAAAAATTAAAGAGGGGGAGATGTAGAGTATGCCCTCGAAGTCTAGACAGAAAAACTCCTTTTTCATATGACACATGTTTCAAATTAGGAGTAATTATATCACATTAATTATAATGTAGCCTAGTATCTACTTTAAATTGATATGAATTCATCTCATAAACTGATTTGCAATAAAAATTATTTTAGGAATGCCAGAATATACTTAAAATCAAATGGGATCATACTGACCCCATGCGAGTATGAATGTAAGTAAATAGGGCGCGAGTAATGCAGGGTTAATGGCGTGTGTTGTAGGTGCTGGAGCAGGTACACCCGTCGCTAACAGCACGCGACGATGCCCTGGAGTACGTGGAATCGCTGATAGTGCGCCTTTTGGCGATGCTGTGCAGCCGGCCGGCGCCGCACTCGGTCGAGGACGTCAACGAGCGAGTGCGCCGCACCTTCCCCACCCCCATCGACGAGTGGGCGCTCTCCGAGGCCAAGGATGCGCTCGACAAGGGCCGCAAGAAGAACTCCTTTCTCGTCCTGCCGCTAGACAAGATTCACCAAATGCTGCAGAAGGTCAGTAATACAATTAGCCTCTACCTTACTTTTGCAACTTATTTTGCATGTATTAGGCAATTACTATCATTTACACACTCAGGAATGTCATTTATTAGTAATAGGAAGAATAGAGGCTCAAGATTATACCCTGGGGTATAATATGATTCTCATATTATTAAACAATACAAAGAATGCACGCTGACTAAGGTAGGATTGGAAGAAATACCAATCAAATCAAAGGCATCTTTATTCCCGCTTTGCCATAATACAAACCTTTTGTTTCAATTTCTTATTATTGTAAGGATTTAGAAAAACTCTCAAAACCAGCAAAGTTTTCTTAAGCTTTTTTGCTGGTGATAGATATAAATTATGTTTTCTTCTTAAAGATATACATGTATAATGTTATGTTCATCTGACTAAGGTAGGGTGGAAGAAGTGGTGTTTGTTTTGGCAATAAAATAAATTGAGCAAGAAATCTTTGTAAGAAATCCCTGGAAAAATCTAGGTAAATTGCATCAATGCGTTGGCCTCTATCAAGGTGTACAGAAATGTAGTTGATGTGTAATAGAAGATTACTGACAGTTGAACGGGTTTTTAAGGGAACCATGTTGACTTTCTGTTATAAAATTTTTAAAATTATAATTTATAATTATAAATAATAATAAAATATTATAATAATATAATATTATTATAATAATTATTGCTATTATAATATATATAATATTTTAGTAATATTATAATAATAAAATTATTATTATTATAGTAAATATGCTCAAATAAAATAAATCAAAAATCTTGGCTGATGCATAAATTGTGGCTCTTGCTTTCAATCAATACAATTTAATGTAGGGTATTCATGTTTATGCAGTGTACAAAAATCAGGGGTAAAATTTTATTTCTTGCTATGATTATTTAAATCTATGTAAAGTAAATCTGATTCATTCATATTTCGTATGAATAATCTCTCATCACTTTGGTGAAGCCTGTCAAATTGGGTCATTCTGTAACGTCGGTCAGGTTCTTGAAATTCAAGGACTTACAGGGAAAGTGTCTAGACTGAATAGTAATTGAAAGTTTGTTTTCGGCCCATTAGCCGGCAGACCTGGAAATTCTCAGCGGGTCATCTTATTGAGTAAACTATCTTCTAGGAAATTCTTGTCGATCCCACTTGACATCAGTGATTCCAAATCAATGTCTAGTTTAGACTAGCTCTAGATTTATTGCCACGTGGAAACTCCTGCTGATGCAAATTGCATCATTAGCAACTTATTCCCATTCAATGCAGCTTGTTATTCCCTATACTTTCTTCCCTCTACTTATACAATCATTTTTCCCCTTCAATCAGTTTTCCCCAGATTGTTCAATCTTTTCAGAGTTGAATTCTCCTTTCTGTGTCTTTTTTATATTGAATTTTCTTTCCAATTATGTTACGTCATTAATTCTCTGTATGGAGTATTCTGTGAGTTTTCTTATCTGGGTCTGAAAATAAATAATGATCTTGATATATTCGATATCTACTTGTATCAATATGATCCATCAAAAACCGAACACCTTCCTTCAGTCAATATCAAAATTAGATTCTTAACAAGATATTCTTTTGATCGATATTCTGTGATCATACTTCCACAGAACAGACAGAGACAATAGGGTAAAACTCCTATACTCTCTGAAAATAACCATATTTATAAATAATTTTTCCTTGGTTGGAACTTCTAGTGATTTTTGAATTAGTATTCTTAATACTGGGGAAACCTACACTAGAATAATATGTGATCATGCATATCTCCCTGTTTTGTATTCAATTACAAAGTACTAAGAGTCACGTACGCGTTATTGTTAATGGTTGAATACGTATAATTTTCCCTCATGTTATTATTGATCAATTACTTATGTTGAATGAGACATATTCAAATTTTATTTTTCTATAACTGCTTTACGTACTGAAAACTCATTTATGTCACTAAAACTCATCCTAAAACAGCTGATTTCTGTTACTAAACAGCAGCTCATGCGCAGTGGAACTCTAGTGGATTTACTAGGCAATTTAACACATTTTTAACTTTTTGTTTCTAATTTCAGGAAGTTTTGCAGTACAAAATTGACTCTCACGTCTCTTTGTACATCGTAGCCGTCTTGGCGTATATATCTGCAGACATCTTGAAGGTAATTATTTTTTATCATTATTCAATAATTATCATCAAACATTATTATTTATAAAGTTATAATATTATATTTTCCTTTGTTAAAACATAATTTATATCATAAATTTTGAAATGATCTCTTTATCTACTACAAATCTGAGGCTTATGTGTGTATTGTAGTTTGTTGAAAAACTGTTCCTTTTCAGGAACTATTTAGCACTCTATTGAGAAAATATTTTCATCCCATTAACTCGATGTCTTCTAGTTTATGAATGTAATATAGTTACATATCACGTGGTTATAAGTTTAGTTAAGTCGTGATCTTTTAAATAATAACTTGAAATACTTAGTAGATACAGTAAATCGAATTTTATTAGAAGAGTTATTAATTTTCAACTCAAAAATAGTCAATACTCTGGAGAATACTCAATCCATCCCATATTTTTCCAATAAAATTCGATAATTTTTATCCGACCTAAACCGGCCGCGGAAAGGTCGGATAAGCGATAAGGTCGGATAACACGGAAATAGGTAAAAACGACGTTGAAAATGTGTTAAAGTAATTCTATTTACACATAAAAATCTTTAAAAATACATTTAGCGTACTAAAATGTAAAAGTTCACTCAAAAACTTCTACTCTTTAGCGTACTAAAACGTAAAAATTCACTCAATAAGTGCGAAAACTCGAGATAAACGACCGATAATGAATTGCCCTGGTAGGTCGGATAACCGAGACTCTACTGTAGTTGTCCCTAATTCATCGTTACTTACGTAATTATAGCTATCATTTGAAGCCCTTATCAATTAATCGTAGTGCCAAATATTTTTTATTAAGAAGTAGTAAAGAATCAATATTCATTGTTTGCAATATGTGTAAAGGCCTTCTTTACTTAGCTGTGTACTCAGCTGTTTGACTGTGTAAACAAAGTAGTCTTGTCTGCTCGCTACGTTGTCGAGTTGTATTGCTACTGTGCACTGAGTTCTCAAATCATACCATCTCCTA
The DNA here is from genome assembly GCA_017141395.1 of Laodelphax striatellus. NCBI lineage: Eukaryota > Metazoa > Arthropoda > Insecta > Hemiptera > Delphacidae > Laodelphax > Laodelphax striatellus. The sequence continues at coordinate 25,658,762 of CM029544.1, forward strand.
GTCCAAGTTCCTTGTTTTACTGGACAGTTTCAACAAAACGTTTCCTACATTGAAACTATTCATAGTATAGTTCTTTTCATTGAGAAATTCAATTTAATTGACAATGTGATCGATATTTCTGGATGTAAGCTCTACCCTAGTATTTGTGTCAAGTGAAATGTTTCTGTCATTACAGATGTGTTGCTTATGGAACGTTTTCGAGTTGTTATTTGTTGTAAGCAAGGTATTTCATGTTATTCTTTCAAATATATTCTATCTTGATCTCGATAGGCACTTGTAAAGTTCTTGTTATGAATTGTTATCGAGCTCAATAGAGCCGACTTCTTGGAAATATTGGGTGGGGCGCAAAGCCCACCAGTTAGGTCTGTAGTGGGTGTCATCTGATGAGGAGAGGGAAGGGTTTTGGAGATGCGCGAGTTTTACTAGAAAGGCTACTTTATGCATTCGATTTCGTACGTTTGTGATATGGATATGTTTCATACCACATTCAATTTGCTATTTTACTATAATTTAATAATACAGACTCCAGAATACACTGAAAATTACCTTATAGCTAGACAAATACATCGTTTTGTATAATTTAGTTTTATTTGGGCTTTTTGGGATGGAAGATGGAATAACGTAATTTTAAAAAGATTCTTACTTGGCCGCTGTGATGTAATTTTTTCTAGTATGAACATGGGGGGGGGAAATTCATGCATTGCCCCCCCAGGATTATTATTGGGGGGGGGGGGGGTCATAAAGTGCCTTGCCCCCTTCCAAAGTCGGCGCCACTGATCGAGCTGTTTGTTCTGAAAACCCATATCTAGCATTACTAATACAGTATTAAAACGCATTATAAACCTCTTTGACACATGAAAGCCAATTCAATTAAACATGAATGAATACAATTCATGATATTTTAACTAGCTCGTTTTAATGGTTCAGTTTCTTGACTTCCTTTTGCGACGGTTAAATTTAATTGGCTTTTATGCAACTGGCGTTTACTTTTGCTCGAAAGAAACATAAGAAATCAAATAGTTTACATTTCAAAATATGACAAGTATTATCAATATCTACCTTGGGATACCGTGGTGATACTGGAGTTTCGATTTTTGGGATACTGTATGTACAGAAACAATTGGATTTTCCTCCTTCGGATTAATCACAATTTTTTATGTACCTACTAGAAGCTCTGCTCATTTTGGTTCAGTCATTCCTAAAATATACAAAGCAATTTTTGTTACAGATTCCTTGTATAAGGAAACATATTATACTATTTCAAGATTTATTTAAAGCTTTAAACTATTTAAGATCTATTTAAAGCTTTTCTAACATGCTCATCTCGAAACATTAGTAGAATAGTAGGTGGCTACTAGTGGTTGGGATGGTTGGCTTAGAAACGTGTTTCTGCTTGTTTTTTTTTTCAATCAAAAAAGTTTTTAGTTTGAGAGATTTTGGAGTAATTTTCTAGTAAAAATAAGGTGTTTGAAATTCTATTTTCAGAATTACTATTCTATTTTTAGAAAACATAATTATTTAAAAATGTAGTCTACATAATTAGTATTTTCAGTAGAAGAGATGTTTGAGTAATTTCCTGTTCACAATTATGGTTTCAAATAGCATCAAATTGATTGCAAGTATAATTTGAATAGTAAACTGATAAGGTCAGAGCAATTTTCGATGTGGCAGTGGCAGATGGATAATCTTGGGGCGCTCAAACATCTTGTATCCAACGGATAAGATGAAGCGGTAGGCCAGGCTCTAGCAGCTCACCAACAGGTGGCCAATTTCACCTTGCTTCAAATTTCTTATGTCTAATCTAACCTTAACCTAACCCTTCTTCTATACCATCATCGGCCCACTGTCATAATTGTACATGCGCAAAGCAGCCCCAGTTATGAACTTGTAAATTATTCTGGACACTGTTCAACAAGTGTTCGTGGTGGTAGGTCAAGTAACACTACCAACTTTTCGATTAGCTTGTCGTTTAGGCTTTCATCATGAAAAAGTTCGTTTCGGACGTTGCCGCTAGACTCTTTCCATGTGTGAGTGATTTTTTCATGGCTTGTTCTTTAGTTTCGTAAAGCTAGTTCTTGAAAACTTTGCCAAATTGATTTATTTCATCATTAAAATTAATCCTTTCATTAACCAGTTTTCGAAACAGTAATCTATTCACTATTAATCATCTATTCAGTATACATACAATTCACTATTAATTTTCATATTTAATCTGGACTCAGTGCTCTAGTTAGTTGTTGGTCTCTCGAAGAGCGCTGGGATAATCTCAAACTTCACTCCTTTCAGTTTTAATTCCGATAGAGGCAATATATTTTCATTATTTTTATTTGTAATAATGAATATTAAAAATAGTACACTATTAATAATAATTAATAGTGAAACATATCACTATTTATTTTCATATTTACTCTTGTTCATGGACTCTGAAGTGCTCTAGTTAGTTGTTGGTCTCTGGAAGAGCGCTGGGATAATCTCAAACTTTACTCCTTTTCAGTTTTAATTCCGATAGAGCCAATGTATTTTCATTATTTTTATTTGTAAACTGATTGTTTTATCGGTTTTTATTGTATTTTTTGTGTCACTTGTGTGGGCGGACTTCGATTTTCTTAGAGCTCTCCTGATGCTTGATGTTCTAAAAAATAAATTCTGTTTATATTAACTATATTTCTGTACAAATGTTAACTATACGAATTGTAAGTTTAGTAATTATGATTGAAAAGAGTAAGAATAAGGATGTATTGAGTCCAGAAGATGAGAACTTTCACGTAAGGCACGACTGACGTTTTGCTCTTACTCACCTATGCTATTGAACAAATGAAATTATGAACTTGAACAGGATAAGATGTTGGTTTTCGGCTGGGTACACACAAGCGGCAGTTGCAGTGGCCGCACCGCGACTTCGATTAATGGTTGATCAGAACATACTGGTGGAAGTTTTAGCATTGGCATCGTAAGCAGCAGCATTTCAATTGCAATCCATATGGAACGCACTGCGATCGCAATCAGCCTCCGACTTCATATTATAATGTATATTACCCTATATATAATATACAATGTATTCTTATGTATATTATATATAATCTTCAATACATTTTAATGTATATTATATAAAATATACAATATAATACAATTGTATACAATTAATGCTGGTAGAGCCTCTGCACATTAGGGATTTAAAACGAAGGAATCAAACGGAGAATCAGTTAATATAAATCAGTATGAATATGATCAGGACCACTTTCGCCATCGTCTCGACATTTACTGGGAAAAGATAATTTTGGGGAATCGGTAAATTTTATAGGTTGACTCAAGATAATAATGCAAAGATTCAGTAATTAGGAAAAATAGTTAAATTCATCGATGGTGTTGGAATTATCGAATCAAAACATTGCTGGTTATGTAGATTCTTTGACTAATCATCTGTTTCGTGCATCGACAACTAGCAATTAAAAAGAGTATGGTCACGTATGATGCGATCGTAATGTTCATTGCCGCCGGCTATTATTAAAAGCATAACATAATCTAGAAGCAGTATATGCAGCAGTATTTATGAAAATCGATGAAATATTTATGAGTCTACGATGAAATTATTGGATCTGAATGCGAGAATAAGACGCTTTGTAGAGACTCGTCAAACAAAAAGTCATCATAAACATGACTGCAGCCACAAAGCAGAAATGTGATAAAACAAGTCTTTCTCCCATTGATCGGTGTGAGATAGGAATATGTAGCGTTTCGTCCGACACCCAAATTCTTGGAAATTAGTAGCGTTTCCTCCTACTGGTTTTCACGCTTCTGTGCGTATTACCAACGAGTAGCGTTTCGTCCGATTTTTGAGTCTTCTACCTGACTTCAGAAACCCTTCTATCACTCGCCCTACTATTGTAAATAATCATTATCAAATAAAATTTAAAATCTGCTTCTTTAGATTCTATAGCTGCAATAGTTGGCTATTTGAGTTGCTTCATGTGAATTATTTCTATCGAAGCCACTGATTGGAAGTCAAGGCCTATTTATTTGGATGTAATTACAAGTTTTCCTCCCTATAAAACTGTATCCAGAAGAAGCTATAGAAATTTATGCCAATTCATAAACATTGGCAGAAGTTGAATTAATCAATAATAGCAATGAATTGTGGATGAGTACATTTTAAAATGGTAGCTTGGATGTAAGTAATTTGATCTACTTTCGGCTTCACTTTGGGGATTCACTTTGGGTTGAACACCTCTTCACGGCTGAATAATGAAGTTGTAACTTGAATGACCCAGTAACTGCTGCCATCTTACGACAGAATTCAGAACTAGCTGCGTTGTGCATTGCCAACCAAATAGGGGTGAGAGGCGGAGCTTGGAGGCGTGTCTGTAAAAATGAATCTGTAAATCACCCAGTAACTGAAGCCATCTACCGGTCGAATTCAGAACTAGCTGAGTCATTCATTTCTGGCTTATCAAGAGATAGTAGGCGCAGTTTGGAGGCTACATGATTTACAAATTAAGCTACGATTCATGGAAGAATTTTAGACACAGTCAAGCATTGTTCATATTTTCATTGCTGAATAAATAAATAGAAAAAATTGTCTTGGAAAACACAATAAATGATTGAATCACCGTTTCTGAAATAAGTTTGAATTGTTATCATATTGACACCTATTAACCTATCTTCTATCAGATGTTGTTGAAGTTGATGAAGTTGAATTCAATTCTCTGATCATAACTCCAAACTCCTCCACTTCCTTTCCAACGATTTATGTGATTCAAAACAAAATGGCCTATCAAAAAAATACGACATTTCCATAAAAGTATTTTTGATTCAAAAATAAAACCTAGTTTTTCATTTTTGGATTAAAAAATAAAATCTCAAAGTTTTTCACTTGTCCAGAATCACAATTCATTATGCCAATCACTTGTTCATATTATTTGTCAGTTTTGTCGGACGAAACACTACTCCTTCAGGTATCCTGCCTAATCCCAAAACTTTGCTGTCGGACGAATCGCTAATAGGACGAAACGCTACATGGCCGTGAGATAGGCCTACATAGTCAGAACAGTGGTCACATGGTGAGAGCGGTTGCTAAGTAATCATGTGGTTGAGTAACAAACATTCAAGTCAAGACTGCTCTTGGATGGGTGACCGACACAGAAAATTGTGCAATTAGGCTAGGTCGAACCTACCCGTAAGGGTCTCCCCACCGATAAAGAGCCGATAAGATACGATAAAAAAAATATATGCCTACATTCTTGTCGGAAATGCTTTTGTCGTCAGAAAAAGATATTTTGGAATCAATTTAAAACTACATATCATGTTATTGATGAATTTGTACTCTTGAAAGTTTGAATCTGGAGATAGGTAAATGCTAGTCTATACAATTATCAAGAATGGTTTCTGATTGGTTTATAGTATAATAGTAAAATGGTGACTGTTTAACCCATTGGCTAATCAGACAGCTTGTTGAATTTATTCCAGCTGTCTCGGTATTTCTTACAATGATAGTTATTCATTCGACATTTCATGTGTCATGAAATGATAAGCATTATTGTTAAGTATTTATTGAGAATTTTATGTATCTGATTCTTATTCTTATTTAGAATTTAAATATTCAATGTAAATGTATTGTGATGGAAGAAATAAAATGATTAAATTTAAAATTTTCAATAATAATTATTAAATTAGGCCGGTCAAAAATCTTTTCCATTCCCAAAGAAAACTGGAAAAATTTGAAAAGGCCGAATTTTGGCGTAATTTTCGGATAATTTCGAAACTTGTTGTTTTCCAACGAACCATTTCTAGCTAGCCCTTAGCTGAACTTTCTAACCAATTTCAACTTTTTAGATCTTGAAAAAGCGGGGAAATAGCAGGAAACACAATGTTTTGTTCGTAATTTCTATAGTTCTAGTTCGAAAGAATGTTTCATCAGAATATTTATGTTGGATTTGAATACTATCATTTTCAATTTTTCTTATTTCAGCTTGCTGGCAATTATGTGAAGAACATCCGACACATGGAAATATCTTGCCAGGACATCAGAGTGGCTATGTGTGCAGATAAGGTACAGATTGTAGACAATAGTCAAATCCATTCATTACAAAACCATTTCTTGCTTTAGCGTTGAAGTTCACTCGATAGATAACAAAACTAACATTCTGTTTTAGCCTACGTCTGCAAGGATTTCAATACCATCTACAATATTCTCACGGGACTTCTCAATGAATTGTTCTACAATATTTATCTGGAGTTGTTGAACAAGTGAAAGACTTATTCATTATTATGTTATTATAATCTATTTTATTGTTATCAATCAAAGACAATAGCTTTTTCAAAATGGCATTGTCTTTGTATCAATGTGAGTTCTATTGTAGTGATATACAAGGTTAGCACAAGAAATATGTACGTATTGGATGGTTCGGCTCAGTTGCTTTGCGCATCATTCAAAAGAAATTTAGAATAACTACACGAAATTACATCTATTCAAAAGTATGCTCCCATCTCAAAATTATTTTTCGGTTGGGGACTGCTCCATGTGTTCAAGATTGAAATGACTTGGGGAAAAGGGTTGTGTGAGGGTCAAGTGTTAACTTTATTAATTTTACAAAACTCTCAATCACTAATACGTGATGTATAAGCGACCACGGCCCCATCGTGACTCAAACACAGTCTCTCCACTTTCGAATATACTGTAGCTCCATCCAAATCGTGAATGTCTCTTGTGGTCTTGTATTTCTCTGCATATTGGAATCTTACTTGATTCTTCGAGTAATTCCTCTAGCAGTATCCATCTAATAATTGATATCCATCTGGAATAATCCATATTAAAATAATTACTGCAGTAATGATTACATCATTCAACTCAATATATGATCATAGGAAAAGCCTTGGCGTATGCTTTCTCTATGATATGACTCAAGTAACATTTTCAGGAAACTTTATTTCTAACAGGCTTCTTATTTTGGCTGATTCTATTTAAAAAATATATATCATTGCCTCAAATTTCATATTTCAGAAATTGCCTCAATTTCATATTACTAAATTTCATATTTCAGAAGTATGTAATTAGGTCTTGGGCATGTAAAAGCATTGCGAGTTTCAAAGTATTAACATAGAGAAAGCATAAGAGTAGCATTCTCCTTTGCTTTCTCTATGGTATTATTGAGGACTCTTGTTCATCTTAGAACTATTCCAAAGTATTAGTTGCGCTTATACCTTTTGAATTGACCAATTAGTTGGAATGTTGAATGATTGATAGACGATTTTTCATCATTTAATCGAATACGTTTCTCATTCCTAGTTTATAAAGTGAGCGGTTCTATCATGTCTAGGTGTATAGTTTTATTTTCTACTTTGTAATACGATTGCAAGATAATTTGGTCGTTTTACTCAGAGTACCTTTTTAAAGTTGAGCTGTCCTACTTGATCCTTAAACTTCTTAAATCTTGCAAACGCAGAATTTTTAAATCTGAACAGGATATACTTAATTTTTATTGATCTAAAAATTGATCCAACATGACACGTGACGTGAAAATTGTTTATCTACTATTTTAATCCAAATCAAAATTAATTTGAGAGGACCAATGTGCAAATAAATTTATAGAAAAGAAAATAATTACTGTACTAGGTTTGCATTTGCAGTCTGCAGTAGAAATTGACGCGACAACAGAAGCAAATTTGCAAAGTGTGTTGCTAGAGAGCTAGATCTATCAGTATGGCGAATTTTGTGGAAGATCTTTCAGATAATGAAGCTTAATATTGTTAATATTTTTATTGAGTAAGAACGTGTTTCACATTGAAGGTTTTCGGGATGACCATTGTGATTAAACGTGGCTAAATATTGTTTTCTTGAAGCTTTAAATTTCCTCCTCTTACACATGCTTGGTTGGGCCTCGATAGCTTGGACCTATGACTTCAAATAACACCATAAAAAGAAGGCCAATGGTATCAAATCACACGATCTAGGGGGCCAATTGTTATCACCATAACAAGAGAGTGCACAGTCGGGAAACGTCTCATGCCGTAATTGAGTTGTTTAATGGGCTCTACACGGCATGAGGCATCGTCTTGTTTGTTGTAACCACATGTCATCCAAATCAATATTATTCAATTCAGGCAGAATGACCTGTGTTATCATGTCACAAATATCTAGCACCAGTAACATTCACAACTTGACAAGTTTCAATGATGCCCCCCAGCCCAAAATCCTCACCCAACAGTTGAGGATGCGTTTCGCTTTCGATAACCACATAATGTGTTTAGCTTGGCATCTCCCAGTTGATCTAAACCAGTCTGGCTTAATTAATCAATTAGTCTTTCGCAATTGACAATGTTAAATCACTATTTCAACAAACTTTGTAAAAATTTGAACTGTGGCTAATAAACTTTCTCTATTTTGAAATATTGTTGAACAATATTTGAAATTTTACAAAATTGTTTTTAGATGTTTTGGGAAGGGCTTCAGCCACAGATACGCCACCGATATGTACTATCGCTCTAGCACGCACACGGTCAATGTTGTTTTCATATAAAAATGAAGCCCAATTATTCAGCTAGATCGTTACTTATCGCAAGAGCTGGAGCAGGATTAATCGTACAGCTTCTCAAGAAAGCATTTGCTCAGCGAGTTTCAGCTCTTTTCTTTTGTATTGCTGATAAATTTATGCAAATTATTTTTCATATTTTGCTATGGTATAGTAAATATTTATCACACGCATGAATATTATAAAAGCACTCTTACTGTTATTAACTTCTGTATTTCATGAAACTAGATAGACGTAGTATGTAGAGCTCATGCCAATTTAATACAATAGAACCTCATTAACTCGAACTTCTTAGATAAGTTGAATTTCTAGACATGTTGATGTTTTCCAAACACACTCAACACTCAATCCCATGAAATTAATAGCCTTTATAATTCTGGTAACCATAATTCAAAGGACTTTTCATTTTTAGGAAACCTAGAAGTACCAATTCTGGTACTTCACCTTAAAATGCTTCAATAATGAATAATTTACTTTTCATTAACTAGTAGTTTGGCCTAATTTATTCAAAAAATTCAAATTGCTTCAATTATTAATCCGCGTTTTATATGAACGTTTTCTATAGGTTTAATTCCATTGCACAATGTTTTCAAATTTGCTACTGAATGCTACAATTATAATCTACATTACAGAATTAAATCTTTCAACAATTCTCAATTTATTGATTGGAATGCTTGATTATTAATTCAATATATACTATCCATTTCAAAACTCCAAACCTGTTAGAAATATACAATTTCCGCCATTGAAAGATTCAATTAATGAATCTACATAGTAACTGCCATTCAGCTTCACAATTGTTTCGAAACCAACCATTTAAGACTTCAATTATATATTTACATTATACTATTAAATATATTTATTCAAATATCATACACACATTATATCCTTCACTGCCATTTATTTAAATGTTATCAGAGTCAATGCTGTTGAAAAAAGTCAATTCTACCATTGAGATGCTTCAAATATAAATATATTTATATATTCGTATCTATTAATAATTTATTTCAAATTAAGGAATTGAAAAGCTTCAATTTTGAATTTATATTATTCTATTATCTTGGATTTGAACCGTCAAAACAATTCTAATTCCAGCTATTGGCAATCTAGAAGTGAATCCAGCCAAATTTCATGGCCTGGAACTTCAATTTTGAGGGTTTAGTAAGATTGGTTAATTTTCAATTCATTAAATATTGATCAACTTTATTGAATAATTCTAACTATAAATTAATATATTATTTATAGATTTACATTTAATAATACTAAGTGTTTGATATGGTTTACATAATATCCAACGCTATTGAAGTTTCCTGTGTTATGATTCCTTTGTATAGTAATTCATACTGGGAAATTCTATGTTACTGTTACTATTATTTCTCACCTATGTAGGGTTCAATAAGCTACTGAACAGCCTCCAAATGTAGAAAACGATATGCAAATTTCAACTTCACGTCATTGAGAATATTTGTTTTTATGAACTGTTTTATTTCATTATTCAGGTTTTATAGCAATTTACAATATCCAATTTGGTAAACACAAAAATTGAATTCCAGCTACGAAAATGAGAATCTTTTAAGAATTATTATATACACTTGACAAGTACCGCTATCCATGATTCAGGTTCAATGTCGAGGATATCTTTCACTCAGAAGCTTTTCAAATGTTAGAGCTTGTCAGGTTAAAAGCTTTTGACTAGCTGGAAGTTTATAAAACAAATAAATGATATTTCTGAGCATAACAACAATATTTATAGCCTGAGGAACTTGGATCGATTGCACTCGAAGAAATGCTGTTCAATTATGATGCAAGATCCGTCGATACCAACCCTTCTACTAAAATATTGCAATATCGGTAAAATATTGATATTGAAACAACGCTTCCAGTTTGGCATATGGAAATATTATTAATATTGAATAGCATTTTTTAGTTTCTAGTTTTATTATGCTTCCTTTTGGTTCTTTTTTCATGCGTCGTTCGACGGTATATAGATGGTATGTAAAGTATAATGGAGATTATTCCATGTTTCACCATTCTATTGCAGTGTATGTCTGTTGAATCCTCCCTCTGCCTCACCTCCCTTTTAACTTAACTCTTCAATAGAGATGTCTCCTCGTGTTTTGTTGTGCTCTAACAACTTGTCCCCAATCATAGCTTCCTGGTAATTGCAAGTGTTAAAAGCTGTTGTTGTGGATCAGTAAAATAAGTATCATTCTTACTTATTACTCTTTTGTTCTTTTCCAACTCAGATACAAATTAGGTTCAACGAAAGTGACAGTTAAAGTGACCCAAAATTCGAATTGAACGGTCATGCAAATACACCCTTGTTACAATGGCATTAAAAAAAAACAAGAATCTCAGGATTATTTTTATTCAACAGGAGTTTCTTGCAAGTTTTACCGTTATTCGATATTCAGTCCAGCAAACCTATTTCTGGTTGTGATGACATTTGGCTGTTCGCAGAATCAAATCCTATTAGCTAAAAGTCATCTGGCAACGCTGGCTTGTTGACTGAAATCAGAGTTTACAGTTTAGTAAGTAAAGCTTGAAGAGAAACAACTTTGATTATTCAAATATTAACTTTATGCTATTCATTTCCAACTCATATTGAAACCAATGGAAATACATGTCGAATCGAAACCTGCTTTTTAAAAGTCGTTGATTGAATGCTCTATTACATATTTTGTTATTGTTGTTGAAACATGATTGAATATAAAGAAATATAGACACAGCCCAATGTGGTTAACAGTAGGCCTACATAAGACATAATTTCCGAACATGATATATTATATGTGATTTATAGTGTCCGTGACTCTCTAGAGAATACTTTTGGGTACTCATCAGAATAAAGAGAAAAAGTCATTAAAAATTTCTTAGTTGCCAAGATAAAGAGGGCTGAAGATTGCTGATTTTCTATTATAGTCACCGCGCGAAGAGAACAGTTGGTCAGTGGCGAAAATTTCCAGTCCATAAGCAGTGCCGCCAACACTGCGTTGCTTTCACTGACCATAAACATATGCGTTTCGTATTCATTATAACATTCGTAGTCATATTAAATTTATATAGTTGGAGTGTCATCGATCTCTAATAATACAATACAATGTTGTATTATTAGAGATCGAAAATGAGAAATATTCCCATTTTCAGTCGGAATATTAGCAGCATTGTAGCAGTCACCATCGTAGCTCTCTGTCCCCATCTCTCGGCAAAAGCTGTTTTCTTTGCGCAAGAACTAAAGTTAACAAGTTGATGAATTTCTGGTATAGTAAATGATAAATACACACTTTAATTTTTGTTGTACACACGGTCACTAGAAATGTCCATTGATAACACTTGTATAAATTTGTATATGCAGTAGTTTTTTTTTTCCAATTGGGTTGGGCTTTTAACCCTTAGCCACCACGCGACCGCTATTCGATCTTTTGTGGCATCCCTCTTTGGCTTATGCCATGTTCCATAATCCCAAGGCCAAACAGAGCAAGAATTTACTCAGGGCCTTGGAAGTCCAGTTCTCTTGCCTCCTCTGGTAGGGAGGAGGTTGCCTTTCAAGAATCTGTCTCCTCCTCATTTGCAAGAGTGCTGGACATTCCAGCAACCAAATGTGCTGAACAGTTCTGCCTATGGACCCACCCTTCTGAAGCTGTTCAACTTCTATGGGGATGGGTCTGCACACTCCTCAGATTCCATTGCGGAATCTTCAAGTTTGTAGTGCCTTCCTCTACATATGTACTGCGTTTTCCTGGCAGGTTTGAGTCAGCAAACTCTGAAACCTGTTTCCAGGTCGGTAGAGAAATTGGGGAGATTCACATCCTCGTTAGATGTTTCAGGCTGTTCAGCCTCTTTACTCTTATTGGTATCCATAAAGATTCCACAGGTAGCTGGAGACTTATTCAGTCACCTGGGCAGGCTCCGCGTTCACCCAGGAAGGCTTCTATGAAACTGGAGGTCGCCTGGTGTCCAGGTTCCCGCATACTCGATGTCAGGGCACTCCTGACCATGCAGCCGTTATATGCAGTAGTTGTTGAGGGTGTTGCTAAAAACTATGATTTTCAATTGAAATAGATATAAGTCAATTGTCTTTGATCGTTACCGATATTTTAAGATGATAGTGATTTTTGAAAATTCAATATTAAATATAAAGAATATTTAGACACCCAAAGAGTTAAAAATTATTGAGCAATGGTACACTTTATCTTTGGGGAAATTTACGTGTACAATGTCTTCTATTTCAAAAAACCAGTTTCTCGGGATCGAAAACATCAAGTTATCCCATCTATTAGAATTTGTAAAAATCACAATTTGTAGCTTTAAGGAATATTTTTTATATTCATTGCAGTTACAAACTTCTTGGTGGTTGAATTTACGATTTCCTAAGCATATTTTACCATGAAGGCAGAACAATTTTCAAAAATTAAAAATCCATTAACTTGTGAGTTAGTAGATAGCAAATCTTCATTTTCCGCTATCGATAACAAAATATTTCCAGTGTGGAACTGTTTTCTGAGTGTGACGCCCACATGAGCTCTAGACTCTTTTGCGTGGGTAATGAGAGGGGTTGCGATGAGGGGATGGCGGCTATTCGGGTAGTCGGAGATCGACGGCTTTACGTCTCCGATTTTTCTCTTTATTATGCCAATGAGTACACAATAACAACTAGAAGTAATATCAGGGAGTTACCAATCTGTACAAATATGCCAATGACAATTTACTACAGTATTATTAATATTATCAAATATCAAAACTTTTTATAATTTCTTGCTTGTTCAGAAATTTTCTTGCGATAGTTTGTGAATGCTATATCTCGATCAAGGAAACAATACGAGAAAATTAAATCAATGAAAACTTATATTATTCATTTCATAATATTAGCTGTGTACATAACCTGGAATTAATGGTTAATGACGAACTGTCTATATATATATATATACAGGCCTATAGGAACAAATTTGACTTTGTTTCAGTTTTTCTGACTTTTTTTTACTTTGTTTGACTTCAGTTTTTCTAGTGAAGATAACTGGAAAATAATTATTTGAAATTGTTTAAAAATAATTTTTTCATTCCATTTTACAACTATCGTAATAATGCCGATTTTGAATTTTGGATGCTTAATTTTTTAATTGTGGTTTCCAGGTTTGAAATATATTTCTTGAATCTTTTGCAATTTTATATGTAGCAAAGCATTTTAGCAGTTACTGTGAAGCTTCTTTCACCAGCTGATGCATGCATTCCAAAGAATGAACTATCATGCCCTTTTTCACCATAATTCCAATCTGCATGAATATCATCGCCTGCTCTCTCAAACTTTTGAACTCTTGTCACTGCTTGGTTGATTTTTATAACTTTCATTGGCTTCGTGACTTCATATTTTATAGCAGTGTTTTTAAAATAATCATTATTCAGTAAAAATTAAAATTAATACTTTCATATAACCACATACAGTCCTTATAATTCATTACTTCCAAGAATCATTATAATTTACCACTAACAATAATTAATAAAATCATCAATACCAAAAAATTGATATTATCAAGGAAACAATTGCCGAAATTATTGCGGGTGCCAGGCCAGCGGAAGGACGGACAATGCTATACCAAAAATGATCTTCGAATTAAGCGACAGAGACGTAATGATCGTATGCTTCAACTAACAAATCAAAATATCAACTAACTCCAATTTTTTTTAAATACATATTTTGAGCATCCAACTACTCTAACGAAAACTTCCACCAAGACGTAATAGTATTCATAATATTTTCGGAATTATATATTTGTAAGAAATTTACTAACTGCTCGTTCCGTAAACCTCAAATTTAAATGAATATATGGCTTAATCAGTGTGATTTTGTGTGAGAGTGGTGTATCCATGTCAAGTAAATGTATTATTCTGATTCACTATTACTAGTATAATAAGAATGTATAAAATGTACAAAGTATAAAGTGAGAGAGACTTATTTTTATGATTGTGGATTGAAAGAGGTGACTTAGAAAGTGTGTTTTATAATTTTAGAAATAAAGAATTTGAAGATGTGTTTAAACACACTTGAAATAGAAAACCAGTTTAAATGTAGGCTTGTAAGTTGATCTCTGTAGCAATGTATTGTGTTCACATCGACCGACAATGTATTATAGCCTTATAGGATTCATATAATTTATTCATATTATGAATACTTTAGAGATAAAGTATTAAACACATATACTGCGATTCATATAATTTGGCGGACGGCGATCAGTAAACAGCGGATGTTACGCAGCTTTGACGCAATACTTAACCTAAAAATGCAGAATCTCGCAGATCATTGTGTCAAAGCTGGGCAACATCAGCTGTTTACTGATCGCCATCCATAAATTATATGAATCGCAGTATATGTGTTTAATACTTTATCTTCAGAGTATTAATAATTCAGTATCAAGTTCTTTATTCAGATCACCATTATAAAACTAACTAAATCAAAAGCTTCTACGAATCAGTAACATAATAAAACATGTTCATTTATCGTGGGATATCTAATGTGAATGAACATTATTATGATCTCCAAACATCTTCCTCTTTGAACTTTAAGCAGCTTATTTTCTTTTACTTGAAATCGCTCATTTCTCCTCAATATTCTTATCGGCTTCCCTTAGCATCTGTTGATATTGAATTTCGTTTTGCGTCATTTGTTATTTTCTTCAGCGTGATAATTTTCATCCTCAAATCTGATGTCGTGGAAATTAAGTTTTACTTGTATGCCAACCGCCATGCTCTCTGCAAAAGCTTCTCCTGAAACTCTTCTTAGCGATGTCTTTATAGTACAATACTTACTCACCAAACTGATAGGATTCATCATCTGTAATTATTGTGTATCACGATTTCGATTCATACTTGCCTCTAATAAAACTTCCAGAGATCTTATTCTCTCAACCATCTCGCATTTCATACAGTATTGTCGTCTTGTAGTGCAACCCATTGCTCTTGAAAACTCTGCATCGTTGTTTCAGCTTGCTTCAATCTTTGCGAAATATCCTATCCTTCTTGAATTTTGTGATTTATTTTCCTTGTCTGTAAATATATTCTTTTTCCGTCTTCTATTCCAATTCATTTTTATTCAATACTTTCTTGATTTTGTCTCTGTAGATCTGCTCAGCAGCCTTCAATTGGGATATTTGACTCTCCAAATTATTTATCTGACCGGTTGACTCCCTTACGATACTTTGTAGTTGATTCGAAAAACTCTCAGTTTGTCTCGCTAATTGATCATCTTTCTCCTTCACTCTTATTTTTATGTCATCATCCTTTTCATGTACAGTGTTAACAAGATGTACTGAATTTGTGAACATTTACGAGTTGTGTATAAGTCCATTCAAACATTGGAGAATACATCGGTCTATGTCGGGCACGTTATGTATCGGGCGATCTGAATAAGGCTTTAGACTTGGTCTCGGTTGTCAGCATACATACTTATATTTAACCACCATCTATGACCAATGTGGAATTCTATAAACTTTCAGTGCATTGTTAATAAATCATTATCCACTCCATACTTTCGAATGATTTTCTACGTATGCTTCAATCATTCGATTGATGAGAGAAAATTATTTAAATTTATACTTATGAGAAAATCATTATCACGCTATTGTCTGCTTTAATCATGAAATTATTTGTGCCTTTGCTACAATTCATAGCTGGATCAGTAAAACTATCTTTCTCATTCTTCATCCTTGAAAAAAATCTGATCGTCTTTTTTTACTTACCAGTTATAATGTGGAATGTGCAAGAAATTTATCTCGAGCTGAAATTTGCTGATTCTGATGTGTTACGCTTTCAAACTCTTGAATAATCTGTATACTTTGTAACAGATATGCACTTTTTGTTTCAAAAATATGTTGTTTTTGAGATATCAACCGCATTTTCTGCTTGTACTTAACTGCTAGATTTTTGTGAAAACAGGTGTATGATGTGCAGCTCGTTGTCGAGTTTTTCAGTATATCTGTCAAACTCGAACATCGCTTGGGTTTCGTGGAACAGTGATGAATGAATCGGTGTTATTTCAATTGTATTTTATACACATAGAAATAATTTTATTTCGATTACTACCCTGACTACATCACTGGTAGAGTAGGAATGAATGCCTTGTTTCACTGCTCAAGACTGAAGCTGTGAGATCCTTGCATTCACATTCAAAGTGATTCCGTATTTTCCATCGAATTTCGTTTCATTTTGTAGTGTTGGAATGGCTCTTACAGACTATCCTGAAGAAACTGGTAAGGAAGTAAAGTAACATTTTCACTATTAACAATAGACATTATCTGGCGTATCCAGGTTCCGAAGTTTACAGATCAACCCAAATATATAGAGAAAACCCACAACCTACAATAATTGTTATAATCTATATTACAGTAAGTCATTCTGTTAAAAAATCAACTGACTTCATTGAGAAGATTATCTACTGTTTTTTTTCTAATGCCAGTTCCATAAAATAATAAAATTAGATTTCTGATGAGCTGTCACTACTCCGGTCATGAGTTCGATTCCATTTTCGTAGCACCCCTCACCTCACTACCCACGTTCAAGTTATCAACTCATTATGAACATATCTTCCATAAACACTGAAATTCAATATTCGAATATATGAAATGATGTTTGAGCCTATTCAGTATTGAAATGATCATTAGTATTACATTTATAATGATCATTCCCTTAAGCATGCAATATCGTTATCATCCAAATTGCTTCGATATTAGGCCTATCATCAGCCAACTTCCAAATTGTAAAGCCTTGGGCCTACTGCTTTCTGTCCTCTCAGTTTTTCAAATACAGTATTCAGATTGCTAAAAGCTCGTTCTATCTAATGTTTTTCTCTGCAATATTGAGATTCTTAGCTGTATTTGAATTGCATTATTCCAGAATGAATGTAATTAATTTCAAGTGATATGCTATATGATCTACAATACGGAATTCGATTTTAAAATTTGAACGTAACAAAGTTGTTTTAAACTAAAGCAGAACTTTGAGTTGAATTAAAGTTCTACAAATTCAATAACAACTGTGTTTGTACTAAAAATTCAAGTTCAACAAGTAGGGATAACCTGCGGTTTTAGAGTTTTCGATGGAAATGGATTTTTTTTTTCAAATAATTATTATCTAATAATATAGAAGATGAGATAAGAGCATCGTACAAAATTAGAGCATTTTGTTTTTGACAACTATGAGTAGAATGTGTGTTTCTCTCTATTGTAATTATAAATGTTGGTTTCAATTAGATGTGTAGTTTGTATTAAATAGTAGTATACTTCAAATTGAGATTGACTGAAATTGAATATTGTATTGTATCTATAAACAGGCGCTGATGGACATGTTCTATCAAGATGACGATCCTATGGGAAGCAGTTCCGTACCATCAACTGAACCGGTCGTTCCAAGACCCACAAGAGCATCAACAACTTATGAAGAGGTAAATTATTCACCCGAGTGTTTCGAAATAATTTTGGCGTTCGAAAACATTCCTTCACAAATATAAGTGCAGAAATGAAGTTAAGGGTAGTAGAACACTGATGCTCTTCTTCTCTTCTTTCAACCTAGCCATTTTCATTTTGTTTCATTTTGCAACTTGGGTTGAAAAATGAGTGAGAAAATCTGTGTAAAATATAGAATAAATCAGTTACAAGTTTGTTCTGTGTTAAATACGGGGCTGAATAGATTTTATCAAAAAGTACCAGATTTATTAATTTTGACAACTAAGATACCTAGTACTTCACATAAATTATTAAAATAACATTGTTCATTGGGAAAAAGTGAATAAAATTGAATGAATGTCATTAAATGTTTCTGTGGTTTTTCAGGTTGTGAAAGATTTGATCCAAGATGAAAAACAACATCTGAGAGACCTTCACATGATCATCAAAGTATTCAGAGAGGAAATTGCAAAACTTCTACCATCTGGAGATAACAAGGTAGCCTATGTGCTGAAATCAGTAACTTATTAGCAATAAGCAAATTATTTTTATTGGAACACCCCAGATTCAAAGCCTGGGGGGCTCAAACTCTATGAGAAGGATTTTTTTGAAATTCTTTTTTTTTTTTTGAGGGTGATGCCCACATGAGATCTAGGCTTGTGTGGGCAATGAGTGGAGTGATGATGAGAGATGACTTTTTTAGGCAGTCGGGACCGACGGGCAGTGTTTTTCAGTGGTTTTGTTATTTTATTACAATCTGTGTATAAGTAATTCTTATGTTATCTTTTTCTCTCCACATTCAATGAAAATACCAATAGTTTCAAACTTCATCTAGAATTGCATGAATGGGAGTTTCTCTCAACTACTGCTCGAGACTGAGAACATGAAAACTGAAAGAACTGTGTTTTGTCAACAGAATTCTGTGTCTACATTGCATGAATATAGCATGTTTTTAGAGCTACTCAATTTCAAAGTAAAGGCATTCAGCGCAGAGCTCTTTGCTATTCAAGGCTCAGGTGACCCAGAGCTATTCATTGTTCTCATTCAGAGGGAAGAGAGAGAGAAAAAGAAAGAGAGTGACAGAGATAGCTAATATTGTCACTTTCGACCATTATTGATGTCATTCTTAATCTGTATGAATGGATTAAATGTGAGTTATTAATTGATGATTTCACTGTTAATATTGTTTCATTCCTCTTCAAAGAAACACTTCAAATAGTAACTAAATTTTAAAAATGTATTTTATTTTTGCAGGAGCTTGATACCATGTTCAGCAACATAACTGATATCTATGAACTAACTGTAACACTGCTTGGACTTTTAGAAGATATGTTGGAAATGTGTGAAGAAAAGCAAACTCCAGCCATAGGCAGTTGCTTTGAAGAGCTGGCTGAGGTAAAGAGTCATCTCAAGTTACCTGAAATATTGTGAATTATAATATGGTATTAAGATATTTGTTGATGGTTGATGCTAGATTTTGAAGTACTGTACATTATTATTATGTTGGTCCTATAGATTACTGTTAATTAAGCCAGTATAGATTTGTGGCTGTATATGTTCGGCTATGGTTTTACAAAGGATGAACGTGAGTTTATTATTGCGCATAATATGAATCTCGTATTCGCTGTGAGCATCTACGGTGTTGCGCTCTGGCGTATTTTTTGTGCGAAAAATTCTGTACATTTTACATGGGTTAAGATAGGCTTAAGTACGTAAATGCTGAATATTGTAAATGCTTATGCCCTACCCTTTCCCATGTTAAATATACAGAATTTTTCTCACAAAAAATCCACCGTGAGCGCTGGGGTGAATTTCGATATCCCCACTACCTACGTGCACACAGCGAACAGTCATAGTTAAAGTTATAGTCATATTATGAATCTCACGAATGATTGAAAGAAACGTTCCAGTTTGAATTTCCCTAATTCTGCATTACCTAATAACACTTCAAATGAAAATGAAATTTATTCTGCCTTTACAATAATATTACATAACAAAAAATACAATATACAATTAATCTCAGAATTTACCTAGCAGCAATTTTCTATAGGTGCTGCCAGTGACATTTATAATAGGTTCTCAATTTTATTATTAGAACAGTTGCTATTAGAAGTTAAGTACAATTTTATGCGGCCATTGCGGTACAAGATACATATTAATCACAATATAACAGTACAAAAGGTATAGATTCGTACAAAAGTACAATACAAAAGTCTCAATTTTATTATCAGAACAGTTGCTATTAGAAGTTGAGTACAATTTTATGCGGCCATTGCGGTACAAGATACATATTAATGGTAGACACAATATAACAGTACAAAAGATGTAATGAAGTTCACGTTCTCAAACTTCCAAGTGCTTGATTTTTGAAACACTTGTTATTTCACGGAAACAGTAATCTTTGGTAGACACAATATAACAGTACAAAAGATGTAATGAAGTTCACGTTCTCAAACTTCCAAGTGCTTGATTTTTGAAACACTCGGAAACAGTAATCTTATCGATTTGCAGGCAGCTGAATTCGACGTGTATGGAAAATATGCCAAAGATATGGTGCAATCTAGATGTAGAGAAGCACTGATGAGACTGGTGAACAAGCCGGAGGTGTCCAATTCTCTACAGTCGGCTGGCCATGGCTTCAGGGAAGCAGTCAAGTACTATCTGCCCAAACTGCTTCTGGCTCCTGTTTGGCACTGCTTCTTGTACTTTGAGTACATCAAAATTCTGCACGAGAAAACACCATCGGTAGAGGACCGGGAGAGTTTGGAGCAGGTGGAGGGACTGCTGAGGCCATTGCAAATGGAACTGACCAGCACCGTGGCACATCTGTCGAAGAGGGAGTCGATGCAGCGCATGCGTATGCACGCGCAGGCTCGGCGCCAGGCGGCCGTCGAGAAGACCAACGAGCTGCAGAAGACCATCGAAGGATCCGAAGTCAAGGAGATTAGCCAGTGCTGCAACGAGCTGAAATGTAAATGTACACCTAACATTCTTATATTCTCTACATTTACAGAGTGTACTGTAACTTCCTTGCAATACTTCCAACTGCTGCTGTTAAAACTAACAGAAACGTGCGTACAAGAAATACTGGAAGTGCGTTGGTATAGCAGGATCCTTTTAACTTGTCAGAAAACATATGTTTTACCAGATACAATACTTAACCTAACAAATGCGAATCTCACATTATTGAAAAGCTCTTTAAAAAGTTATTCTTTGGAAGGTCTTCTTTAAAAAGGTATTTTAAAGACTTTGAAGGTCTTTAAGACTTTTAAGCCTTTGGATTATTGTGTCAAAATCACTGTTTAATTATTACTGGATCAGCTGATTTATGACAAGTTAATTGGCTCCTGCTATACATTTACAGAGTGTCAGAAGTTATTTACAGAGTGTCCTGTAACTTCCTTGCAATACTTCCAACGGCTGCTGTTAAAACTAACAGAAACGTCTGTTATTTATTTTATAAATAAATAAAATAAACGTCCGTACAAGAAATTCTGGAAGTGCGTTGGTACTGAGATGTAGATGGCTGCAGATAGTAGATTTGTCTAAAAATTGACAATTTCATAGGAATAAGATTTCTCTACATTTACAGAGTGTCTTGTAACTTCCTTGCAATACTTTCAACTGCTGCTGTTAAAACTAACAAGAAATTCTGGAAGTGCGTTGGTACTGAGATGTAGATGGCTGCAGATAGTAGATTTGTCTAAAAATTGACAATTTCATAGAAATAAGATTTCAACCGGATTGCTGTCATTACTTGCATGCATTACTTCAATTTCAATTTATTTATTTCACACACAACATTAAAACAACATTACATACATCAATAATTACATGAAAAGTTAAAGAAACAATAGAAAGAATGTTAATCCAGAGAAGAATAGTTGTGGTGAAAAAAGGGTAGTGAATCGAAATTTCTCCCAACTATGGATATCCATGTCATAGGAAGGCTTTCAATTCAAGGAAGCTGAGGAAGGATGCAAGGAGTAGGGGTGTGATAGAGGAAGGTGTGATCACCTTGTGATTCACCTACTTGAATCTTCAATGTTTTTTTGTTATTTTTTTACAGAGGACGTGTTGGGGAAAATATCATCCAATGGAAAATCAGTTACTGAGAGGAAAGTGTTTCTATTCGATGGAGTGATCATTCTCTGCAAGCCGAACAACAAGAGAACATCAGTTTCAGTTGCAGGACCTCTAGGAGGCTCTTCAAATTGCAACTATCGATTGAAGGAGAAATTCTTCATCAGGAAAGTGGAAATCATCGACAGGTTGGATACTGAAGGTATGATTTGTAGTTTCTATTTCTTGGAACATTATGTAGATCATGAATGCCATTGAATCACCTTTTATTTCGAAGATAATTCAGTAGCCTCAATTTTACGTTCCCATTAGCGCAGAATGATCTCTACTGCAAGTTGTAAGAATAATCAGACCTTATCACCTTCCTATTCTAAAGCAAGCGAACAATATAAGTACTAGACATGATTCTAATTTGTAGTAATAGAAATGAGCTCTTTCAATGATCTACAAATTCATGAAATCGTTCTCCAGTGTTCTTAATATAACACACACTTTGTTTAGGCTCAATCACTGAAGATGATGCCGTGGGCATTGAAACCCGAGTATGGTTTTAATTAATAAATACTGTGGAATAGACAAAATTTTGTTTTTATTCTTTCACCGTTCTTAATATATTTTGACTTTTCAATCAGAGAGGTTATTGATAGATTTTTCAAGCCAAATAAATGTAGAAGACTCATTAGAATGTTCCCTAGCTGTTGATAATATTTCTATTCTATTATATTTTATAATATTTTTTCTATTATTGAAGGTTGCAGAGGACTTTCATTTGAAATATCGATCATTGTGTTGGATCATAGCTGGATGCTTGCTAACCTACTGTACCAGCAATTTAAAATTCACTGCATCCAATAATTTAATTCATCACTTATATTATGATGAATACAAAGTGAATGATATCACAGCAGTGAATTTTCTTTCATTATTTTCAGAAATCAAGAATGCTTTCGAAATAGCTCCCAGACTACAGCAGAACGTCACTCTCATCACTAAATCTGCTGATGATAAAAATAACTGGATGGCTGATCTGATTATGCTTAACACCAAAAGGTCAGTTCTAGCTACATTGAAAGGTATTTGAACAATTTCACTCCCTATCAATTCATATTTTGTTGCCCTATTCACTATTCACTAATATTTTGCGTTCAGTGGGATCTCAATACCCCTACTCCATTTAACCGGGGTTTCTCAATAAAATCTAATCAGTAGTTTGTGACATAACTCTTCAAATAAAAATTTAGAGAACCTGAATTGAATTGTAAAACCGATATTGGTTAGATTGCTTTTCATTATTTCCCTTGCAAGCTTATTCAAAGTTCAAGTTAATTTCAAATCCTCAAAGTAGATAACATAATAACGATTTTGACTAATTAAAACTTAATAAAGTGAAATTGACAAAATCGTTTTCTTTATTCTAATAGATAACATTATCTTATGTTTTCTTCAACTAAAATTTGAATTGAAATTTATTTTGCAGCATGCTGGAAAGAACTTTGGATAGCATTCTGTTGGATGAAGACAAGAAGCACCCCCTCATCCTGCCATCTCCTGATCTGTATAGATTTGCTGAAGCCGATTCTAGCAAGAATATCGTGCTTGAAGAAAGAGAGAACGCTGGAGTGCCACTTATCAAGGTTCAGTAAATCAAATTTTTGATCAGCATATTTATTACAATATTAATTATTCACTATTACAATAATTATTCAGCAGTCAATATTTATTTACCCAGTTGAATTAAGAAATTTCAACCTTGACCTATTGTTCAATTGCATATCCACCTTGAACATTTCTGGAATTTAAAAGTACATTTGTGAAAGTCGAATTAAAGGGCAGATGATTCAACTAAGCGTAAGTTTGTAATGGAATCTGACTGCGTGATTTAAACTATAACAAGATTTGGACCCAACTCATGATTTCATTGAGATAGAATCCATGATAGACAAATCTTAACCTACAGCTTTCAATTAATTTGTCATTACTTTGTGTATTGCATTAATTTTAATGTCAGATTGAAGATTTAGGCTGGGCGCTCATGGATTTCGCTGGAGCTGGTTTGTGAAAATAGATAGCAGTTGCCATGTACGCCTTGGGCGCATAGAAATAGTGTTGTCTTCCTCACTAAAATTCCAGTAGGGTTCTTTTTATTTTCCTGCCCTATTTTCATTATAAAATTAGTTTTATGTTTCATTTTTAGGGTGCAACTTTGACCAAGCTGATTGAGCGTCTCACTTATCACATCTATGCCGATCCCATGTTTGTTAGAACATTTCTAACTACTTTTCGCAGTTTCTGTTCACCTAAGGTAAGTTTCAACTTCAACATGCAGATATTCATTTGATGAAAATACATTTCTAACTCATACCGATAAAATTCCAACTTAATCACTAAAATTATTCGGACTCATTCTATCATCTTCCCTGGTTTGAAAATTATCTTCCCGATCAAAACTTGAACTCATTCAATTCTTAGAATTGAATGAAATTCGAAAGGATTTCAATTTGATATATTTTTTACTATCTGGTCTGGCGAAGCTAGATCTGGCAAAGCTTAGGTTGACCATAATGTTCGATAAAAAAAACTCAGTATCTACATAAATAAAAGACAATCTTTCAACCAGGACTGCGTTTCACGAGGGAAAGACTGAAATGTTATAAAATATATGCCAAGATTATTTTAGGGATAGTTACGATATTTAGTAATGATAACGAGGTATCTCATATCGCATAAAAACCATAAACTGCTGCACAACTAAGCTTGCGTTAGCGAGTTTGTTCAGAAAGATGAATGAAAATTATAATGGTTGTTATGAATCGTAACACTGAACTTCATTTATCAGGCTAATTGAAATGAATCTTATAAAATATTGATGCATGAGATATTAATGAAATAAGGATGCCTATAATATGATTAAATTTTATTGATGATTTCTCTGTTTTATGAGATTTATAAATGTTTTGAAACAGGCCTGTGAACTTAAGGTTGCTTTTGAATGTAACTTGATAAAATTCCAATTCTTATGCAATATTTGCTGATTATATTAACTTGTCAATTTCAGCACTTGTTTCTATCCTTATTTCGTGTTAATTTAGATTTTTTCAAAACTTGTTTGGTCATAATCCACAATAATTAACAATCTAAATTTTTCAGGAACTGTTGAGCTTGCTTGTGGAGAGATTCAACATTCCAGATCCTTCTCTAGTTTACGAAGATGTCTCCCTGGACTGTCCGAAATCAAGCAAAAATTCTCAACGCGAGGACTGGAAGAAGTACAGGAAAGAATACTGTCAGCCGGTTCAGTTTAGGTGAGATTGCTTACGATTGCAATTGAAATCGTAACTCATCCAAGCGCTTCTTTATGAGGAGTTTGATGTAGAAAAGTGTGTAGCACATCTACTCCTATGAAGATTCAGTATTCATATTAGTGTCTATATTGTATTCCTAAACCTTCATCAGTCCCTATCAATATTTATCACTGAAATAACGACATTCACTAGTGAATACACTGTACCAAGTTGACTTGGCAGTTCAAGACATTTACAACTTTATCTCTTCTCCAAGTTCAACTCGATAAAAGATTAATGTCAAGAACTAAAGTACTAAACAACTAAATCGTTTGGTAGTGATTCTATCAAATCATCTCACTACAAATTCTGAATCTCGCAGATTATTGAAAAGTCTTTAAAAGAAAGGTCTTCTTTAAAAAAGTCTTTTAAAGACTTTAAAGGTCTTTAAGACTTTTAAGCCTTTTGATTATTGTGTCGAAATCACTGTTTAATTATTACCGAAACAGCTGATTACTGACAAGTTAAAAGGATCGTGCTATACTAAACATCTAAATCGTTTGGTAGTGAGTCTATCAAATCATCTCACTATCTAAATTATGATTGTGAGTTTAATGATCACTTCACCAGCGATAGAACTACATTAGCTAATCTAACTCTAAATATAAGTATAGATGAAGTATATTAATTTCAGAAGTGATTTGACAAATCTTTATAGCCCTTTCACAGGAGGTCACTGGATTATACTATCTATAGTAGGATCCTTTTAGTTTGTTCAGAAAACAAATGTTATGATTATTACATATATTATATTCATCAATATAAAGAGAATTACATTGTTGGGTTATTGAACGCACAGTCTACGAAAAAGTAAGTTGAAAAATATTAATTTCAGAAGTGATAGTGACAAGTATCGATAGTCACAGGCTGTAACAAGTTAAATGGATCGTACTATATCTACTAACATGCTTGCAGGGTGCTGAATGTGTTGAGACACTGGGTCGACCATCACTTCTACGATTTCGAAAGAGATCCGGAGCTGTTGTCGCAGCTGAACGCGTTCCTGGAGACAGTGAACGGCAAGTCGATGCGCAAATGGGTGGAATCGGTGTCGAAAATAGTTCAGCGCAAGACCGATCTGACGGAGCAGCAGCGCGAAATCACGTTTGCGTTCGACCGGTCACCGCCGCCCATTGAGTGGCACATCCACTGCGCCGAGGACGAGTGGAACATCCTCACCCTGCATCCCATCGAGATCGCTCGCCAGCTCACCTTGCTCGAGTTCGACCTCTATCGAGCCGTCAAGCCGTCTGAACTGGTTGGCAGTGTGTGGACCAAGAAAAACAAACAGGAAACATCGCCCAACCTGTTGAGAATGATCAAGCACACTACCAATGTAAGTGAACGCCTCTTTCTCCTCAATCATTCATTTCAACATTTGAGCTGTGTGACTCATGAAAGTTTACATGAACATACAACGCACCTTCAGTGTGTAGGATGAGCTTCACCCTAAACTCCCACGTGTAGCAGGATCCTTTTAACTTGTCAGAAATCAGCTGTTTCGGTAATAATTAAACCGTGATTAACATACAACGCACCTTAAGTGTGTAGGATGAGCTTCACCCTAAACTCCCACGTATAGCAGGATCCTTTTAACTTGTCACAAATCAGCTGTTTCGGTCATAATTAAACAGTGATTTCGACACAATAATCAAAAGGCTTAAAAGTCTTAAAGACCTTTAAAGTCTTTAAAATACCTTTTTAAAGAAGACCTTTCAAAGAATAACTTTTTAAAATACCTTTTCAATAATCTGCGAGATTCAGCATTTGTAGGTTAAGTATTGTGATATTGCTTGTAAAAACATATGTTTTCTGACAAGTTAAAAGGATCCTGCTATAACAGACTTTTGTCATTCTTTTATGGTTTCCATTATTTGTCTCACAATTCAACGGCAATAAGGTATATGGAGAGATTGAATGAAATATTCTGATATCACTTACTTCAAGAGTCTATATGTCAGTGTTGAGTCTAGCACAGAAAATTTAACCATTACAGGTGGAGTCTGTAGAGTTTTTTTCTGTAATACATGTAGATTTCACTTCAAAATAAAATCGGGTGTTGCTATAATAAAAGTACCGTAATTTTTTATATTATAGAACAGGTTTGTGCGTTGTGCTAGCTGCATTATGAGGCTGAAAAGCAGCGAGTGTATTCGACTGTAGTGCGTCGTGTAATCCGAGTCCCACAAGGTTGTTGTAGCAAACGCACCTCAAATATACAATCTTTGTAATGAATTCATATTAGTAAATGTGAAAATGAGTGATGTAAATTAAAAGTTTGTGCACATAGTTATAACACGCAAACCAAGCGTGATTATCATTTGGAGAGTCACAATAAGAGAATATTTGAATGAAAACTTGATGATAATGTTGGTAGTTTCATAACAAGCTACTGCAGCTTGTAAAGATTACGACATTTTGAAGAATTGGAAAAATGAAGAATTATTTTGATATCTATTATCGTTATCTACAATTATCATCGTCAAATAAATTAAATCGATTTGTTTACAGTTTCATAACAATAATGTCTTCCTTTCGAAGAGGAAACTATATTCAGAAATATGATCCTATACATTGATGTTCATTGTTTATAACAATAGTGGATTCACCACGTTTACAATTGGTTGGCTGTTTGGCTAGGTTGTATAGTTGATTATAATTATAGTTAATGAAAATGAACTTGTTTCAGTTGACAAGATGGCTGGAGAAGAACATTGTTGAAGCTGAAAACTTTGAAGAAAGGGTTGCTATCGTATCCAGGGTCATTGAGATAATGATTGTTTTGCAAGATTTGAACAACTTTAATGGCGTTCTGGCTGTAGTCTCAGCCATGGGCTCTGCTTCTGTATATAGGCTTCGATTCACATTCCAGGTAAGACCTCGACATAATTACATCACTAGACCAAATCGTTGTTTCTCACTTCAATGTAAAAATATCCGTTCTTCAATTTATAACATTACGCTGTAGAATTTAGCGAGCGTTTCACAAATAAATTAAACAATTTTTAACAACCTGTATTATTCTAGAATAAGAAATATGAATAGGCCTACTATATGAGTGGTCTGTTTCAGGCAATATCTGCCCGCCTTGAAAAGGCTCTTGATGAGGCCAGAGAGCTGAATCTTGATCACTTTCGCAAGTATCAAGAGAAGTTGAGGTCGATCAACCCACCATGTGTTCCATTCTTCGGTAAGTATTGAACGTTGTCATCATTTGGTTCCTATTTTCTGTTATTCCCATCGAAAACAATCCATTAGTTCTTGATCGATTTTTAGTAATCAAATTTATTTCATTTTACACCTTATGAATATTTTTTCTTTACTCACAAAGTATTCAAGAAGTTCTGGATTTGTCTTGTCTTGTTCAGTTTTAGAATTGATAGTTTTGATGTATTAACAACTGTACCGATTATTGTAGAGTTCTCGCGAAAACCTGTTACATCCTATCACATGAAGTGGGTGAATTCTCTGTTTGTGTGCCCAAAGGATCTCGAAAACGGCTTCAACGATTTTGATTAAATCTGTTTTATAATAGTTTCTATTTTGTGGAAATAGAATGTGTGTAATAAGTGATTCGTGGTAGTATTATTCGAATGTATCCTTCAAGTAATAGCCGACAAAAGACATTGATTATCATTATAATGTTGGACTAATAAAAGCAGGTTGTAATAATGCTATCTGATCCCAGCTGCATAGCCAGTCAACTGCTGATTGTTTTGGTTTAGTAGACGGAGGATAGTGAGTTATTAATTGTTCGTATTTTTGTTTGAATAATATATTTTTAAAACGTTTTTCAAGAAAATTTTCTTTTCAGGCATGTATCTAACGAACATATTGCATATTGAAGAAGGAAATCCTGATTACCTTCCGTCTGCTCCTGATCTCATCAATTTCAATAAGCGTCGGAAGGTAGCTGAAATAACAGGCGAGATACAGCAGTACCAGAATCAGCCATACTGTCTCAGCGTTCAGCCTAAAATCAGGGTAAGCGATACGAGTCCTTACTCGAAGTTTCATAAAATACATATTTTACTGAACAATTTCATTCATTCACCAGCCTCACATCACTGAGTTGTGGCAATAATCACCAAACATCACCAATGGCATTGAATGTCAGAATTGTTTTTTATAAGTTAGGATCCTCATTGGATATTTTCTATTTTTAGCTCCATTGGAATAACTCATTTCTTATATTATATAAGAAATGTGCTATTGCATGTTGAATACATGGGTACATGCAGGTTATGAGATTTCATAAACAATGAGTTTATAAACTTTGTGTCGAGTGAGTTATCGTCTTTTTTAAGTATTTTTTATTAACTTGATACTAAGTCCGGGAACAAACGAATTATTCAATTTGAAATTGAAATTAATATGAATCAACTAATGAATTTTAAGTCAATCGAATATTTTCATTCGCATAATATTTTTAATAATTCTTATCAAGTGTTGAGTTTAAATCAATATCAGTATTTAAATTTTCTGTTTTGTGTGTTTTTGCAGCATTTCCTGGAGAATTTATCCCCTTTCGAAGGTCAAAAAGATACAGAAATCAGCAACTACTTGTATCAGAAATCATTGGATGTTGAGCCAAGATCTGCTCGTCAAGCTCCAAGATTCGTAAGTTTCTATCTTATGTTGTTTTTGGTATCTTACAATCTACAGTAATAAATAAGTGAATAAACATTTTTTTTACGGCCAAGCCATACAAATACAAATATGGAGTTTCAGCCTCAAATTAAGTACTACTACTACTACTACTCGTCTCAGAGACAATGCATTGCATGTGAACAGCAATAAACGTACATATACATGAAACATATTAAATAAAACGTGCATATTATATAGATGGGTAATTCCCATCAGTCAGTAACTCAAATTAAGTTACATGCACAATCATTAGACATAAATACATGACAGGCATAAATATATAACAGTCAATTAACGTATGGATCATACGATCTTCCAATCTATACAAACAAATAGGGCAATGCACACCAGTCAGTGTACATTGCCCTATTTGTTTATTGTATTATTTGTTGTTTGCCCAACTCTATTATTGTACACTACCGTTGTATTGGTTTATTATTATTGAATGTTTTGTTGTAGGCTCGCAAATGGCCAGACTTGAACTTGAAATCGCCGGGCATAAAAGTGCGCAACCTAGCATCGCGCAGCCACCCGCCTCTGCAGCCACTGCACCACCCGCAACCACACCTCCCACCCCCCACCTCTTCGCCACGTCCCCCCGATGACAGCGATGACACTCCCAAAACGCCCATTGCCCAGTCTGATTTCAGCGTTTTTGCGCCCGTACACATCGGTCCATGTAAGTAGTCGTAAACTCGTTTACAGTTTCAACTTCAGGAGGTACCTGATTCCACAAAAGAGTGGTTAGAAATCAAGTACTGTTTAAATTCTAAATACAACCATTGCTTACAT
Organism: Laodelphax striatellus; assembly: GCA_017141395.1. Classification (NCBI taxonomy): domain Eukaryota; kingdom Metazoa; phylum Arthropoda; class Insecta; order Hemiptera; family Delphacidae; genus Laodelphax; species Laodelphax striatellus. The sequence continues at coordinate 25,689,581 of CM029544.1, forward strand.
CATTTTATCTACGACCATAAAAACAAAAATAGAAATAGTAACATCATTAACCAAAACAACATTGATATAAACTAGTACGTTACAGTGTTTTTTGTTAGGTTAGAACAGTAAACAGTTACACTCGCATCTCTGCAGCGATTCTGATTTCAGTTTTTAGATACATTGCAGAACTGAAATCAATGCTCGATTCTGATTGGTTTTGGTCTATAAACTGTATCGAAAAGTAAAAGTCGTGTTATAATAAGCCCATTGTGCAACGAGTTTGAAAACCAATTTCGAAAAGTCAGCTGGTCTGATTTAAATTGTGAAACTGTAATAACAGTACTACAGTCATGTACTACAGTAATACAATTACATTACTGTAATTACTTATTATTATTACTACTCCTTCAAACAGAAGAAGATGATGGAGAGGAGAGGAGAAGAAGAAGAAGAAGAAGAAGAAGAAGAAGAAGAAGAAGAAGAAGAAGAAGAAGAAGAAAAGAAGAAGAAGAAAGAAGAAGAAGAAAAGAAAAAGAAGAAGAAGAAGAAGTAATAATAATAAGTAATTACTTATTTATTAATATAGTCGTAGACTACATATACATTGCATTTATGTATTGTGGTGCATTTATGCAGTTACGTAAACATGTGAATATGCACGTAACAATTTCTGAAAATGTATTTAAAAGCAAACTGATGTTGTGGGTAGCCACAAGTGAGCAAGCTATTACTGACCAAGTGTATTTTGTTTTGTGTTGAGTAGCGACGTCGGGCAACCAGTCTCCGGGAGGTGTGAGCCAGGCGTCGGCTTGTGCCGCCCCCACCCAGCCTCCTGCTACCACCTCCCCTCATCCCGCTCCTCCTCCCTATCCCATTGCTCCGCCCCTCCCACCCCGCACCAGGAAGAGAGAGAGCTCTGTTGGCGATGCTGCTTCCAACCAGGTAAAACATTCTTCAATAGAGGCAAGTTGTCAGCATTTCTTCCATTCTTCTGTAACCGGGGGAAAGGGTTGATCTCTTTCTCCCCATAGTGATACCATTTATGTAACCGGTGATTCCCTTTGTATCAATGTCAATCAGAAGTGACGAGTTTTACTCTAAATTTTCACTTCCAATTGGCAATGAATAGGAAATCACACGGTTAATAAAATATATTCCTGTTCAATTTCTGAATCTACAGTTGGTTGGGAGCATTGATTGGATTCGTTCATTCAAATGCCCAGATCTTATTAGTACAGATTTTTACACCTGTATTAGCAACTAAACTAAGACGAGCCAGGAACTTCAATGAAATATTTTGAAACATTTTATCTAGGCTAATTTAACTTTGTGGCGCATAGATTTCACGAAACCATTGAAAATCCACGGTTTAATTTTAATGCTTTTAGATTAAGTTTTATTAGATCTGAGCAGTAATTCGAGCTCATAAAAAAAACGTGAACTACCATAATTCACATCTGGAATAAATATTACTTGGGACCAGCAGTCACATTCTGCAATTTGCTGGGTTTTCATTTATAAAAGGTGACCGGCGACCATGATTTTCTTTTGATCTTATCACAAGATAATTATATCTTGTGTTCATCTTATAGCATTAGTATTTTTTATGTCGGTGAGAATGTGATCAACACATGTGGCGGACGTGTTAGTAATCAGTAATGTTCAAGTAATCATGTCATCAGCTTTGGATAAATTGTAAACAATTACCAGATAGGCCCAAGCAAATTATCCTAAAATATTATCCTACCATAATGGATCCATAATGGGATCATTTTTGGTTCTCCGAGGTTGAACCCAATTGAGTTAGGAAGAAACATTCCTAACTCAATGATAGATAGATAGATTCCATTTTCTTGCCATCGGACACTACCAACGGTCATCAGCAACGTCAATAAAACATAAATGTACCAGGTATGATAACAAACGGTCCGACTATTTCCAAATCCATTAATTTCAATTATAATACTTTTGATAGATATGTTTGTTTTGTATCTATAGGTGTTTATTTCATGTGTTGATATTGTTTCAGTCGAGTTGGGCACCAATCCTGCCGCCGCGAGATGTGTCGCCGCCTCCGCCACCGCCGCGTCCGCCCCTGCGCCGCAACTCGGCAGCCGCCTCCGCTCCAATTTCCGCTCCCGCCCCCGCTCACCGCCGCCACATGTCTGTTAATGGCCCTCCAACTCACCATACTTCAAATAGTAAGTGACATATTATTGTAAGGATGGCTGGCCTTTTCACAGGTCCTAATTATTCGATTAATAGGAGTCAAATACAGATACATATAATACAGATATCTAAGAGAATCCCGACTCAATAAATTACTTAAGATAATTCTAATCCTGATTATGATGCCCCACTATAATAATATGTGTCGGTGTGAACTGGCTACGTTTTGGTTGCCAGTTAACTTATGTATAGCCTAAGAATTATATGAATAATGTATGAGAATGAATGTAATTTATGATACCATAATACTATTACTAATATGTCACTTATAATGCCGTTAATAACCCTGAACTGGCATCGTGTACCCGCACCCTTAAATGGCATAATTTCACGGCGGTTATCAGTGCAACTTTCCATCTTTCTAAATAGTAGATGTTTCAATTCCCTAATCTTATACAACTCCTTATTGTTCAGCGTTATTTTTTTATTGTGTGTTTGTCATGATGTGTATGAATAACTTGAAATTGATGGATTGCTTTTATTGGATTAAGGCGGTGGTGGCAGTAGCAGTAGCAGTGGCAGTGGCAGTGGTAGTGTGCTGAGAGCGTCATCTGCCCTGCCAGAGGAGTCAGGCCCCTCCTCCTCCTCCACTATTCCTCGCCTGCCTCCCAAGCCATTCGCCATCTCGAGCAAGCAGAGCTCCAACGTCATGTTCCAGTTCAACACCGGAGCCAATCACCACGCATCTTAAGAAGCGAAGCTTCACTTATGGGGCTTCACTTATTACTGTTGTTTAGACTGCTTGCTGGTAGTGCCAATGCTGCCAAATATTTAATCTATTCCTACAAATATACTATTGTCTCTATCGAGATTTTCATCTCGAAGGTATCGATATATCTTTTATCTCTCTCTACTGACCATATATGCATATATAAATATATAATATTATATATTACTGGAACGACTACGGGTGTCACGGTTCTGTCATGTGTGTAAAACTATGTGAATCATATAATTATTGAACAACATACAAAATCTTCATCTATGTTCAATTTAAACTGTCCTTTCTAATGCTAAACTGCATGGTACTAATCGATCAGTACAAAAGATGATTATTTCAGTTTCTTGTTGCAATACTTATACTCTTGTCTAAACAATTAGAGTACAGTAGATTTCCGAGTGTTTGTGACAAGATATGTAATCCAATTCTTGCCAATTCTACCAAACATAACTGAATACTATGTTTTTACTCAAGAACATAATGTACTTCCATTTTTCATTATTTTAATAACGTTATATATCTTCCATAGAGGACTGATAATCACTTGACCAAATGAGTTATTTCCCTCCGAAGCCATAAAATGGTACAGTATTATTGATTCAATTTTTTTGCAATAATTTCTTGCTAGTTTTTCGTATAAAGTATATGTCTAGGAGACTATATTATGTGCAATTTTTTTCAGTAATTCGACTTATGAAAAACCTTTCTTAGTCAGCTCAGAAACTATTGTGTGTTTTTTTTAATTGAGTGAATAACTCGCTATTGAATTATGTGCAATTTCCGTGTAAAGCACGCTATTAGTAAAATTATTACTAATAGCTTCATTGTTGTACATTATGATTTTCATTTCTCATCAACATTGATAGACTTTTTGATCTCATATATAATCACTTGAACAATGATAATAATAATATTATTCTTTACCGAAAATTATATTACTTCTTCAAGTTGATTGATATTTTTCCTCGTAAAATATTAATGAATTCCATTGGCGAAATTATCGTACTGTACTCACTATTGAAAAATTATCGTTATTTTCAATAAAAAATTATATTATTGTTTCAAATTTAGTGATGTAATGTTTCCTGTAAAATATAAATAGACACCATTTACAAAGTATTGTACACATAGTTAAAGAATAATAGTTATTTTCACCAATAATCATATTATTTTTCAAATTGTTCTTACGACAATTGAAGGCCCACATAAACTTCACAACTATTTAAATAGTATCTTCAAATGCATATTTACCGTAAACCTATCACATTGGAAATGATGTCAATTTATGAAAAACCGTTCTTAGTCAGCTCAGAAACTATTGTTTTTTTTTAATTGAGTGAACACTCGCATTTCTTGTCGATCCATCACATTTCATAATCTTCCAACCAAAAATTTATAATTTAGGCTTAGTTCTCATTATAAATTGATTTACTGATTAGTTGAGAGTAATTTATTCAGTTCACTGGCGAGCTGTTAGACAACTGTCCAAGCAGTCAAGAAAACCAAGTATTAATTCACATGAATGCAATATATGTTTCTACACAGAACTGAATGAATCTTTGAAGTTAAAATACAAAATCGCACAATTTTATTATTTCGTATACTTTTTCAAATTTAGAATTTGGTTTAAAATCATCACATACTTATTTAAGATTATTTCAACCCATTCTACACGTCTCACAATCATCAATCGCATTCATTTTCTCTCATGAGAATATAGCATAAAAGTGTTTTTGCACTCAAAAGACAATGAATGAAATTAATTGTCCAGTTTTCAAATATGAGAAGAGCGTTCGAGTTCGGTTGTTAGTGAATGTAAGTAGCCCTGTGTTTCAACTTATTGAAAGTATATATATATATATGTATCTTTTGAATTGTGTCGATTTAAAAAATGACAAGTTGTCTTTAGAACTATACTTTTTCCTACTTGATGTTGTAAAAACCTACTTGCCTGGTATGTTATTATAATATTTATGTTGTTAATTGCGATGTGGTTGGCACGTTACCATGTAAGTATAGTTGGGTAGTACTGTTGAACTACCTCGTTGCAATGATGTCGATGTTGATCGACTAAATCAAACCATACTTGCCACACTTGTTAATGCTGTGTGAAAGTTTCATACGCATTATTTCTCATTTAGATTCGTCCATTAATTGATACATAGCTGTAATTTTAAGAATAATCTTTTGAATATAATTCGTCATTTGTATGAGGTTGTCGATGTTTGAAGGTATTAATATTCTTGTTGAAATCGAATTCTCAAATTATGTGTTTTCCATAATTGATTGTCTCCATGAGCAAAAATGAATTCTATTTACCGCTCTCATAATCGGTGAAGTTGGATTTCAAGATTTACAGGAAACATGTATAACAATAATAATTTTCAATGCTACTCAGATTTGAAAGTCCATTTGCGTGTTGTGCCTTCAATAGGAATTTCTATTCTCTCTTTTTTGTAGATATATGATTGTTTCCGTATAGTGTTATCAATCGATCTAACCAAATACCTAATCATTGTGCTTTTCAAATTATTCAGCGTTCAATGTCTCAACAGAATCATTTTATTTCGAATAAATTCAGTCTTGTTTACGTAGTTTGCTAATAATGATAATATAATCGAAATAATTCAGTCTACATCAAGTACGGAACTGCCTTTTGTACATTGACTAGGAAGTTGTTTGTTAATTCACATGCTCATTTCTTATGAGTCAATAAATAATAATACTGTAGTTTTATAATAATAATAATAAAAATAATTAATCTAAAAATAGTGACAGTGTGTGATGAATAGCGGAGTGACGCTGTTGACCATACGCTGTTTAAAAAGTGTGCGAGTGCGTGCGTGCGATTGCTTGTGCTTGTAATGGTGCACTGCTACTGCCTCAACTACATGGGGCGTATGGACCAACCATAATTTATTTACTACGTGGAATATTAGCATCCATGTAGTTGTTAATATAATATAATTATAGTATAAACACATAATTATGTAATTTTTGTGGAATACTTGTAGTTTTAGTATCCATAAAATACTCTGCCTGATATTGTAGGTTGTTATACCTGTATCTGGTTTACCTATCAACTTGAATGTGATAATATTATTAATACTTATCATAATATACTGATAATCACTGAAAGTATTCTATTCTGAAACTCAAGTGTACAAAGCATTCCTCGTGATACATTGAAGAAGTAATGTATCCTAAGCAATACTATAATATTTATTAGCTTGGATTGTGTTGTGTTCATTTAAAGCCTTAAAAATTGCAACATTAATAATCCGCTTCAACTTGCCTTTATACTTGATTGATGTCATGCTTATGTGTAATTCATTAACTTACTCTCTATCTCTATGAACGTTGAAGAAAGGGTGTTCATCAAACGCAATAAGTTAATTAAAAACGTTGTAACTCACCGTGTATTAGACCATCCAATTCCATTAATCATTCATTCAATTGAATGTTTCTATTGAATAATTCAGTTGTTGATTATAGTACTAAAAATTAAGAATAATATCGTAGGTCCGTTGTAGTAGATAATATTTTTGGACAGCGTAGAAATAGTTGATTAATTAATTGTTCGTCTATTATGATAACAGAACCTCAACAAAAATTGTCTAGTTACTTCCAAAATGTTGTTCATGATAAACATCGAAAACTAAATTAACACATCTGTTTGCTGAGTTTTGAATTGATGCTTGCTGTAGTTTTTGTTGGAAATTGAAAAAATATTTACAATAATAATAGAAATGATAATGTGATATGATATAGCGAAATTTTAGAATCACTTAGCCGAATACTGATGTTTAGGTTAGGACGGGCAGGTAGCCTTGTAATGATGTTGCCCTTTTTGGGTCAAATATTTGAAGAAGAACCCCATTAGAGAAGTGTACGTCCTAATATTTGTTCATTCCTAGTTCCAATAATGAAACTATGTTTGTTGACTAAGTGTATCCATTAAACTCTCAACTCAAAACTTGATAATAATTAAAAAATAAATATTTTTAATGTATTGGATTTGTTGGTTGAGTGTCTGACTGAAATTAGGCCATTCGATTAGAAATAATAAACGGGTAGCAGGAGCGGTGCACCTGTAGCCAATCGCAGAGATGAATGAATGCAATGCAAGTGTGAATGAATGGTTAGGCTAATCTGAGATGCTGATCCGTGTTTCGATTATTTAAACACAATTCCGATTCCGATCATTTATTAGCTATATCTGTATGCAATCCCTCCATAGGTGTAAATTTTACATGTTTCAATAAGCAGAGCCACTCTTAGCTATGTCAGGCGAAACGTCATTTGAGAAATTTATTATTATTATCATTATTATTATTATTGTTATTGTTATTATTGTTATTATTGTAACTACTATTGCTATTCTTGTTGTTCTTCAGTTATATAACCACGCTCATACAATATGATATAGTAATAGTTGTAAATAATGATATTTTTTTAATTTGTATGTTTTTGATTTCACGGTATGTAGAGTAGTTGGACCACTTTAGCGTTCAAACTATGGTCTATTTCTAGCTAAATATTTTGAAAAATAATTGTTTTTGGCAAGTATTTTGATGTTATTGGAAAAACCAAATGGCGTCGATTTTAATGCGAAATAATCAAAAAGAACTTCTATTGTCTATTTATAGATAAGAGAAGCGTGGGAAGTATATTTTGAACTGCTATTATAATAATAATAATGAAAATAGTAATAATAATATACAAGATACTATCTACATTGAAAGTTTTATAAAGGTGTAACGTTTTTTCTTTCTCTTATCGGACTTAACTACGTTCTTGCACCCCTCAGAAAAGTTATGAGTATTGATTGGTGTGACAGCTTTAAACTTGTTTATTGTTGTTTGGTTAAAAATTTTAAGATAATATTTGGATGTTGCTACATGCGTCAATGATTATTATTTTTTTCAAAACACGTCATTTGATTTGTATATATAATGATTTAATGAATCATGTTTGTTGTTCACGTAGATTTACTGTAAATTGACTAAATTTGTCGAAAGATGTTGCTTCTTGTAGGTTAGAATGGTCATTGCTTAGCTTCTCTGTTTCGCTTATCGGCTTATCATCGATCAGTTAATCTTGGATCCGATGATCGGTCATTGATCTTCATCTTGATTAGTGATTGACGGTTAATGGTTGACGGCCAGTCAACATTTCTATCAAATAAGAAGGCATTTAAATAATAATGTCGTCATCGCAACAGCAATAGATTGATTGATGTGATTGTAACAATACTGTCGAATTAAATTTATATTTTGTCTTGGGGAAAAATGAATAATTGTTATTAAATGAGAGTTTATAGAACATGTAAATCTCATACATGTATTTATTTAATAATATTGTAGATTTGTAATGATATATTGTCTTAAATTGTAAAAAGTTGAGATAGATATGAAATTTGTATTTTTCATACACATGACGTACATTAAACAGCATGTTTACTGTTTATGACTAGAGGAGAGGTGAGAGAGAGAGAGAGAGAGAGAGGAAAGGGGGAAAATAGTTTTAGGAAGGGATGCCGAAAGATTAACGATTAGGAATAATTGATTGTGTTCGATGATATTGATTTGCGATTGGTGGTCTGCCTCTCTGTAGCTGATGAGTGCCATGGCAACATCCTCTTGCCATTAAATCGTAGATCTTCAATTCATTTTATGTGGATAAATATTACTGTGATTAGCAAGTTTCTTTTCTTGTGCACCGTTTCGATTTCTTCATTATTTCATCTTGTTCTAGCTATTTCTCGAATATAGTGCAATGGCATTCAATATAATTATCATATATTTCTTATGTAACTTTCGGCATTCAGTATTTCTAGTCATTCAATTGCTGGAGATGTCAACTTCACTCCTTACGAGTTAGATAGTTTATATATTATTATTCCCTATGTGCGTGCGTGTGTGCATGTACATATATTATAATATGAAGGAATACACACTTGGTAGTGTGTATGATGGAAGTAGTCGATTGTGGATTAAAGGTCGAGGAGAGTGGAATGAGGAGTTTTATTACAATGTGATATTTACATTTCTTATAATTATTCTGCTGTATAAATGAATCTAGTGACTATTTTGTAATGAAGGTGCCAACATTTTTATCTGCATAGATTAAAAGTATGTTTCTTTTTGTGTATATCGAATAAATGAAACGATTAGATGGAACTGTTGTGTTACATTAGACTAATGATTGTCTAATCTAAAATTTCCCTGCGGGGGATGCAGATGCAGCATTAAGCATACTGGTACCGTGTATTGTATAGAAGCATTGCATAACAAAACCTGGATTCAAGCAAGCGATAGGAGGGATTTTGAATTGTTGTTTTCAACGACTTGAATAGTTGGCTGCCAATTTCAAGCAACCTTAATATTATTCTCTTCATTTCGTGTGTTCAATAATAATTGTAACAGTTATAGGTATTGCAGCTTGTACGTATAGACATAGTCTACATTTTTCCAGATTATTGTTTCATCTCTGAATAGAATTCTCTGATTGTATTACATATAACTGTTGAGTGTATAATCTAATAATGTGCTAAAAATATTAATTGTATTCGTGTATTCCAATCAAATTTCTCTTCTCACGTATGTTTCGACTTTTAATATTAATATTAATAGCCATTAGATTCTCAGTACCCTCCCTGACAATTTGCAGTCTTGATATGCAATGCTCTATTATTGGTCCCCTGTCCATTATGATATATGATATAAGAGAATATATATATATTTCAATAACCATTGTTTTCTATTTCAATCGAGCATAGTCGATCTGATAAGACTGTCAAACATCTACTTGTGTGTGGCATACAGAACAAACGTGTTCTGATTTCTAATGACATTTTGAGTATTGGAATCTATTTTTTCGTAATCTTTTCATTATCTGTGAAGCTTGCTCTCGTGTGAGTTGCATGATAACTTTCAGAACAGTTCGTGAATATTTGATGTTACATAACCAGCTTATAGTCTTCTTAATTCACTTCTTACTACTCAGTTGGATGTATTTCTATTTTCGTTTTCATAATCAAACTTGAAATTGTAGCTACATTTCCATTTGTTTAATGAATAAAAATTCAAGTGTTGTATTCTTCAAGAATCGTGTGTATCATTTCTACCTCTTTCCTATGTATGTGTTGGCCTACGTTTTATTATCTCAAGACAACATTAACGGCCAGTTGCACGAAAATTCAACTGGTTTTGAAATGATGTCATCTGACGGAATCCAATCATCGAATCTGACGTCATTTGACGGTGCTCAAATTCAATAGGATTCTCGTGCAACTGATCTCGTCCAACTTTATTGGATGGAATGAATTGAGACAAACAAGAGAAAATTCATTGGACATAACTTTGCTCGGTCAATAATCATTGAAATTTATTAACCGTGAGGAAATGACCCTGATAAGTTTCAAAGTAATTTTTATAATTTATATTCTACAATATTGTTTAAGAAACAATATTTTTTTAATTTTAATTACTTTGAAATACAAAAATGAGAATTCAAACGTAAATTGAAACAGTTCCCAGCAGCGGGAAACCATTCACTCATAAGAAGGACAGCCTCTGCCATCTAGCAGCAAAATCATAAACTACGAAGTCTTCGAATTCGTAATACATCGATAATTTCTCAATCGATGTCTGTCGACTAACAGAATGATCGATAGTCGATGCTTCTTCCTTGCGATATATTTCCTTAAGAATGACAAAATGGAGCAGACTGTACCAGAAAAATTTGCAAGTACGAGATAACGAAATACAAATAACGCAAATGATTCTTCAGAAAAAGTTAGGATAGGAACATCTGATGAACCATGGTCCGCAAATGCACCGTTATCGAGTAAAAAATCGTCAAAGATGCAAAAAACCACATCTTTTTTATTTTTTTCTGAAGTTGCTAAATGATAAGAAGACTTAAAATTGGTGTCATTTCATGTAGATTAAGATGAGGAATCGTTTGAGCTGAAATTCAAGAGGATAGCTCTAATAGTTTTTGAGATATCATCAAAAAACCGAAAAACGCATATAAAAAAGCATTATTTTCCGCGAATTTTCATCTAGTGTGCGAAAACTGGCATACTTACATGTTTCGAACCATCTTCATTCGATTCTCCAACTCATTTTCCATATTTCATCACATTTTCAGATCTATAAATGTTTCACATGCTTTTTAATAATCAAAAATCTAAAGTAGTGCATGGTCATTGAGAAATAAATTTTTAATTACCCTGGACTCTGTAGGACAATATAAGGTTCCAAAAAATACCTATCATATGTAGAATATGTCACGGAATCGAATGAAGCTAGTTTTGAGTCCTTTTATATCGAGGTCATTGAAAAAATTAATAAAAACTAAAAAAAAATTTCAACCTTCATGAATCACAATATCCTTTGGGGAAATTATCAATCATCGAATTCTAGGATAGGAACATCTGATAAACACATACCCGGAAACCCTTCGTTATTGAGTTACAGGCTGTCAAAAATGCAAAAAATTAATTATTTTTCATTTTTTTGTAGAGTTATTTGAGGTATTTAACATTGGAAAATAAACTGATATCACGTGAAATTCTCTGAAGAATCGTATAAAAAATGTTTCAAGAATGTAAGTGTAAGATTTTTCAAGTTATCTCCAAAAGACCTAAAATTACGTCAGTTTTTTGTATTAAAATTGATTTTATCGATAAACTACTGCAAGTAGATACTTGAAACCAGTCTTATTCGATTCCTCAGCTTGATTTCCATGTGAAGTCATCTTTTTCTGACGTTGAAACGTGATGGAAAAGCTAGAAAAGTCGAAATTACTAAAAAATTGAGCCGGACGTTTGAAATTGCCTCTACACAAGTGACTAGCGTTGACGTCTATTACTATATCGCGCTCTGACCTATATCTATAGCTAGTAGTTCCTATACTTGCCAAGAGAGAGCACTACTACCGCTCCCGCTGTTTCTCTAGCTAGTTTGAAAGCAGAGCGTTGTCTATTACTGTATAAGAAAGATATTTTTCAATATTTGTGTAGTAAATAATATCTGATTGCTTTCTCTCTTTATAGAATATGATTTATCTCTCGCATATATTTCATAATATTATTTGGGAGCAACAATAATATTGATAACGGAATCTATTGCGATGCTTAAATGATAAATTTTCATTGAAAAACGTATAATCTTTATATAATATGATAATTATTAATCTATTTATCATTTTCAAAATGCTGAATAAAATAATCTAGATTTAACCCTAATTAACCGTCTGTAGTGAGGTCTTAGTTTTTAGAGAAGGTTCTAGAGAAGAAAAATCTCAAATTTCAGATGGTTCTATCACCTGAACGGGAGTGAACTTCGTCAATCCCACGACATATTCTTGTTCAGCCCTTCACGGGAAACTGAGAGGTAAATATAGAAATATATATAGAAGAGGTAATAATCCTTTGGTAGGCCTAAGCCCACATAGGGCTGTTGAGTCATTGACAAACAAACAAAAATAATATATATATATATATATATATATATATATATAAATAAAATCAATATTATATATATATATATATATATATATATATATATTAAATATTTAATATTTTAAATGTTTGATTATTTTCCTCAATACTCGTTAAATAAAGAAAAATAAATTTAAAAATAAATACAGTATACCTCAAACTGGAGCCTATAGTGATGAATTAAAATAAATGAACATTAGTCTTGTTCTGAAATAGTTCAGATCTATTATTTTCAATCTTTCTGAGAAAGTATTTACTGCACTGCTAGGAAATTGTTGAATGTGTGGATTACGTTGAGATTTCCGCTACACAATGACACCGCTACTCAATTTATTGACTCCATCATACTTTTCCATCACAATGTAATTGTTGATTCATGTTTTGGGTTTTGGTAAGCTGACTATTAAGAAGAAATTCCAGGGATTCATTTGATATGATTGTAATACAATACCTTATTTGTTATAGAGAAAATAATCAGTAGATTCAATTTCCTCTGATTATGACTTCTGAAATACATTGATTTAGCAGTTTTGTTGTATTGTTCAATCACAGGCAGCACCCAGCAGTACATGACAAAATTCTAGTAAAACAGCATTAATTTGATCTAAGATTACCAATAATATGATCATACTTTTTTGCTATTCAAAAGTATACATAAATTCAAATTAATCATGAGTTTACTGTTTATCTATGTTGTTCATTAGGCTTCAGAAAATTGTACAGTACTTGAAATAAAACAAATGGAGAATAGTAACTAAAAAATTTCTCCATCAATCTTGAAAAAAAATAATGGAATCGAATCGAAATAATGCTTCAAATAACTTTGAAGGCCTAAATCTCTTGTGTTATTATTGACACAAATATATCGAAACCCAATTTGAGAGTTATTAGATGACTAGTAACAGGAGATGTGAATATGACTCTTGAAAGATTAAAACTACATTCGACCTTCTTACATCTGTTCATAATGTGAATTTATTACCTAATATTGATATACATTTATGGTATTAAATAAAGTGTCTCAAACAGGTGCCGTGCTTAAAGATTTTTGCCTCTCCTTGGCGCAACTCTGGCATGCTGGATTCCTAGCACTCCAGTTTACAGCAATTACGCCTACCGAATTGATGAAAGCGTGACTTCCAGAATTCAATAGAATTGGTAAGGAGTTTATGAATCAAATTATGTTCAAATTTGTAAATTTTAAAGAAATAAAAATGAAATTATATCAAACCTAAGGCATATCCGGCAAATGAGCTGATTATTATTTTAACCCACGAGATAAATTAGTGGTTTTGAACCACTAGAGATAAATTTTGGTTCATGGTGAACCAAAGAAAACTGGATGAATATGAATTGAAAAAATTAAAGTGAAATAGTGTCAGAAGAACGTAGTTATTAATTTAGTCATGTATTTAGTTATGAACATTAGTTAAAAATTTTATTTATGAAGCTAAAAAATGTGAATGTATTGATATTTTCTCATAAACTTCATGTTAATTCGAAACGAACAAGCTCCGGAAATTGAATTCAGCCACAATATCACAGAGTTTTGGTTGGTAATCGTAATACAAGATTGGCAGTATTAAAAATCTGACAACAGCTGGTATCATTTCAGATTTTGTTTGTGTTCTTGTGGTTATAAACAACATGTTTTAAAAAAATTATGTTTTGAATATTTAAAGTTTTCGAATAATTTTAAAGATTTTTGTTCTGAATAGCTTTTAAATGTTTTTTTCACGTTTTGAAAAAGAATTTTCATAGTACCGCTCAGTCGGCACCGGAACTCCTATTTTGATAGAGTAGAAAAATTTCAGCAATTTGAAGTGTGTGCTCAACTAGTTGAATTATTTAAATCAGTTCAGTTTGTGTCGATCCCAATATGTTGATGTTCTGATTTATCACCTTGTTAAATATTACTAGCTAATTTAACGGATGTCTCTGCAACCGTCCGCTAGTCTTTCATATACGAAGGATTAAATTTAGGATCCCAACATTTCTAAATTCTCAACGTTTAAACAATTGAATTTGAATGATTTTGGTCAACATTCAACTAAGTAAGGAGAGGTAGGGTCTCTGTTCGGATTATAATGGAGGGGTTTGACAATAGAAAACTTTCCAAGGGAAAACGGTAGTAAGGAGGAGAGGTGTTGATGATGGAAAAGAAAGAGCAATAAAGAGAGAGTGAAAGATTTCTCACTGCTCCCTGTTCCTCAGTCGCCTACGCATGCACATCCATGTTTTCAGCTGGAATTTCGAGTTTGCTCATTACTTAAGCGAAGTCCTTCTCACTTTGAAACTTCAATATCGGGATGCGAGTGGCTCTTGCCAGAAGACGGAGAAGAGAATTGAGAAGAGACGAAACAAGACACCAGAGAGAAGACAATCGATCTTTGCAAACCGCTAAAATGCAAGCCAGTCAGAATTCCCTTACAATAATGAACGGAATTCGAATACAAACTATGTTGCCCTTGTTGACTCCTTTTTGCAGAAGCTGAATGATTTATCTTGAATCAATTATTAAAAATAATATTCTATTGATAGTTATCGATACTTATACTTTATTCAATCAACACAACGCATCAATATTTATTACATAAGCTCACTAAATCAATGAGATATTTGTTAAGTTTAATCAACAGAAGCATACTAAAAACACATTGTTCGAGTTGGACAAGATTCTTGATGACTTGATTCTTGAAAACGCATCTTTCTCCAGACTTGCTGTAGCATTGCAATGTTTTAGTTCAAGTACTATTACATCCCAACCTGCTGTATTTAATAGAGGGTGAGTGGTTAGTGGGGGTGGTGGCAAGGCAGTTGGATTCCCCCGTGGTTTACTTTGTTTGATTCCCACGTGGTTTACTTTGTTTTAGCTCAGCTAATTAATATTAATTTCTGAGAATGAGCTAAAATTATTCACTTAAGAGTTGAAAGCAACAACAACATCAAATAGATTTGAAACAAGATGTTGGTTTTTATTGAGTAATATCCTAAAGTTCTTGATTGTGCTCGCACATGAGCATATTCTTTCAACAATGCTTTACTGCAATGCCAATGTTAAATGTTTGAATAGAACAATCAATAATATTATGTTAGTTTAATACTTACTTTTGAAATGATCAAATACTGTAGTACTTAAATACTTAGCTTTGAATGCCTTATAGTTCAAACTCGTTTTTATCACTTTTTACCCAAACTTGAGTGCCCCCAAGCTCGTGTGCCCCTGGGCTGCAGCTAGATAGAAGTATTGATTTACTAATGTGATGGAAGAACATACCTTTAATAAATATGGAAATCTGGAAAAACGCATTGAAAACGCAAATAATAACTGGAAAAAGGTCGATGTAGTGAGTAATTTAAGGATATTTTCAAACCCCTTTCAATACCTCATTTCTAAAACTATCTCTTTTAACAGATTGAAACTTTTGGCAAGTAGATGGAAATAGATTTCCTTCCAAAATTGAGAGTAAAGTTGATGCACGTCGAAAGTGGAAAGTGGCACTTTGATGATTGCATCTGTTGGCAGGTAATTTGCAATAATTACTAGCCAAGGTATGCTAGACGGCATCTCCAACTTAACTTTTCAACTGAGAAAACTCGGCAATAAACCGATTTGTCACCTGACACAAGTTGCAAGTTATCTGACGTATCTATCTCTGTTATGCATCAATAAGCATAATCAATATAGGCATCCCTATACAATGAAACCATCTGTTCTACTAGTTCTTGACAGGCAATTAATTGGGAACGGACAACAAAGTTTGCAGTTGGGAATAATCTTTTGATGTTGCATTGCGCCAACTCAAAAAATGCCAGCTTGAGTTCCTTAGAACGTAATCACTGCCATAATGCCAATAATAATATGAATGAACTTATTTTACTATATTTTACATGATATCTCTCTGTCCTCTCCATGACTTTCTATGGAAAAGAAAAATTACAGCATTTTTTTCAATCAACGTAGGCTACAGTTGCAAGTTGCTAGAAACATGAATGTTGGGTTACACAAACCATTCTGAATCTCTGAATCAGATGATCAAACCTACTTAGTAATGTTAATTTTAGTATGATAATTTTTGGAGTGGTCCGTAGCCGAGGGCGATAAGCGCCTGTCTGATAATCCAAAGGTTCCAAGATCGAATACAGTTGCCGGAACGGATTTTGACAGAAACGGCCACTCCCGTCTTTCGGAGGAGACGAAAAGCCGTCGGTCCCGACTGCCTAAAAACAGTCGTCATCTCTCATCATCACCCCTCTCATTACCCACGCACAAGCCTAGAGCTCATGTGGGCATCACCCTCAAAAAAAAAATGTGCTGAACCTGAATCAAAATTAATTTGATCTTGCTTGGTGCAACCAACCATGAAAGGATCATCATTCTGTAAATAATAATAAATTTAGCCATGGTATTTGACTTTTAACTATGGCTTGCTCCAATTACAGTAGATTGTGCATGTTCAGTATAAGCACTAGCGTAGGCAGGATTTGGTTTTGCAGGAAGGCACCGATGGTTGTGGCTATGTAGCTATCCATAACCCCTGCTGGGAGAGGAGTACGGATTTCCACTGGAAAATTTCGTGCACTATCTGTGATGATTCCATTATTTTAATTTAGGTCAAGACTATCCAACTTTCATATTTTTGCTATGGTTCACGCAAGTGAAATCCTTTACAAATATTTTTGGCAAGTTTACTAATCGTTATACTATTTGTAGTCACATTTATGTAGCTAGTGAATAGACCTATTTTCATGCGGAATATTAGCAGCGTTGTAGCAACCATCATCTTTGCTCTCTGCACACTTCTCGGCAAATTCTTAATGTATTCAAGCGATGACTATAGAAATTTGGGTCTTGGCCCACTTCGTCCCTCACCAAAGGTGAATGAAAGAGTTTCGAACTGGGAAACCCCGTCAATAATGAGTAAGGAATGACAAAATGGTAAGGAATTTGAAAAATAAACTTTGAAAAATGTTTAAAAAAGGCAATTTTTATGTTAATTATAGAGAGACAAAAGATATGCATTGTTGTGGCAAGTTGGTGTGGTGTGGACCCCCACGCAGCCGGGGATGCTCTGCTCTCATGAATGGGGATTTGAGGCATGCGCACTGCACACGTGCACCGTCAATTATTTAATAAGCGCGCTTTTCTGGGTGGGGGTAAGTGGGCCAGTGGTGGGGCGTGCTCCAATCGATGCCCCCACCAGTGCTGAGGGGGAAGCAACCCCCTGGGCACAGCCAGCTACTCACACAGCTCGTTACTTCTCAATAACTGTTACTGCTAGAACCGTTATCAGTATCACCAATTGCAGATCTCCGGAAACAGGTTAGACCTGGCTGATGAATAAATCAGCTGAATTCAGTTTTGACAATAATTCACTATAGTTACATCACACATATTATTGAAGGTTAAATACATTATTGGAAGTTACCGAAGGAAACCAGCAACTCCAATACCTTAGCTAAACCCACTGGTGTCATTCGGGGGTGGCAAGGGGTGGCAGTTGCCACCCCAAAATTCCTAAACCCTTTTTTTCGAATTACAGTACCTAGGCGTAGTGATTGAATGCCTTACAAACTAATTTATTGCCATTTTAGTTCCAAGTTGACAATTTGTATTTATAACTTTGATAAAGCATAACTTTTATCTATTTCATTAATAATTCTTGTTTGTTTAAAAATATAGTAGGCTATATTATAGTGATTAAATGCCTTATAAACTCTTTTGTTGCCATTTTAGTTTTAAGTTGACAAATTGTATATGACTTTGATAAAGCATAACTTCAATAATTATATTCTATTAATAATTTTTGTTTGTTCAAAAATATAGTATACAAGAATTAGCCTTAGAGAGTATTATTTACAACACAATTTTGTGCTTGAAAATATACTGTAGGAATTTCTTCACAGATGTGATTGGTTATGTAACGTACAAATCGGATAAAAGCCCAGGAATTTATTATTTTGGGCATTTGTCCAGGCATTTATACCTGAAAAATTAATTCTAAATAGAATTACTAGGTGTTCAATCACTACGATATAAGGGACCCTATGTGAAAAGTTTACTTCGGACCTTGCCACCCCAGTTTCAGAAGATTAATTGGCTTTTTGTTCTAGTGTTTACATTGTTATTTTGTATATACATTTATATTCTAGTGCTTATATTGCATATTGAAAAACTTCTGAGCGTAATTTATAGTTGTCTTATACATCCATCCAAATTACCTTTAACATTTTTGAACTCTCAATTCCAGAGCTCAAGCATTCAGCTCATTTATGGGAAAAGCCCATTACTTCAATATTAAAATAATATAAAATGTTCGTTGAATATGTTCTTTAAATTCTGAAGATCAAATTAGTTTATATTACAACTAGTTTATAACATTATAAGAATGTTTTTGTTTTGTTACTTGTGTGTAAAAATTGATTTATACTGAATATTGCATCATCAGTACTTTTTAGTTCTCTATCCTGATCGCAGATTTTGGGTATATTTTTGGGAAGTTATTCAAATCCTTTTTTGTCCGTGTCCAGAGGTCTAACTGAACATGCCTGCCAAATTTAAAAGTTGTTGACTGTGTAAAGTGTTAGCTCTGCTGAGGAATGAGTAAATGAGTGACATTTCGCTTTCATATAATATATAGGCTTTTAACGAACATTTTAATGAGTTCTGATAGAATTTTATCGGTTATTAGAATTTCATATCCAATGCCTTAGCCAGTCACAGAAACTAATTTTATTTATTCATTTATTGATGCATGTGCAATCAATTTAATAGGAACCAGGAAATAGATAATAGACCGATAATAGAATGATATGAATAGACAATAAACATGGAAATAGATAAGTCCATCATCTCAACATAATAACAATAATAAAAGTGAACAATAATAGAGAATCAATCATTTACCTGAAAGGAAACATCCTGTGTGCTACTGATATGGAAAAATAAAATAAAACCATAATGAACTATCAAGGAAAATGGAAAAAATGAGGGAATTTGAAACTATTGTAAAGAAGAAAAATGAGAAATAGAGATAAAGTGAGAGCACCAAGAAAGTGGTCATGAAAGAAAAAGAGAAGATGAAGGGGAAGAAAGAGAAGGCAAACATACAGAATGGGACAGAGGAACTTGCTTATTTCATTTGGTAGTCCTGAAGCAATGGATGCTGTTTTGAGGAATGAGGGTGGGGGTAATGCTATCTGATAGAGCGTAATTTTCAAGTTTATATTCTTCATAAAGAACTGAAATTCCATTCCTATAAATTGGCAGTGTTACTGCATTTCAGTCACCGTGATTTTTCTGCTCAAGATGATGCATGTTAGGCGCTACTAAACATTTCTCTGGACGCCATGGTCTTATTCCATCTTTTGGGATGTGTTGATGAGCAGAACATGCATTATTGGAGCCCAAACAACCCCAGACAGCTTCTCTTTCAATCGGAAAGTGTAAGTGTTTGGTGGTAACTCGCGATATCACGAGTTGGAATAATTTGTCCATGGTTTCTTGAAGAGAACTCTATGACTTGAAATCGTTTTGTGAATATGGCTTGAGAATGTTTCTTGTCAGCACTTCAAGAACTGGGTGTGTGGTAGGAGCAGGACGGAGCCAGGTCACACATAGCACGGTTGACAATGAATATTTTGCGGAGACACTTTCCCGGGCGGCTCATCTCCTCGAGTCGCGATCTGCATTGGCCGGCTCAGACGCCTCATTCAACCCCCCTGCGAACTTTTCTTGTGACTTGTATCAGGTCTACAACAATCGCCCCAGAAACCTCTTAATCATCTCTGGAAGATAGTAGAAAACACGAAATGAAAATAGGTTTTTTTATTATTTGTGAGAAGAAAGAATAGAATATATCATTATAAGAATCAATTGTGTGTATTAAAAAGAATGTAATTTGATTTTGAAGATGAATAAATAAAAAAATAAAAAAATAAATAAGGTTTTCACATAATTATAGTAGAAGACGTATCAACACCTTAAACTTCTTATCTTTCATATTCAAACCCAAATCCAAATTTGAATTTCTAAATTAAATTCGAAATCAAATGACACGAATCTTTTGGACTGGGTTTCGTCTACAGAGACGCTCTGAGGAAACGTTCGCAAACTTGCTACGACTAAGGATCGTTCCAGGTTCTCAATGAATGGATACAAGTAACGGTTGCTGGGTAGCAGTTACTGGCGATAACGCTCCTTCTTCACCCTTGCAACCCCACCGCGCAGATGAGTTGATGCGCTACTGCGCTGCGCTCATTCTTCACTCTACACCTGTTGGAGAGCCAAGCAGCTCTGACTGGCAATCTACAGCAACAGCCACTGTCGCACGGTCAACAGGTCACCGAGCAGACCATATCAGACCAGAGCCGAGCAGCGCAGCGCAGCGTTACGTGTGTCGCGTCGCACTCCACTTGTTGCAACCGCGCAACGCAACTGGTAAGCGACACACTTCTTCAACAAACTTCTCAAAACTTTTCAATTTGTTTCTAACTATACAGCAAACCGAAACAATTGAATTATTAATTAAGTTCGAAAACTCGTCACTAATACAAAACTTTACAGCAATTCTTTATTGCATTATCATGTTAGAAAAAGTTTTCAAACAATTTCTAGACCAATTTCACGTCTTAATCCTATACAGAAATCTATATATATTTTGTTTTATCGATGAATAGAGAAGTTTACAATAGTTTCTGAAAGTGTGGCTTCCAGTTAGAATTTGTAATACAGTATTATTTTATTACTTGTTCTATTACATTGTGAAAAAGCTCACCAATTATGAACCATTCAACAGATGATATATAAGTTAATTTGATAAAAAAACTGAATTGTTGTAGTGTTGGAAGTTATTTAAAGTTCTACACGCGTGATTGAAAAAATATCACTTTTTAGCTATTGTACTAAATCTATACTCAAGTTCTACTACTTGATTAAAAATCTACTACTAAAGTTTAGTAGTTTATTGTAAATAAAACATAGTTTTTTTAACAGTTCATGAGTTTTTTTTTCAAAAAAATAAAAATCTTTTGGCTAAACTTTCCTTATGTTTTCGATACTAAATCATGATTGATGTTTGATATTGTCACTTCTCAGTTGAGATAACCTTCATCGAAAACACTAGAGCTTCAACAGGAAACTGAGATAATTACAGAAACTATAAACTGAGAAAATTACAGTATTTCTAAATTAGTAGAAAGTTTCTTTTTTACTTCAAGGTTTTTCCTAAGAATCTTTCAAGATCGATTTTGATATTTAACAACAGACGATTCAGAATCTCAAACTGTTCAATGATAAGAATAATATTTTAAGAGTGGACCTGTCCAAATATGGAAATTCATTGCACGATGGAGGATATTATTTTAGCAAATGACAAAGCAGTCTCTGCGGCTAAATTTTGGAATAGTATTTGACTTGGTGTGCCTCCAGACACGAAAGAAGAAGAAGAAGAGTGGATGAAGAATTCATTCTGAAGCTGCTCAAGAATCATTCTAAATATTGTAGGTGCAATGGAAACCAATAGCGCGTGTCTCGGAATCTGGATTAAGACAAGCCACTAACCATTTCTGAAAAATAAATTACTATTACTATCAACAGTTTTTAGATGGAATATCTCATTTCTATTCCATATTTTAATTATTTTATTTCAATTGAATCAAACTCATGCGTAGGCTTAAAAGTCAATTAATTATCAATGTTCAGTTTGGCTGACTGATATTTATCAATTATGTTGATCAATAAAACTAATTGATAATAAAATGAGTATTATTTAGAGCTCCATTCATCACATTCAAATTGATTTACTTAAATATGGTACAGTAGTAGGCAATCCTCATTCGATAAATATATCTTCGAAAAAATTTGCATAAAACATTGAGTTTCATTGAAAAAGCTACCTCCCTTGTCGAAGAATACTCTATGAAAGATGCTGTTGCATCATTGTTACAAATAATCAGAATATATGCTCTTTGATTTTTATGTAAATCACTATTTATAATCGATTATAACCCAAAATCAGATTTTAAATTGATTTATCAATATTCTTTTGAATATATTCGCATTATTCGCTCCTATTTCTTCCTTCTAAACACAAAAATATCAGAAGAGAAAATCGTGTAGAATTTTACTTTAAGAAACTACTTCCTCTGTGAAGAATAGTACATGATTATAACTCTTCTGATAAAATTTCTCCATCAGAAATAATAATAATATCAATAATGAAAGGAAATGAGATATTGCAACCATCCAATTGCTTTTTAAATCCCGTCTTCCCGCTTCCCGCCCGGGCAAAACGTTTTTTGTGCAGCAGCATTCATCGAATTTCCTTACTAGCTATAATTCTGTTGTCAATAATTGCAGTAGCAGAAGTCTTCTACCTGAATATTCAGAAACCTTTCGATCACTGTCTTATTACTGTTGTGAACAATCAGTTTCAAATGAAATTTACAATCTGCTTCTTCAGATTCTGTAGCTGCAATAGCTGTGAAATCAGATTGATCCGTCGCCGTCTCAGTTCAGTTTTCAAGAAGTTGTTTACCATAATTATTTACGCAACGATCAGCTTAAAAAACGTGAATAGTGAAACAAGGAGATTGTTTTACCTCAATTCGTCGGCTTCTCAGTTCTGGTTTCAAGAATGTTGAGCATAAGAGTGTTAGAAAAGCATACGAATGTAACGAAACGAATTAACAGTAGCTGTGGCCCGTTCTCTTAAAAAAAGAAGGTCCATCAATGCCAACAGAGCCCAGAGCACACCAGAATGTTTTTCTGAGTGGTGGATGCTCTAGAGCCGAGTTGAAGAATTTGGACGAGTTGAAGAATGCAATCATTCAAGAAATTGCTGCCATCCCTGCAGAGATGAAATGACCTTGCCGACATAATTTTTCACAAATAACTTTTATTTAACTGAAATGGCAAATAATGAGCTTTGATTTTGTAAAGGCTAAATAAACATGCATTAATTGTAAAATTGGCTGAGTATTATTCAATTAAAAAACGTCCGTCTCTCGTGAGTCACTCTGTATTAGCTGTCATGTTAGTTGAGTCACAGCTCAAAGGACGTCGTTACTACCCATCAATAGATACAGTGAAGGCGCAAGGTATACTACCAGCTTCACATTGCGCTTGGACTAGAATATTATAGACTTACGCCCTTAACAGACAGGGCCCTCAAGATGAAAAGAGAAAATCGTTATACTTCCTGTTACCACTCCAAATTGTAGGTAACATAATACTTCTGCCTCCTTCTGATCATCGCAATATAATTTTCGAAAACTAAAGGATGTTAGTGGAGAATTTCTTTCAAGCTGGAATGAGAAAAACATGCAAAGGATTAATCAGAGTATAAATAATGAGTAACAACGACTTATTTTATGTGGCAGATGAACTTGATCTGATGGATGAGATAGAGGACATCGTGGTTGAGAATAAACAGCAACTCCACGTTGCTCTTAACAGCTGCAACTTATCAGTATTTTCTCTTAATATCAGGAGTGTTAGGAAGAACTTTGATGATCTGATGATTCAGCTAGAGGATAATTATGTCTTATGATTTCGATGTAATAATATTCACAGAATGCTGGATAAAAAATAATTATACACCTGAAGAAATGAAGAACTACACTATTTTTCACTCTTCAAATAACCGAAATCAGAATGATGGAGTAATCATACATGCAAAAAATTCTCTTAATTTGCAGTCAATGGAGTTGAACATCAGACAGGCCAACGTTCTTAATTTACAATTACAAACTTCAAAGGAGAAATATAATATACTAGCAATCTATAGATCCCCTTCCTCCCACAATATAACAGAGTTTTTAGAGGATTTGGAAACGGTGCTCAAAGGACTAAGAGGACAACTAATTATTTGCGCAGGAGACTTCAACATTAATCACATGCATTCTTCACATGCACGAATCCAATTCACAATCACTTAGTTCATATTATGTGATGCAAAAATTGGCTTCCTGTTCACATCCTTCCCTTTATCTTCCCTTTGACTCAAAACTGCTGATAATACGTTTCTTGTAATTGTACAGTATATAATTTTGTGGGGAAATCTTAAACCCCATAATCACATCCTTTAAAGTCCTCAACTATTTTTGTGTACCAAATTCAGTCTTTTTGGACCAGTCGTTCTCGAAAAATCTGTAGTAGAATTTCCCATGATTGAATGAATAATCTAAGTTTTTTCTTCTTAAAAATATTGATGGTTGTCAATAACTAATAAACTAACTAAGCAAATAACTAATCGCTTTTATCAAACTTGAATTGAAAATTTGAGTATACTATTTAAATAAATATTTCACAATATAACACACTATTTTATTTATTATGAATATTGAATGTCCTTGTTCAATAGAAAGAATCTGTTCATTGGATAAGAATGAGTGTAGAACACCCCTGACATCTAGACGGCGGAATAATGAAGTTGTTACTTGAATGACCCAGTAACTGCTGCCATATTAGAACATAATTCAGAACTAGCTGCGTTGTGCATTGCCGACCAATCAGGGAAGAGAGGCGGAGCTTAGAGGCGTGTCTGTAAAGATTGAAAGTCTGTAAACATTGCCGACCAATCAGGGAAGAGAGGCGGAGCTTAGAGGCGTGTCTGTAAAGATTGAAGCTGTAAATCACCCAGTAACTGCAGCGATCTACCGGTCGAATTCAGAACTAGCTGAGTCATTCATTGCTGGTCTATCACGAAATAGTAGGCGGAATTTGGAGGCTTCATGATTTACAAATTAGGCTACGATTCATGGAAGAATTTTAGACACAGTTCAAGCATTGTTCAAGTATTTAATTGCTGAATAAATAAATGAATAAAATATTCGTCTTGGAAAACACAATAAATGATTGAATCACCGTTTCTTGCTAGGTAGTGCTCAAAACAGATGGATGAATTAAAGTGAAAACGAAGAGTAGTGCAAGAGTAAAATGATGGTAAGAAAGGGGTAGAGAATGAGTGGTACGCTAGGAAAATAAGCAGGCAAAAAGAAGGATCGTGCTACAATAGAATTCAGCTATTGCAAACGCTTCAGCTGAAAGTGGCATATTTTTATCATTTCGAGCAACAAAAGAGCTGCAATGAAGCGTTTGAAGAAAGGTGCGATGAGGTGGCAGCAAGATGTGAATCAAACACTCGATTGGCTCTTTTTTCTGCCGTTACCTTTCAATCAAAAGTATATCTTCTTTTGATAATGGCCGCCTTTTGATGTAGCACCGCCAGATCACTGCCAGCTTTATAAACGTCTGAAAGAGCCAGCCAGATTTTTGATTAGAAAGTCAAGGTTTGATTAGGAACTCAATTACAAAGAAACGCTTTTACAGGCTAACCTCATAACGGCCTTTTAATCGTACTTTTGAAAATTAAGCCATTATCAGGAACGCCGCAGGCTGTTTTTCAGCAGAAATCATTTATACAATTAACATTAGTCCTCAGACAGCTATCTTATTCACATGTCTCATACCGATAAATCCTGTACAAGATGACTCCTTTCAACCAAGCGAAATTGAACTATCAAAAAAGTTGCACTCTTTTCTGCAATACCTTGATCGACTCCCAAAAATCAAAGCCTCAATCAAATGTAATAAAAAACAACATTTGTAATAAGTGAATGAATGAATTGAATTTTATTAGATTCCAAAGACAAATATAAGCATACAATTGTACAGATACAAAGCATACACTTAAGATAAATTATGAAATAAGGAATCAACTCTCACATGAACCGCAAGGTTTGTTTGTGAGATTTGAGTTCATATCAATATTATATTAAAATTAAAATTACAATAATATATAAAAAAATTTAAAGAAGAAGGAAATCTAATAATTTTTCATAGTAAATATTTATTTTAAATACTTGATTAAATGAAGCAATAGAAATACTAAAAAATTAAAGAGCAAAATTATGATTACTTTCGCATTCATTCACACACTTGCACACACAGTGGCGGCCCTGGAAATTGCGGGGCACAAGGCAAAGTTCAATAGCGAGGCTCTCTTAACTACTACTACCACTACATCTACCGTTATTTCATTCTCCAAGCCGTGGTTCACGGCTGTACGGGGCCCCTGAAGAACGCGGGGCCCCAGGCGCCACCTTTTTCACCTTCACATAGGGCCGCCTCTGTGCACACAGGAGAGAACACCAACACTCACACAAAACTACACCTGAAAAATGAATGTTTAAGCATAGATTGATTTGATGAGACTTGAACATTCGTCATCGTTGATGGAGCCTAACCACGATTGTATGATTCTCTTATAGTGTGGTAATGAGCAGTTAAAATCAGGATGGCTTATGCTAAGTGGAGCATTTCGCAAAATAACATGTATTAAATATGATGCATTCCTGTCACAAGCAGCGCGCGAATTGCGTTCTAGCCCTGAATAGTGGAGGAGAGAGCCTCTAGTGGGATAAGGATGGTTAGAAGTACTGTTATAATTAATTTTATTTTTAAAAGAAGATTTAGAGACTGTTCTCTAATTTTAAAATTCATTGTCCGCTATCGCGTTCAGCGCTCTCATTTACCTAAAGATTGTTATCATTTCGTGATCTATATTGTCAATAAATAAATTGGAAATTTCACCGGACAATCAAATAATTTGATTGAGGCATGTAAACGTCAATTCGCACTGACGATAAAGAAAATCGTGATTTAGTACTGCACAACATTCATTTTTGTTATCACTGAGTGCTGTGGCTAAGTGATAAGAGTGGTTACTGAAAGTGGTGAATGTTGCAAGCAAGCTGAGATGACATAAATAACTACTTTTCTCACTTTGTCGGGGCACCCGGCTTTGACGCTGTCGACAGCTTTTGTAGCGGAAAACAAGTAATTCAGGGAATTCCGCTTCGCTTCAACTGCAGCTAGCTTTATTGTCATTATTGTAGGCAGAAAAGCCCCGTCTCCATTGATCTGATATAATCAGAGACGAGAAGTGCAAATCTGATTCGATTATCAACAACGCAGCATCAGTTTTCAATTAATTCCGTTGTGTTGGCTCCTCATCGACATTATTTCTCTGTCGACCGATCTCGTAATACTGTTTTAACAACCGACCAATAACTCTGCTTTCCTTAAACGAACATATATTACATATAATGTAATACATTATGTAATACTACACATAATGTACATACACGAACATATTACATTGTATTCAATTCAATCAATCAATCAAACTCTTTATTCAAAACATACAATTTATGTACATGAATGCGTCATTGAATATATAAAACATATACAGGGTTGGTGAAAATCATGGAAACGGCCCAATATTCCCCATACGAAGGCAATTCGACGGCAGGTGACATTGGGGATCAATTGGTAGATCAGAGTTCTTATTCATATCTTCATAAATATCATTATATTTATCGTTCTCTCACAATTGGAAGGTCAAAGGTTTGTGATAAGAAGTAAGTGATTGTGTATAACTATATTTGAAAGAATAAAAATGGTTGAAACACTTTCATCTTCCTGGTTTATAATGGTCAAATAAATGTCAAGTGTATGTTGTTTCAAATCCGGCTGCTCTGTATAATATGACCGCGAAACAGCATTTTTCACGAACTGTTGTCGACGCAAAGTATTAAGTAGTCCCAAGAGAAAGAATCGTCACCTCTTTTTATAGGTCTGGTAAGTCGGATAGAGGTGAGGTCGATAGCTTCTTTATGGTAGATGGTATGGGCTTACAGCCCCTGAGAAAGCCTCTACAAATCCAAGTCTTACAGAGTTCAGGCTAACAGGTTTGACGGAACTGAAGAAGTGATTGTTATGTGACACAAGAGCAAGTAATTATGAGATTGTTGAAAGTTGTTCATCACTTCGACTATTATTCAGCATGGAGTTGCTTGTACCAATGTCATGTCAAGTGAGGATGAGCTAGAGCTAGTTGCAGGATCAATGTAAGTCAGGAAGAAGAAACTTGATATAAATACTGTACCTGTCTGTGGGATGCCACTAAGAACAAACTTCGCATATAACGTTCACAGTTCCCAACTTTATCCTTTCTTTCATCACATAAACTCTCTCAGTACACCAACGAAGGAGTTCATTTCAAAATTATAATTCATGACAATGTAATCTGAAGTGTGTTTTTGTAGTAAGAAATCACTGTGAAAAACCATAAAAAGTTGAATGCAGTCTACACAAAATTATTTTCCACGTGTTATTTATATTGTTCATCTTTACATAGTGGAAAACTTTTCACGAAGAAAACTGATATTTTTCTGGAGCGTAGTTCATTAAAGTTTTGATTGTCAACCTCAACATAGCGTTTTTTTCATCCGGTGTTGTAATGAGCGGGTCATGAGCGGATTTAATCACGTTTAGACTGACAATTTCACATTTTTATAATTTATTTATTTAAAAAATTACTTTTATGATAGAAAACTCCATTTAATCAATATAATGAAAATCTTATATATAGGCCCCTAAGAGTCCTTTATAACTCGTAGTTGAAAGTTATATACAGCGTAGTTTACTGTTTTGGACATAAGTAAAATACTGTATACACAACATTGTTGCACCATGAAGTGCGAATTTTGTGAATTCGCTTGATGTAGTGACTTTGGTCTGTTAGTGTATAGTATATACATACCTTCATAAATCTTGTACCTTGTGTAGCCAACAGCGGAGCAGCCGCTTTTGTGAGCCAAGATGTGCTGTCACTTGAGCATATATATTATCGAGCTTATATTGGTGACCGGTCTCTGGAGATTACTTGAACTGAAATAAATCTCACTGTACTCGATCAAGATATAAATGAGTTATTTCTGCTCCGATATCTTCTCCTCTTCTGTAAAAATCATCTTCCAACTATCAGGTGCTTCTGAAACATAAACTACATGAACACCGTGACATGAACGTTACTTGAACTTACACTCAACATTGAAGACAGTTCAATTTATTGTAATTTCACTCTCATTTTGAGTTTCACATAAAGTTTAATTTTGCTTTAGGCTTATTGCGAAAAGTCCTTTAAGCTTTTGGAAGCTTTTGGCCGTCAGGCCTACGTTTGCTGTGAGAAATGCAAGAGTGAAGTCAAATTGAAAGTGAACATTGCGTCATTACCTCTCCAACCTATTCTGAATAGTCGTGAACGTTATATAGGCCTATGTAAAGTAAGTGAAAGTGAATTTAGATGTTCGTTTTTATACTGATCTTGTTGATTTGTGTAATCAACAAACTCATGTAAATAGGAATAGTGAAGCTAATTAACAGGTGGATTTACTTAACTGTCCCCCCCGCCACAGTCATCACTATCTCTGTACTAACATTGCAAATGAAAAAATAACAAACAAAAACAAAAAACGTAATAATGAAACCAAGTGAACGTTAGCTCCTTTGGTGATCGTCTCTACTCTCTCTTTATCTCATGAACGTGTACAATCTCAGACCGCGTTGAAGTTCCATGTAATTTTCCTAGCTTCAATCGATTCCTTGTGAGAAGCTCTTGGATGATAAAAGGCGCTACAAATCGGCGATCTGCTCTAGTCCTTTTGTAATGGTTCTTTTCGCACACTATATCTCCAATTTCAATCTTTCCTTTTACCTGTTCTGCAGCTTAATTATGCCTTCAAAATTTGCTTGTGCGCTTCTCGTTGCTCGATTAACTCTACAGGTTGTAGAATAAATTCCTTTGTTGTAAGCAAATATTGCTCTTTGCTTTGATCAATCAGCCCCCAGGAGATAAAGATGTTCTGTTAGGGTACTATGCAATTTCTCCATCATGACATTGGATCTCAGGTGTCCTTTGTTGTAAAATGACTTGCTACTGTAATACAGCCTTCACTCAATTATTGCAGACTCGGTCCACAATTTACTCCCGTGGACTTTCATAATCCAAATAGTCTTATCAGATCCACTACTAAATATTTACCTGTCTTGTTTTCAAGAGGCCAAGCAGGGGCAAAATTAGTAAACCGATCTAATTTCCTTCCATCTAATAACAGTTTCTCCAACGCCTCGATGGTTATTAGTTCTTACAACATGATACTGTTTGATTATACTATTTTGCTATACCTATCTTCTACCGGGTTTACTTTTTATTACACTTTCATTAAATTTTATTTATAGTTACTACATGTTATACACATGAATAACAAGATTTCGATCCCTGGTTTTGGCACCAGTTAAGTAAGTAGTCTAGTAGTGAATTTAGATGTTTTCGTGTTCGTTCCAGTTTTTAAAATGATTTTGTTTATGTGTTTAATCAACAAACTCATGTAAATATAGTGAAGGTGGAAAACCTATTGAGTTTAACCTACTTGTATATTGTGCAAGTTGCTTCAAAAATGTGAAAACCCAAATGTCGCATATCACACAATAGAACTACTATCAGATGATACCTGAAAACTCGATTTTGATTGAAATAGATAAGATCTCAGATTTTTGCTTTACGCTCGGTTGAAAAGCAGATCGAAAATGGAATCTGCAATGCTGCACGAAAAATGATTCCACGAATAGCGAAAAATCATAGCTTTTCAATAAGAATATTGTTTTAAATTCATTCTACAAATCAGCTACGTCTTGAATGCATTCTTTAATATTATTCTAATTGTGGGCCAGTCATGAAGACTTTTCGTTTGAGTGAACCTTTTTCGCATTATTTTTCTTTGATCTTTTGTTATCTTCATCTTCTACTACTACTTCTCTCACCCTCAACTAATTGATTCCTACCTTATTCCTCTTTTTGCTCCTTCTCATTTCCTTCCCATACTCCTCTTTTTTATTTTTTCCGCAAATCGTTTTTTTCCAATTTTCACTCATTCCCTTCTTTTCATTCCCATTCAATCTGCTCTCATTTCACTAATTAAATAGAAGGCAGCTTCTTCTCCTCCTCCAATCACAACTACTCTTATCTTATCCCATCTCCTTCTACTTATTTTGCTTCCGTCCTCATCTTGTTCTTCTATTTTCTCCATTTCCTTCTTTCTTCTGCTACTTCTCCAATCCTCTTTTTCTCCTTCTAGGAGGCGGATATCTTCGTCTGCTTGCTCTGCTTCTGCTTCTTCTTTTTCACTCACTCTTCTATTCTACATCTGGATGGAGAAATAGGATAAATCTATTTGATGTATAGAAGACGAAAATCCTGCATTTGAAGTCTGCCAAAAGAATCAGATTCCCACTTCTTTTGATTTTTATGGAAATTCAATTTTGAAAGGCACGTTGATTCGAATTAAATTCAGTAAACCTTGAAATTGCTTCGTAACGCTGGTTAGGTGGGGTGTGTTGGGGGGGGGGGGGGGTGATGGAATTGCTTTCCCACGTAGAATGGGGTTGGCGAACAGTTTTGTAACTAAGTAATTAGATTCCTAGGTTTTGTCGACGACCGGTTGCCCCCCCCCCCCTTAGTAACAAAAGTGACCGCTGGTGTTTCAATATTACACTCATTCATCTTCTTCTGCCTCTCCACTCCATTCATCTCATTTGTCGTTAATTGAGTGTGATGCTAATAGAAATTGGCCGATAAGATATATACTGTATTATAGAAAGGCTTTAGGTGAAGGACGGATGATGATGATGATGATCTAGTCCCACACAATATAAATTAAATACAGGACAACATTCTTTGTACTCTGAACTATCACATCCCGACTGCGACTAATATGTATTACAATCACTGTTCCTATTCAACATACATTATTCAATCAAGCAGACCGCTTTATTCACACGACCAGCAATTAATGCCGCCATACGCTTACGTAGATACATTTAGTACAGTATTTAGTCAAGATAGCAAGTAGATCAAGTTACTGCAGTTGGTACTTTGTACAGGCAGTTCGTTCAAATCACACGTACCGCTTACCGCGATTAGCGATGGCGGTAACACCATAGAGAAAGCATACGTCAAGTAAGCTTGCGTATGCTTTCTCTATTGTAACACTAACTTATAATCTTCTCCGAAGCATATAATTGAAGGTACGAACCAACCATGTATGTTTATTATCATTTGATTTGAAAAATAATAAGTTTTCTTCAAATATTCGAATAATACATTGGAAGAAGACCGGTATGGAGGGATTAAGATAATTTTTTCTCTTGATAAGAAGTTTAAGGGGTGAACCAAACGAAGAAAGAACTGTAAGTTTTATCGAGGGTTTTATGGTAAAAGTTCGTTACAGTTAATAACCGAACCGATTTATTTGAATGAGCAGACGTTGTGGCCGCGATAACCCTTTTATCATCGATTTTCTTATTGACATGAAAGGGTAGTCAGTGAACCGATTTTCAAGTTTACAAAATCCAATTCGAATTCAAATAGAAGGAAGCTGTGGTTGGCTGCTAAGGGGAGGGGTTGTATTGTGTGGGGGGTATTGGTGATTTCACGCGCTATCAACAAGTTGAAGGAGATCGATGTTTTTAGAAATTGGTTGTTGTAATATTCGCGCGGGTTGTGTGGATATTGGATTAGAGAGAGCTCAGGAATAGAAATTACCATTTTCAAATTAAACCACATTGACAGACAGACAACCTTTGACACCAATCAATGTTTGCGACGCAATTTTCCTCACATCCATTGATTGAGGCACATGAAATATGATGACACGTCATTGTTCACAAAAAATATAACATGTCTATGACATTCAGAAACTTTCAAAACTGATCTGAATATATTAATTTATTCATTGATTCAAAGTGCTGTGGAACGACTTTTAGCATTAACCGATTTGGTCTCACGGTTTTAAGCATTGAAACAGACGCTACAGATGCCATATTATGATTTAGGAAAATACATATTTATTTTTAAATCTAAATGACAGAATTAATTTTTCAATGCGATTGATACTTCAGCGAAATACTTTTGATGTATTGAAAATAAATAAAGAAAGAAAGAAATTTTATTTTTCAAATCGACAAAATAAACAAGGAATGTAAAATATTACAAAAATGAAAAATAAAATGGATGCCACCCCTGAGTAAAAACTGTGTGGGGTCGATCTGATTATAATAACATAATTCATAAAACAAATATTTAGTATGATCCAGTAAATTAGATAAAGTAAATTAATTTAGGATAATAAAAAAACAGTGCAGAGCTCCTTATGATTTGACTAGATGTTTTATTTATATTTAATTGTAATGAATTTTGTACAAGGCATGCCTGAAGTATTCAAAAATCCCCTTGTAAAGACGTACATCTTTAATTGTTCATCTGTGTCCACTGCATAGCATATGACAGTGTCGTCGGCGTAAGAGGTTACAGTTCCATTGAATTGGCAGTTACACAGGTCATTAATATAAATTAGGAATAATTCACTAGGACTAAGTTGGTCTGTTTTGGGAAGAGGAGGGTTGTCGTAGTTGTTAAACATCGAGTTGAAGAGAAAGAAAGAAAAAGACTAACAATTGTTTCTACTTAGAAGTAGTCTAACTGATATAAAAGTTATTTGTTGGAGAGTGTTGAAGTTAGATGGAGCGCTGGTCACTATTATTGGCAAATCCGACGAAGCTTGCAACTAGCAACTTCGTCTTCTCGTTCAACTAAGTTCTTGATTTGACCAGACATGCTGCTGTTGCTGCTGCTACTGCTGCTTACTTACATCTGGTCTGTGCTGAGCTTTTCGCAAGTAGTTCCAGCTGTTTGACTAGTCGAAAAAGGTTTTTCAAGTTCTTTCCTGTAAAACTTTCCATGTAAATCTAAACATTTCAAACTTTTGGAGGGATAAGAATGGCAAAATTCCATACACTAGAATTCTTCAACTGAAAATGTACTTCACTTTGTATTTTTAAATCATTTTACCGCATGTGAAATGCTCTAGACTCTAGACCGTAGTGGAACACTCACTAAACCAAAAATATTATTATCGATATTACATTTTATTTTGAAACGTAGACTACTGAGTTCCGTTAGCTCTAAACATGGAAAATGATGTAGTTAATGCGTGGGTAATGAGAGGGGTGATGATGGGAGATGACGACTGTTTTTAGGCAGTCGGGACCGACGGCTTTTCGTCTACTCCGAAAGACGGGAGTGGTCGTTTCTTTCAAAATCCGTTCCGGCAACTGTATTCGATCTTGGAACCTTTGGCTTATCAGATAGGCGCTTATCGCCCTCGGCTATGGACCACTCCAAAGCTCTTCGGTAGAAATCTCTGATCGTCTTGGAATTTTTATGCTTGACTTTTTTTTAGTTTCAATTTCAAATTCACACCGACTGCGCCATGTTAAAATCAATTGATCTGAACTGAGTTTATTTATTCAATAACATACATTCATTAATTATAATCATCTGATAAATATAAACATATGGAATATCACAAAGTTCAAACATTTTGTATTGCAGTCAAGTTCAATTTGCTTGGAACGTTGCTCATCAGCAGGGCAGTAGCAGAAGCAATGCGATTCACATAACACTGTGAGTTTCAGGGATGGCAAGGGGACTCCCTATTTCAATCTCAGGTCTCAGCTAAGTGACATTGGAATGTGACAGGAGTAGTGCATTCCCCAATGTGCACAAATTACATTACATAGTGTCATTGACCTGAACTACCATTCCCCCATTGACTCCAGTTAATAGACCACTACGACTCCTCAAATCACTTTCAAAATTGTTATCTTGGTGATTGTAGAGTCCTCAATCACTTTCTCCTCAAATCACTTTCAAATCACTACGACTCCTCAAATCACTTTCAAAATTGTTATCTTGATGATTGTTAGAGGTGGCCGAGTGGGTCTCAATCCTAAAGCAGTTTTAATCAGAGTATAAAAACTTGTATGAAATTTTTCACATTAGTTGGAGCCAGTTGGATGGGTTGAAGCCAGATGACTAAACGTCAACCTAAACCGAATCTTTCTTATCCTCCCTATTACCCAAGCACAAGTCTTGAAATCATGTTGCTATCATCTTCAGGAAAAGAATTAAATTTGAGTCCAGCTTTCAAATCGTAATGGCTTCAAGATAAAAACTTTCTTTTGTGGAATCTGTTGTAGCCTATAGAACTGTAAATAGATATCGGAAATTCAAATGCAGTACTCAAAAAATAATTGCATATACTTTGTTTTCTTCTGATTACAATAATAAAATCTCAGAAAAAATTGTATATTTTTTATATTATTTTATTATCACGCTACGTTTTGATTTCATAATATTGAAACCGCGGCAAAATCGATTATATGATTATATCGTCGTATCGCATTAGTAAACACTTCAATCATTATTACCTTTATAAAACATGTGTGAATTACGTTATTGAATTTAATAGTTGTTCAACAGGTTTTTACTATTCTTCAATACTAAAAATTGTTTTTTTCAGATTTTCTGAAATGTTTCTTCAAATTCAGAACAGAAGTGTCTGTCTTTCTTAGGGAGCTTGTGTGAATTTGGGTCGCTCAATATTCGATACCAGTATAATTTACTAAACAATAATTTTACGTATGATATCGCTGAGATGGAGTGATAGGAATTCAAAATGTTATTCTGTGCGCGACCACAAACTTCTCCTGAACTTGACTGGATGTTGATTGCGCTAGTCAAACTTGATCAGCGTGGTTTGCGCGATGCGGCAAGGGTAAGCCGCGACTATTTCGATAGCAGAAGTGAACCTATAATAAAGTGCATGGAGGGGTGATTACATTTATCAAGCCACTAATCAACCAATCAATTTCATTCAATTACGGAGCTAATAAGCGCTCACATAGCCCACAAAGTAGCGAGTAGGCCTTCTTGCATTTTGAATAAGTCATCATTATAATCGTTTTCAGAGTGGACATTTGCGTGCCTCTCGGATTGATCATTATTCATTATTGATTTTACTCTGATGTCAATTTTATAAAGTTATGAGATCAATGTACAGAGAAGGAAAACCTTACTCATTTGTAGTTACTCCCCAATAAAATAATAAGTTATTACGAATCCTGATAGCTGCTATTCTATTCGGAGAAACAATCTTAAAAAACAAAAGAAATCGATGTTACAGCTGTAACTTGTTAAAGACTTGTTACAGCTGTAGTAGCCATTAGTGAGTTTGTTTTGTGTTTCAAAATTTGTCAATGTGGAATTACAAATTTTCGAAGAATTAAGATTAGTGATATTTTGGCAATTTTCGGTTTGGAACTTTTATCTCATCTTTAAAAATATTCAAAATTTGTTTTTGTTCAATTTATATTGAAACTGTTCATGTTGTATCGTACAATGCTTGATAAATATTTTTTATTTGAGAATAAATATTGTATGGATATTTTAAAAATTTTCAATCTCTGTAGCGGACGGGGGAGGGGTCGTAATCGGAATTTGACAAATCATTCATTCATCATGTTACATTGCCAATAATGATCTAGTAGTTCCCGTTCTAATTTGTAGTAGAGTATGGCTTGATGATTTCGAATTGGACGTCCAATATTGATTTCCAATCCTCTAATCTATTGATGAATAGAGACAGCAGTTGCAGATTGCACCATCGTGTATTGCATCATGAATTCTGATTATTGGAAATAAGAGTAGGATGGTGGATGAGGATTGGTGATAATGTTTCTTTGTGCTTGTTCTAGAGACGACATGAGCGTCCTTGCACTGATTGAACGTATAGCGAACCGATCACCAATATTGGTTTGTACTGTGAATATTCAAATTGGCTCCTCCATTCGCGTGTAGGAGTAATATTACAAGCATAGATTACAGGTTGACGTGCATACGACTTTGTTTTTCCTGAATCATTACTGTGGAACTGGAGTATTGCGATTTCAGAATTACACCTGTTGAATTTAATCAACCGCTATGTTTGATGATTAAAAGCGGAGAGACGTTTGATTTGCGGTTAGCACGTAGCAGAGTCAGCAGCAGCAGCTTCACCTTGAAATAGCTAATAACGTTGAAGATACAGTAGTAAGCTGTTGAGTCAGGAGATTCATTAGAAGTGTGGCGTGGATGGGGGGGGGGGCTCATGCTCTGCCTCTACACGCCAATCTCGTTTCTCTTTCAGTGGCTCCTATTGGCCAGCTGCAGCTTCAGACCCGAGTCTTTTGACAGCAAACAGCTCGATTTTACCTTTTCTGCTTCTCATCAGACGCCTCAAACATCGACCAGTGACCAGAGTATACAGGCCAGACCGGTAGTCTAAGCTTCTGTTTCAGAATTTTATTGAAAATTGGAATCTTCCAACTTCATCAAGAGCCGGTTTTTACTTTTAGAGGGAAACTGAATCTCATATCAGTAGATGTGATTGATATTCTTTCTCCAGTGGGTGTTTTCATTTTGTTTCTCTCTTCATTTGAAAAATTAAAATCCAGCAAACTTTCAACTTTCGAGTTGAATTGCTGGAGAAGTATTTTCACTTGTACAATATAAATAGATTATTATTATGAAAATATTAAATGGATATTTCAGCTTGATAATATAGAGGATTATGGATATGGGTTTTGAGACTAATTACTAACGAAATCTTTTAGCATGAAATAAAGGCAGTCATTCTGTTCTATTCTATGGTTTCTTATGTATTAGAAAGGCGTTCAATCAAAGAAAAATCAGGACGTTTTAAACTTACACTGTAGGAACATCCCTGGATATATGATGTTTTTATTAAACTAATGCACCAAATATAGTGGAGGAAGGATTTTTTAAAGGATTTTATAATATTTACTGGATCCTCTCAATTTAATTAACAAGTTGGAAATTTTATGAGATTTTCAGGTTTCAATGAGTTTAGTTTTTTCCTTTTCATTCCGAGCGAGTATTGAACTGCAAGTTACTATAACAACTAACTTCTAGTATAGAAATGAATCTTTACATGGTGCTTAGAATATAGTGTATGAATTATCGCTTAGTGCATGGAACGTTGAATCCTGTTCGATTTTAGCGCACTATAACGTTTCACTAATTCCCTTCTCTCGTCAAATCTATGAAAATTGAAACTTATTCCATGAGAATATTCAAAGTGACGGTATTTGTGGCTTTTAAGGACTGACTTGTTTCACGTTCCTAAGGTCACCAAACCTCAATTCTATTAACCACAATGCAAACTTTTTCGATTTCAGCTTTTCAGGAGAGAGGAACAAGCTTACTTCCAGATCACAGGACAAGGAATGGTGAGTGTGATACTCAGTATACAATAAATATATAAATATTTCATAATATTGTAAACTTTCCAGTGTGAGGATTCAAAATCATATATCTTATTTTCCATTTCCCAAAAAAATGAGATAATTCATTGAAATCATACTATACAAAGACAGTTAAATTATTTAACAAGTACAGTATTACAAGTATTTAATTAATTAACAAGAGTATTTTCCAACTTGTATACAATAACTGTATGAAGACAGTTGATTTTTTCCAGTGGGTTGATAAAATTATAGATAGAATTAAACAGTGATCATGTTTTACAATAAATTATCTCATATCTGGAATCATAGAGCACTTTTGTTATCATCAGGCAGCAATAAAAATTCAAGAATCATTTGAAAATAACCATCTGATATAATCAATGATTATATCATTGATATTCATCATGCTTTACGCAAAGTTCTATCATTTTTATCAAAAAGTTAAATTGAGCTTTTTTTAAAAGAAGATGAAAATTGATTTTTATTCTCAACAGCTTGTGCCAGACCAATCAATACTCCAGCACGAGCTAGTTGAGCGAGTCTCCGAAATGCAATCACGTTTACGTAGACCCGTAAACCGAAGAGAAAAATCTCCTGGAGGTTTCTAAAGGTGAATAGATCCTCCAATAGGGAAACTCTCTATCACAATAGGGAAATTCCATTGCCTGAAGCTATTAGTCTTGTCACTGCGTGGAGGCATTTCCACGATAAATTACATTATTGGAGATGGAAAGGTCTCGCTCTCCTATCGCCGACTACAGTCTGCCCTGATTTTTAACCAGATTAGTATTCGCTGTGTGGAGGGGATTTCGAAGGCGACCGAGGCGACAATAGCGGATGTCTTGTGCAATAATTCGGGTGAAAAATGATGATTATCACCATTGACTATCATCTCCTGTCATCTATCATCATCTCCTGTGATTAAAATGGGAGATGATAGGACTTATGAATTAAAAATGTCATATAAGTATTGTCACGTTCCCAATTGTATAAATACTGGTTGTAATAGTAATTGCGTATTTTTAGTTAGTTCTATTCCTGCCAAACTTCCAAACATAAATTGATTTAACAAAGTACTGGTTGAATCTGAAATGATGACCTCTGAAGTCTGAAGGGGAGAGGAGAAAGAATGTTGGTATTCAATGTTGCTCTAATCGGTATAGCGCAATCTCTGTTTACTCAACAAATTCCTTCCAGTGGTCATGATTTCGGATTCAAACAGTAACTGTATCTCAGTTTTGAATAAATCTAGTGAAAAGTACTTGCAAAATGTTGATAGCTCAAGTAATTGCAGATTAGATCATTCCTGTGAGTGGTAGATAGGACGCTTTATACTGCTTAACTACTTATAGGATGAGTATTGCTGATAACAGTGCGGTTATCGGTTATTTGTGCGGTGGTTGACGATGCATTTGATCAGCGATGTGCTCCATCATCACTTTACTGTTCACACTCATCATCACATAGCCTACGGCTACTGTTCCAGTCAGAAAACGTGACTATCCATGAATCGCACGTATCTCAGGTTAAGCCCCTCACATCCCACTTGTATGCTTAAAAGATTAGTTTGCTCCGATGCATGATATTTTTATCACAATCGGTGGATGGTTTCGAATCAAGGATACATATTGCCAGAGTTCTCGTGCTGGAATCCGCTTTGAGCAGCAGACTGGTGTGAGTTGAATTTGAAACCTTGAAATGATGATAGGATTAGAAAAACAGAATTTCCATTTTAGTATTCGAACCATCATGCATGGCAGAATATTTCAGTGTTGATGTGCTGCGAGAAAATAACCTTATTTTCAACTACATTTTCCATCAACATCGGGAGACAGGTGGTAAGGGCTGACCCTGTTTTTTCTCTCCCAAATCATTGATGATCATGTTTCTTTAATCTTATTCAATCCATAAAAAAGCGAAATGGCACTCACTCACTCATTCATCAGCAGAACTGAAAATCTACTGAACCAAATGCGTTCAAATTTGGCATGCATTTTCAGTTGGAGCTTTAGACGCGCACTAAGAACGGATTTTGAAAATATCCCAAAGATACGCCCAATATTCGCGTTTTACGCCAGAAATATATATAAAAGGTCTGATATTGACGTTTTCACAGTTTCTCTGTACGTTATTGAGGCGTTTTTTATCGACATATGGATGTTTACTGTGTCTACGAGGGCGAAGCGCTCACTATGTCAATGGTTGCCAGGGGTCCAGGGGGCGGAGCCCCCTGGCTAGCCTGCTGGCTAGTGAATAAATAAATTTAGATGGCCAGAAAATGATAATGGATTATTACAATACTATGATGGAGAGAATTTTAGTGATTGTAATCGTAATGCAATGTTAATAATCATAAATGACGTTTTGATGTGACTATAATATTAGCATATACGCCATGATCCAACAGTCAACTACTACTCAAGCTGTTTCATGAAAATTTGAAATCTGAAATTTTATGATAGTGACAAATATCTATTAAAACTTCTATCACATATCATTCTATCTATCGGTGTGCTTGGAGTTTGAATATATTCATTGTAATAAATCAATTTAAAGTAAATTTAACTACTGTAATAAAAGTTATCAGAAAAGAAAAAATACGTCCATAGAATGATTTATTATGAAATAATAATCCATTATCAGTCAAAAGAGTGAAATATAATTTTATTATTCTATCCAGCCCCCCTGAATGAGTTGTTGGAAATAATAAAGTTTCTTATTTTGGGCACCAGAGTGCATTAAAGATGGGTAAACACGTGACGTATTTACTCGTCTCGGCCCACCTCTCTTTTCACAACTATACCTTAGGGAGTTAGTAGCCTACTTAGTGAAATGTGCATCCTTGGATGAAGGCTATATGAATAATGTATGCAATAGTGAAATTGCTCAGTCAGGCACAACCATGCTGTGATATCAACACCAACAAAAACCGTGTCATTCTAAAAGCACACTTGAAGGCTTTCAAGTTGCTACGTTTCTAGTTCAAATTGAATTGCCACAAGAGGCTTGTTGGGCGGAGGGATTTCATACTTAAAAGTAAGCCGATGTGTTTATCTAGAAATGCTCTAGGGAAGGACAGAGACTCAAACTAATTAAATAGTGTTCAACTCCGCTATAATGTACAAGATTATCTCTAGGTACTAGAAGGTTATTTTATCTCAAAGAAGTGTCCATATTTTAGAATAAACTCAATAATTGAAAGGTACTCTGCTTCGCAATAATGTAAAGGTTAAAAATTATTATATTTCAATTGATCTAATTCTGGAGTGAATATGGACAAAATTAAATCCAAAAGTGTTCTATTCAGCTATACACGATTTTAGAAATAGATTTCGTACAATCATAAATCAAGTAATTCGCCCAAAACGGGTGGCTACAGGTAAGCTCTCACCGGTTTTAACCTTTCTTGGTAGCTAACCTCGCTAGTAGGTTAGCAGCATAGAGAGCCTGTGCCACCTCCCTTAGTACATAGTATCGAGGCTAACGTTTGTCAATTGCCTCCCGCCCAAAACCATATACGAAAAAGCAAGTAATCAAGAAAATATCTTGCACAATACACTAGTAGGCGTATTATTTATGAATCAATAAGCGGAGAGGTTTTTTGAATACATAATTGATAAATGAGAAGCAGATTTGGAAGTAAATAAGGAAACAATGTGGAAGAAAAACGAAAATAATCTATAATTTATAATAATAAGTTTCATGAAGCTGACTTTTCACAGTGCCACCATCTTACACCCAATCTTCATATTTTTTTATCAATA
This sequence comes from Laodelphax striatellus, assembly GCA_017141395.1. Classification (NCBI taxonomy): domain Eukaryota; kingdom Metazoa; phylum Arthropoda; class Insecta; order Hemiptera; family Delphacidae; genus Laodelphax; species Laodelphax striatellus. The sequence goes on from CM029544.1 coordinate 25,731,841, forward strand.
TTTACTCCAAATCAATATGAATTTGTCAATCTTAATAAGTTGTTTATATTCAATTTGAAAGGTGGTTTCAAAGTATTGGTTGGAGAAACCACACCAAACGACACCCGAAAAGGCTACATACATATATACTGTACTATCGTGTTTCATGATTCATCTATATTTACGCATCTAAATCTCTACCTTTGATGTAGGTTATAATTATGACAAAAAAAATATTGAGACTACGTTCGAAGTTGGAGTTCCGAGAACAATCACTCTCGCAGTGAAAGATGATGGCACAACAGCCACTGATTTAGCTCCATCATGTCCTCAACTCGCAAATCACGTGCACGGCTTAAACCCACGCACGCTTGTAAAGTTTGCTAGTTCTGGCAGAATCTGAGCTCGTTTCAAATCACTGCTGGTATGATATTTAGTCGAGAGAGAGCGGATGCCCTTCTCATTCATTGATGATTCATACTTCTACACTACCTACACTCTTGAAAACATCTGAATGATATTTAAATAAACAAAAAATCGCCGGTTTGAAGAGTTACAGAGCAGAACGAGTGGGAGTGGGATGTTTCAAATTTAGAGAATGTACTAAAGTGATTTCAAGTTGGAAGAATGATTTTTTTTGTTACCCTTGATAGAAGGAAAGTATTTATTAAAATCATAGGCTTGTCATGTATGAAAAGTGCCTCTTTTCCATACCAGGGCCTTGCAGCCGAACAAGATAGGAAAAATCAGCTACAGTACCTATGGCTCAATATCTCGAATGTTATCCCGGTGATTCTATCTAGTCTACAACGAAACGTATTGTGCGTTAGACGCAGCGACCACATAATACATATTTGTATTATGTGGTCGCTGGTTAGACGGCTGGAAACGTTTGCGAGTCCCACATATTCCAAGCTTCGGGCACTTAGCTGGCGCTTCGTGCATAAACTTCCACTTCATTCATAATGTTCAACTGGCAAAACGGGGTTTTCCAGCCAAGTAACTGAACGTAATTGTAAATTGTAATATCCTATTGTCGATCCAATCTGTTCATGTTTTGTGTATATTGTTCAGAGTGTGGACTCTGGATTTATTGGTGAAGGATTTTTTTTTAAATTCAAGCCTTGAGACTGCAACTCTTTCATAAAAATGTAGCTGAGATGAGTATTGATATCAGGCAGGATGAATGTACTGAAAATGACACTGGATAGAAGGATAGAAATATTATATAGAGGGATTAAAATGGGATATTGTTAATAAAAATTATAACTATCTTCATTCATTAACAGTTTTCGCTGTGAGCATCTATGGTGCAGCGCTCTGGCGGATGATCAATTCAAAACTGAGATCCGATTTCTTTGTTGAATCCATTTACGTTTCGAAATATGGAAGGAATAGAAGACACAATTACTATTGTGAATGGTATTTATACAATCAGGAATGCGACAATACAAAGCATTGTAAATGCTTATTCCCTATCCTTTTCATGTTAAATTTCCCGTTTTCGTTCACAAAAATTCTGCGTGAGCGCTGGGGTCAATTTTATTATCCCCACCACCTACGTGCACACCAAGGTTAGTTCTCTCTACTAACCTTGCGTGCACACAGCGAATAGAAGCTTTCACGTACGAAAACGATGACAACATGACAAAATGCGAAGAAAAATATTAATAGGCAGATATCAGCAGAAATTTGATCGATTCGGCGAATACTGCTCGTTGCAATTCTGGCAGCTGTCATTGCATTCACAACTGACAACAGCACACAAGACAAATACGCAAATAATCTCAATTCTTCATTATACAATTTGCTGAGTTGCGTCTACTCACAAAAAGAAAGTAGAAAATATTTCAGAACTGATATCATTTTATCGATTTGGCCTACTACTGTATCACCAAAAGAAGTGAAAGCCAAACCTCATTTTGCTTGAATAATAATAAAATTATTATTATTGGTAAAATCTTGTTTAGACGATGCCAGTAGGTAGCCTTCAAAATCAAGCTATTCATCTCCCCCTAAGTTACAGTAATCTGTTTAAAAACTTAAAAACTTAATTTTTTACCTGAAAATTCTATAATATACATTATAAATATAGTAATTATTGTGATTTATATAATATTATATTTGGATGCTCTACGCGGTTGTTTAACAAAGCAAGCATCTACAACTATAATGCATTTTGGTTACTAATTAAATTCGAATTCAATTCTCTATTTTGGATGAACGTTTTGATTGTAACTTCAACGTAATTTCAGAAATATTCAACAGTAATGGTGATGAGAGTGAGTATTGATTGGGATTGGACAGGTGGTGTTCTGCCAGTCACGAATCTGCTCACTGAGGTAGGAGACCACTTGGTAAACATTTCAAACTCTCAGATACTCGCTTTCGAAATCACTTCTCGTCTCGATGGAGCCCATCTGGAAATGAAGTTCTATTCAACTCATAATCATCATCAGCATCATTTTCAGCATCAGCATCCGCTAGGAACTTCACTAACTTTGGAATTTGGAAATTGTTCTGGCATAACGCGTTGGCTTGCTGTTTGTTCAACAGCTTGAAAATTTTATACTTAAATGAAATTCCTATATTCTAGTGAGTATAACCTGTTTCCTCAATATTTATGATAAAGCTTTGCCATTTTTTGAGGGTCTAACGGAACTGAAAGTACGTTATCAATGCAATGACACTGGAAGGCAAAGAGGAGGTAAACATCTAAACGGTTACATTCTAATTCTGCTATACATTTCTCAGTTTAAAAAGTTCACATTCCCTAACCCACTTTGGGTGAGCTTCAAATATTCTCACACACTTTGAATGAACGAAATTCGTTTAAAAAAACTTGTGTGAACATAATGATAAGTTGGTATGTCATAGATGAGTATCTCTCTCATGCATCAAAATATGGACAAACCTTCAGATAGCCTGACGAAGCCTGATTAGTTTGCTAGTAGATTTTTCTTGAAAAACATAATTTTAGACAAAATGGATGGTATATTAATCAGGATGAAAATTCAAATAAGATAGAGGGTTGTAAGAAGTTATTAAATAGTTCTTGGGGGATGACCAGCTCCAGTAAAAATATTCAATTTACAATTCGGCATTCATAGAGTAATGGAAAATAAATATAGGCTACACAAAATAAATTAATCAGACAAATGCAATTGTTGATATTTGAATGATAAATTTACTGGACCGTGTATTTCAATAGTTCCAACAAGAAAAATTACAAAACAGACAATTTTTTACGCTCAAATAGTCTGAGATTAATTATTATCACAGGCTAGAGGCTGAAAGGTATTTTACGGTGATTTGTCCTGCAGGCTCGCTGCCTGTGTCTTATCACAAAAGCTGATGATTACATCCTCCAATTTCAACAAAGTGAGCGCTACATAACACTGACATACATGCGTTGTATACACAGAGTAGAATAAAGTGTGCGAGGTCATAACACATGAGGTCATGATATACAAGAGAACATGTTGGTCGTCAGCATGGCTTGATAAGGGCACTGTTTACCATGTACGTGGCGAGTGAGTGGGTGTGTGAGTAGTAGTGAAACCCACACAACAGGGTTGCTTGTGGATTAGGCCCGAATAGCCTCCTCCCTCACCCCACACCCCACCATATCTCCACCATTGAAAAGTACATTCTACCCCTTTTCGAATTCAATTTCCACGCCTGGTAAATGACAATAAATCTACATGATGCCTGCTTTGTTCAGTCAAGCTGAAAAAACTTGGGTCACCACCTACAAAAAAAATCTACAATGTGTCTTCGGTCGCATGGAATATTGATGAACCTTTTTCTCTTCGTGCCTAATCCACAAAGAAAAATTGAAAAAGAATTTTCGCGCTGTGTTTGATTCATTTATGAAATGTATGCGCATGACGTTTACTTACCGCGACCCACTGATGTATTATGCCGAGCCATGCTTCAATGCGAACAAAAATAGAAAACATCGTCATTCAACCTTCAACAGAATAGATGCTCCACATGCACAATTTAGCTCATCAATACAACAATTGAATAGTAGAGCCAATTCAATTTTCAACTCTCTGAAATGAAGGTTCCTTCAACATATTTATGTGCAACCGTGGTACTAAGATAAGGAATGTTGATTAAACCTCAATACTTCAATGATTTTCTATTCATTGGTCATTGAGGACACTGATGATGAGTGGTAGAATAAACCCTTCAGTCTTAACGTCACTTTATAGGACCCCATATAGGAATATGTAGCGTTTCGTCCGACACCCAGATTCTTGGAAATTAGATGCGTTTCGACCGACACCCAAATTCTTGGAAATTAGTAGCGTTTCGTCTGACTGGTTTTCACGCTTCTGTGAGCATTACCAACGAGTAGCGTTTGTCCGATTATTGAGTCTTCTACCTGACTTTAGAAACCCTTCTATCACTGGCTAATTACTGTTGTTAACAATTAGTATCAAATGAAATAGTCCGAGGGCAAATGTAATCCCGTGGGAAATTCCAGAGCTCTTTTATAGAGCTCTGGAATCTATGCAGATATATTTATTAGGACTAGTATAATGAGAAAATCCATGATGGCCAGTCAGCCGCATACGCAAACTCTCAAAAACAAGATGGCCGCCATAATTCATTAGTTCGTCTGTAATTTGATCAATATTGAAGATATCTGAATTTTCTTCGCACCAAAATGTTAACGATAAAATTCTTTACAAGTTTTGCATCTAACATTCTCCTGAGGCATATTAAATTAGTTATGAATTTTCAAAAACCGAAGATAGAAAAAATTGAACCAATTTTTGGTTTTTTTTTTAACATTACGCTATTATAAAAATGGTTATGAAGACACGATAGATTTAGACAGACATAAATTTTGTTATAATAAATAGACTAATGAATTTATCAGTCTTAAATGGAATATGAGATAGTTATATCTATCTATAGGTATATCTTGATCTATAGCTGCACCTATATAGATACACCTATATATTATTATATAGTATATATAGTATACCCTCCCAGTGGTAGAAGGCGAGTCTAATCGGTGAGATTAGATAATAGACGGCGCCTACCACTCCTGTTTTAACGGTGACCCGGTGACCGGCTCCTCTAAGTAAAATTTATAAGCTTCAAAATCGTCTCTGGGTGGTTCGGAACCCTACATAAAGCTGTAGGTCCATTCATCTCTCATCATTATCAACATCATCATCATCATCCTTCCCATTACCCACGAACACGCACAAGCCTAGAGCTTATGTGGGCATCGTCCCCAGCAAAAGTGTAGCTATATATATAATATAGATAGGTACAGGTGGAATAAACAATATCTATACAGATGAATAGCGCTAATTGTAACTGATCTCAGCCTTTCTGTTGAACAATGACCAACCACCTGTTGGAAACACCTGATTCTACCATAGAGAAGAGATAGTCGAGTAAATAGTAGACTGACTCTAATCTTTTATCTATGATTCTACCTGCTAAGAGCCCCCCTCCCTCATGTCGGAACCCTTTGAGTAGCAAAAGTTATTAGTGGCAAAAATACTCTTGGTAGCATCGCTCCGGACAAAGTTGGTGAGAGACAGTTCGAATAGAATGTTTTTTTGCTTCAAATGAACAACTTTGAATCAATATTATTTTAATTGATATAATTATTTATGACATGTATTTTCCATGTGGGTTGTCAATGCTAGTGTGGATAATACAGTTTGGGAGGATAAACTACTTTTGAGAAATACATGGTTTCTAATATTTGAAATAAGTGGGATTGGGAGGTGGGAGAATATTTCGGAGGAAACCCAAGTTGAAGGATGCAACGTAGTGGAAAACATTTTACCGTTGACGTGAGTCGTGAATGTCCATCACAATGCAAATGCCTCGCCCCGTAGCATTATTATTTGCACTCTGGTTTATGGTTTGGTTTGAATCTCTCACTCAGGCGCGTTATCTCACTCACTCTCTCTCTCTCTCTCTGTGTGGCTTGCTTGCTTGGTTTGGCTTCTAGAATAGACTCTTGATCCCACTATATCAGCCAGCCGTCAGTCGCAGTGATAAAGCAATCCTTTATCACTGTCAATCCACAATTTGTACTATAGTAGACTGCCTGAGCCTTCCCTCCCCAGTTAGCTTTCACAATCAGAAGGTTTGTTCACCGTCCAAGTGCTGGCTTCAAAAACAAATTAGTCCCTAACTAAATCTATTCACCTACCAATTAGTCTGATTATCGGCTAATATCATCACTGCAAGACAAACAAACAAAGGTGATAAGGACAAACAAATAAAGGTAACTCATGTAAGAAATAGAATATTATGACCAAACTCTGTTATTCCGTATTTTATCATCCATTTTATTCATGAACTACTACGCTACCTTTGTACAGTTAAAATACTGCAGCCATTAAAATAACTATCAAACAATTACTGTTACTATTAAATGACTATTTAAATTAAAATCAAGCTTATAGCATTAGAGACCGACTGCCCCAAAGCCAATTGAATTTTACCGCCGTAAATTAATGATGCAACGAGACTTAGTTAACGGACATAGAATCAGCTTACGGCTGACGGACCTGTAGTCACTTCGAGTCACATCTATCAATAATTGATTCTATCATCTTCATAAAAACTTTCTAGTGAACACCTCATGAAAGAGTCAGTTCAGATCACTGGGTCACTCCAGTGGCGGATCTAGAATTACTTTTTGGGAAGACTTCTACCGGTGAGACTGGGGGGCCGGGAGGGGGGTCTTGAAATACCTCTGGAAAAGGAAATAAGTATGGTCGAGAAACCTCCCTAAGGAAATTTGCTTTTCATAAATTCCATTCCCAGCTCCTCTCAAACTACTCTAGTTAGTTGAATTTATTAGTTCTCATAATATAATTTTATACTGATTTTTGGTCAGTGGCGGCTGGTGAGGAAAAGTATTGGGGGTGCTGCAGCGGAAAATTGAGGTAAAAAGCATGTATTTAGAAACTTGTAGGATCTCACCTCCAGCGATTAGACACAGAAAACAAAATAAATTTTATTTGTATAAAGCATGAGCTTATACAAAAGTTGCAATTTCTAACAAGCGATTACATAACATAGATAATAATAATAATTTCAATAATAATAATAATAACTAATTAATAATTCAGTGTGTCAGAATAGCGATTTGCTCATGGTTGCATTGTTTGCAAAATAAGCTATTCGAGCTTGGCTATTCCGTATCACGTGATTCCATGAATGCTGTTACAGCTTCTCTGCTAGCCTAGCCTCTGAGAAATGTGTACAGAAACTGCAACCGACCAACATAAACAGCAACATTCTGTTTGCACTTGAGAAAGGTATGCGTGCGCATAGGAGTGTTGTGTCCACTTCCGAGAGAAGCGTATATCATCGGAATTGCATTGTTGGTTCTAGAGAAGCTGGAGCTTCTAATGCTTTCTTCTCTGAATTTATCTCTGCTCGCCACTCGCAGCTGTCTATTCAAGACACCGCCAGCCGCCAGCGGCTAGAATGCTGCTGGCCAACTGTTATTCTAATCTATACAATAATTCGTTTGAGGGCTTCAAAAAGAAATGAGAAATTTAGTACGTAACATGCCGAGCATTTCATTATTGTTGTGGGTCGTCAGAAACGGCTTTGGATTGAAAACTGAATGAAGAATGCATTTTTCTTAAAACCGTTCTAATTCCTCAAAGTGATCTCATCTTCTCAAATTAAATTTCTGCAACTTATCCAACAGAGCAGCGGTTCACCCACTATGCGTTCATATTTCATTTTCCTCCACCTACTATCTAAAGTCGCACTTTACTCCCTGGAATCGAATACTAAAGTATCACTTTTTCTCCCTAGGGAATAAAGTGACCACTTTACTCTCTAGGGACTAAAAGTAACTCCATTTAAATAACATGGGAAGCATCTCTATGATATTTTGCGACTAATGTTTGAGACTCAGCCATTGGAAATCAGTATACTGTAGAACAGTACACAGTATAGAGTACACTGTTCGGAGATAGAAAGCTTGTTTACGTTGGTATAGGTTATGTTGAAAACCATAGCGGAAACGATGAGAACAGCCGCGAAAACGAAAGAAAAACAAAATGAATTGAAAACCAAGATGTGAAAAAACAGAGAATAATTCAGAGGATATCCAAAAAATAAGAAAAGATAATACATCACAAAAATAATTGAAATAACAATACTGAAAATTGAAACGACAACCATCAAATTGAGATGCAGCAACAAAACTCACAGAGGCAGTGGCTACGCAGAACACATCCGCAGCCTGTCAAAGCTAACCTAAAAACTAAAGCATTGCAGACAATTGCATTATAAGGTAAAATTAAATTATATATTTCCTTACGTAGCCTGTTAATGTAGGTGGAGGAAAATTTTGTGTGCATCACGGGACTAATGTACTTTTTCTCCCTCAGGAAATTGCTGCCCTCGGCTACGCCTCGGGCATCAACAGTTTCCCTCAGGGAGAAAAAGTTGCACTTTAGTCCCTAGATGCACAAATAACTATTTCTCAATACTTCAGTAAAAGTAAATTAGTGGATTTGGTTATATATGGACAGTGCCTCTTCCCCGTACTAGATCAGGAAAATCAGCTGAAAATTAGGGTCCTGTTGCCCAGAGTACAAGATGGGAAGAATCAGCTGGAGTGCACTGAGTACATATGGGTTAATATCCATCTAGAATATTATCCCATTCAGCGTCTGTATCAAGTGTGATGAAAAGTATCGTACGTTACACAGCATAATCTATCCGTATGTTGGACTGACAAATCGTAGTTTTCCAGTCTAGTAACGTAATACACTATTCTGATCTAGTAACCCTAGCCAGCGACCACATGTAATAAAAACAGACGAAGCCATTCTTCAAAGCCTATACTACTATTCTTAAAGCGTTACAAGAGATAAAGTAACATAGAAAATTGTCAAGATTATAAGATGTCAAGATTACTCTCATCATCAAATTTCCAATCCACTACTGAAATATCGCACCAATGAACAGATTCAATCTGAAAAGTTGAAAACTACTGTGGAAAGAGGTTGAAATTGTGAGTCTTCTCTATGTGTGTATGTGTGGGTGTGTTAATGTGGTGTTTGTGTGTATTTGTTTGGTTTTGGAGTGCGTGTCGCAAATTGTATTCAAGTGTTGTGTTGAAACCATTTGGGCTTTAGAATTCAATTGAGCTGAAAGGTATGTGGTTGAGTGGTTTTGGTTTGGCATTGGCGTTGGCCCTAAAGTCGTAGCAGCAATGAGTCGTGCGAACGTGGAATACAAAACAATCACACGGGGAACGTGCGACGGACGGCAAATTAAATAAATTCGTCGACTGTGTTGCGTGGACCGCAGGCGCAGGTTACCGCGTCGCGTCACAACCATTTCATGCAATTGAAATTGCAATGCAATTAGTTCCAAATTATGATACGGTCATTTGTGAATTTAATACTGTGATAACTTTCGTTCAATAAAATAAAGCCAATGCCATAATGGAATACATGCCATGATTAAATATATTGCTAATACGCTTGCGGTGCTGGAATGTAAAATATGATAAATTCTGAATAAATTTATAGTAAATGAATTTCAATCCTAGTAATCTGTAGAGAAAGCTTTACATAGGTGATTCAGCATAATGACTAGATGTGAAAAAAATAAATTTTTATAAGGATTCTCCAGCTGTCACCTTTCAATGACACACGATTTTTTTTCAAATCATATCAAAATTGTATTTTTATCCTTCAAATTCGAGGATACTTTCCTGCCACAATTAGTATACAGGGTGTCCCACCAAGGCTGTTATAGCCATTAGTAGGCTAATACATTCTACATGACTTCAAGAATCGCGATTAATGAACATATCACATTTGAAAAATCATTACTACATTCCAACTTCTTTAATCCTGATTTTTTAAGTTTGGATATGTTTGAGGCTATTAGTTAACAAGACATTTTCATTAATAATAATAATCATTGTCAATTTTCATTTTTCATTGACAAGAAATGCTGGTTCATGAATTCAATAACGCAATAAGGTTCATGTTTGAACCTTTTGATCTTGAAAAATGATGGACTTGTTTCATTGATTTCCTTAGCCAAATTTACTTCAGATAAGATCGTTTTTATACCATTTTTCACTCACAACAAATTTATCAAATTGTAGATTCGTATTCATAAACACCCAATAAAATTGATTATATTTTTAGTAGAAAAATCACATTCAATAAGATATCTTGTCACAGATTGTTGCCTGAATTTGAACATTTTAGAGAAAAATAAATTTTCTCTCGTTAACGGAAAAATATTATTGAAATTCTAGAACCATCTTGAAAAACCATGTTTTTGAACTTTGATCTAATAGACAAATAGACAACGCTTAATGATAGATTTCCACACGAAAAGCACATTACTCTCGATTCATTTCTTGGGTTTCATCAGGCATTATCAATTCAAATTCAGAATCAGCAAAATGAGGAAGTTTGATAAGCTGATTCGAAATAGTTGATCCGAGTTTGTGCAGCCCAGCATAATAATACATACTTGGAATATACAACTTTGTGGATGGCTTTGGATATTCCAACAAATGGAGAGTTCACCATTGGAAAAAGTCGTATCCGAAAGATTAATGAAATGACTCCTTAAATTGGTGGCTACAAAACACGCGAGGATATCTTCAAGATACACTCTCTAACTCTCGACGACTCAGTTTAAACATGTTCAAACAAGTTAAAACAGTTTAAACAAGCTTAAACATGTTCGTTGATTGTTATTCACGTTCAAAGTTTGAAATACCTGCTTGCCTCACCCTTGTGCAGGCTTTTTGGGAATGAGGTTGGATTTGTTTTTGCTCGTATATGAAACTGAACTTAGAACAAGTGTTGAATCATAGCCGGCTGCTGCTGCTCCATTTTCGAAGCATCACTGTCCAATAAATCTTCTCAAGTGACAGCATATAGATTATGCAATTGAAATTCACTGACTACTAATGTGAAGGCCATATGCCTAGAAAGTTGATAAACTGCAGTCATGGCGCCAAATGGAAGATCGGAACAGATCACTGTAAAAGATTGTTAAGCGACAGTAGTGCATTATTCACCAATTTCACTAACTTTCACTGGACCTTTCTAGTTTGCTGAATTTTCTATTGGGCGAAAAACGCAACTCCAATTTATTTATTGCTTTCATTTATTTTATTGCGATTTTTGCAATTTATCGATCTAATGTGACAACTCTACATTGACCGCTGTTTCTGGATATGCATATACGCGGCCGGCGTATATGCATAAACATATTTATTACTTGGCGAAAGTTTTGACAGGTTTATTACATTGACCGCTGTTTCTGGATATGCATATATAGCAGGATCCAATTAACTTGTCAGAAATCAGCTGTTCCAGTAATAATTAAACAGTGATTTCGACACAATAATCAAAAGGCTTGAAAGTCTTAAATACCTTTTTAAAGTCTTTAAAAGACCTTTCTAAAGAAGACCTTTGCGAGATTCAGCATTGTATTGTAATCATGTGCTCGTCGATCATATGTTTTATGACAAGTTAAATGGATCCTGCTATACGCGGCCGGCGTATATGCATAAACATATTTATTACTTGGCGAAAGTTTTGACAGGCCTAATTGAATTTCAATAACTAATCGAATTGAATAATTAAGAGCATATTCATGAGAGAATATGAAAATAACTTCTGAAACACTACTTCAAATATAGGCTAGGATATTGCACTGAAATGATTCAAATAAGGATAATATTAACAGGGTTGGATGTTTTCTTCTTGAATGAACGTATTCGTTTATTTTGGTACTGAAATTATTCAAATGAGTTGCGCAGAGTTTTTATTTAATTACATTAGGACTGTTTTCCTTCAATATTTAATTAGACATTTTTGTTGTGTGAGTGTGCTGAAAATGTGTTGGTTGGCGTTGGCAGTTGCAAGTAGGGAGGCAACAGGCAAAGGGCCTGCATAATAATGAAAGGATTATTTCGCGCAACGCTAAATGAAACAATTAGTTTCTGGCAAGAGAAGCACGAGCCATTTATTCCTCTCTGTTGCATAGCTCTGTTCTCTCCGCAAGCTCGAAATAAAATCTTTTCTGAATACAAAGGGGAGAAAATGAAATTATTTTTCCGATGGAACAGAAAGGCGCCAACACCGATAGAGGGGGGACGAGAGCCCAGCAAATACTATAACGAAGAAACAGAATTGCCAACAAAAGTTCAGCAAATAACGTGATACCACTAACATTGGAGATGGAGATGAAAATTCGGCCCACGCTTTTTCATGTTTTTTGTTGACCGAAAGTAAAGAACGGTCGAACCGGAAACGATTTTTAAAATGTGCCACTATTCTAATAATAATGTGAGGATTTTTATGCAACTCTCACCAGCGGGCAAAGAGTTTTCTTTTTGCTGGTGATGCCTAACATAAGATATTAGTTATGTTTTTCTTCTTAAATATGTATACATGTATAATATTATGTTTATCTTATTTTTATTTTTGCACATGTATGTATATGTATGAGTGAATTGTTTGTTTTTTGGCAATAAATAAATTGAAATTGAAAAAAAATTGAATGTGTCACTTGCTGAGTAGATTCTGTAAGAATATTCACAATGTATACAGTATCTATTCAATACTATATATATGAAGCTTGATTTCCCGGGTACATCCGATCAATATTTTCACTTATTTTAATAAGCTGACGTTTCGTCGCCATCTCAGACGACATCTTCGGAGGGTGGAGGTAAGGAGTCCACACGGGCTCCTTCTAGTTCTTTGAATTCGAGGCATTCTTTCGCGAACGGAGAGCGAACCTCCCTCACTCTTCTTCCACCTGTTCGGGTCGGCGATGCTGGTTGAATGGAGTTCCGGGAAAATTGTCTGGCTTTTGTGACAGTGTTGTTTGAGGCGGGCGGTTCTTATTCAAAATTATTTTCCAAAGGGAAGAGACATTCAGTCTGTCGTCTCTTTTATCATTGAATATATATCCTTTGAATATATATTTATTCAATGCTTTTATTCAGGGTACCCTGTTTCTCAATTCCTACTGACTCACGTACAATTCTGACTTGATAATTACGAATATTAGCTATTTCTCTGGATTGCATGAAATTTATTTTGTGGCCTGTGGTTTTCTCGTGGTTATAAAGGGCAGAGGTAGATTATTTGTTTTTATACTGATTTTGTGTTCTTCTATTCTTGCTGAGATTCTTCTATTGGTTTGGCCTACGTATTTTTTGTCACAGTTCAGGCAGGGGATGCTGTAAACTCCTTGATTTTCTAGGTCTAGTCTCTGGGAGGGTTTCTTTAGAAATTGGGAAATTATTTGATGGGGTTTTCAATTTCCCAATTTCTCAAGTTTGTGATGAAAAAAATAATTATGGTAAAGTATAATAATAATTATAAACGAGAATGTTAATTATTAGCAACTCATATTCGTATTTCTCGTATACATGGATTATCTATCTACAGTATTCTATTGAAAGGTTAATAATTATTATGTGGGGACCAAGCTCCGCTTAGGGAGAGGATCAATCTGTTTGGGGCGAACATGGGGGAAAGTGAATCTTCCCCTATAATCTCTAGCAATATTAATTGAAAACATAAAATCATTGATAAGAACTTCTATGATAAGAACTGTACAGAAAGATGATGAGACAGCTATCAATATTGAGCTCTTTAGTATTTGCTCTCTTCTCATGCTCTTCCGATGTTGAAAACGCGCCTCACACCCAATCAATCTACAGGTATATTATATATAAACATCACTTTCCACGATATCTGGTCTAGTTACAGACATATCAGTTAAATCATTGAAGATGTGCTGGATTGCACCAAGCGAGATTATTTTTAGTCCTGGACCAGCAGTATTCTAATATTTTAAACATGACAAGTTGATTCAATTGATCCCGGTTATGCAACCTAACATAATTTATTTACTGATCATCAATACCCTTATTTGAATACTCAACTAGCTGAAATAGTTGCAGAGATATTTATTTCTATTTCTGTTATTATTATTCTTTATCATCCCAAATCCCGAATCACAATAGTGATCATTTTTGCACTACTGAATCTGTATTCATGATGAATTTTAATCGTTTTATTCGTGATAAATTTCGCACTACTGAATCTGTATTCATCAAATGTTGGTAGAATAGTAGCACACTTATTTCAACTGGCCTTGGAAATTTGGTAACTTGGACCAAGGTTATTGCTAGTATTTAGGCTCTTAGCTTGTTCCTTTATTAAAATGAAAATTCACATCTACGAGTAGTTTTTACTTTATAAATGGAATTGTTACATTTTCCTCACATGAAGCTTTTTCCATTCAATATTTAATTTATTTCATTGCATAATTATTTTTCAATTTCATTGCTCTCAGCCTAAAACGATCATATTACTGCTCTGTAATTCATCAATAATTTAGTACTGAAAATGGCATGACAACTAGTATTTTGTTCTAGAAAATGTATGTGCTTATGGCAATAAAAAGTGACCAACATTCGTTTAATTTTCTACCTTTCACAGCCTTCAGCCTACAATTCATAGTTTTTCTTAGACGCCTGTTTGTCGTGTACCTCTAATTTGAATGGAAATTTTAGTTCCTAGGTCAAATGATTTTGACTTTGTGACGATTTCTGTCTCAAGGAGAACTAATAACAGAACAATGCAAAAGTTCAATGTAACAGTCTAAAAGGTGTAACAGAGAATGTTGGTAATCTTTAAGAAAATATAAGGATGAAAGAGCTGAGAAATTGCTCTGAATTAACGCAATTCACACTTAGTTAGCGAGCTTTGAAATACGTGATAACGTAATATTTTCTCTTGAATTAAGAAAGGGTTTTGTTTTGGTCAAATAAATATAGAAGCGTGAGAAAGAGTCAGCGTGGAAGGTTGAATATTTCTAGTTTGTCAATGAAAGTTTTAAAGTGCTCCAGCTACACTTTTCCTCGACCTCTGAAAAGGAATTTATATTTAATGCATTTCATTCCTTTCAAGGTGGCAGAAGTATCGCTCAACTTTCCTTCATTGCCACCCCACCTCCTGCCCAGCCCCTCACGCGAGCCAACGAGTTTTCTCTTTCACCTTGGAATATTTTATTGAGGAAACATTTCCTGGAAGCTTCTTAGAATCTGATTCAAGATGATCACAAAGAATACACCATAAGTGGAATGTGAGAGCTTGGCGAGGCATAACACAACAAAGCCTATTTTCACACACGCTTTTATCCGAGGGAACAAACTCTTGAATTGATTCTATTCTTTGATGTGAAAGTGGGAGGAGCCTTTGCTTTTCTCTATCTATAGCAGTGCAAGCTGTCTGCTCTGTGAAGAAGCAACGCAACTTTGAGCTTGTTTTAATGGCATTCGTTCAAACGATTCAACGTTGCGCGGCATGTACTTATTTTTGGAATATTCTTTTTCTAATGCCAGACATTTGTCAGAAAACCTTGAAAAGAGAGAAAATATTTATTCAAGAAAACAAAATAATCCTTGTCCTCAAAAACCATCAATTTCCCAGTGAATGCTGCCCACATGAGCCCTAACCTTTTGACTCCTTTCGCTTATTAACCAGTTGTGTACTATTACTTTGAACTTTTTGAATGCACTGCGTAATAAAAAGCTGTATTTTCTGAAGTACTTTGAAATTGTTGTCTTATCATTTCATATTTTTAGAGTGAATATAAAAGAGAATATTTCCTTGTTAGCTTTGGTCTTTACTTCAAATTGATAATTATACCGCAACAAATTCTCCAACCTTCTTCCCTGAGTTTCTTTCTTTTGAAATTCTACTGAAATCCTATTATTCATAAACTGTAGTTCCTTTAATCACGTAACTTAATTGTATTTTTCTTTCTGCCTTTGAATGTTTATTACATTTTGATTATCGTCTCTCATCCTATTTTAAGAATGATGAAATGTGCAAACGAGATACCTGTAGGTAGTCTCCGTCTCCATGTTTCGTCACAACGAATCTTCGCAGTCAATCAGAGATTATTATTGACAATGCTTCTTAGTCTGAGAGCAAGCTTCTTCGGCTTTGTTATCTAACGAACTGTAATATTTCATCTTCAAGATTTGTAATCACACAATAATTATTGTTCAATGCAAGAAGATTACATAATGAAATCTAATAATGCGTCTCTATTATTTTATCCTATTAATCTGATTAAATTTAAACGGTATCCACTTCAGAAATAAAAAGCTTAATGTGTATAATAATAATAATTCCGTGTAACCTGGCTGGCTCAGGTCTGGTGTCAGAGTTTTCAGGTCACTCCTGATCAGTTCAGGGTCTCTGACGTGACTTAACGACTGTTTTTTAGGCAGCCGGGACCAACGGCTTAGCGTGTCCTCCGAAACACGAGGAGTGGCTCGAGCTAAAATCTCACGGTCTTACCTGGGTTTGAACCCGGGACCTCTAGGTTACAAAGCCAGCACTTAACCCACTCGGCTATGGATACCACTATGATCCACTATACCACTATATAACCTACTATGATCGGATATAAAATTAATGTTACAATAATGAATACAGTAGAACTCCAATTATCCGAACTCCGACTATCCGAATCGCCGATTATCCGAATCACTTTCAGAAAAACATTTGTCCAAGAAAAGTCGATTAGAAAATATTATGTAGGCACAACACGTGGTATGAGTCCCCACTCCAGTTCCGGCGCATTTAATTCAATAAAAAATAGTGCAATATCAAAACGTAGCTTTTTTTCTCTCTCCAATGGCAATTTAAAAAAGAACTCCGATTATCCGAATGGGTCCCGGTCCCCATTAATTCGGATAGTTGGAGTTCTACTGTAGTAATATTATTACTATGTAATCAACTATTAAACATTAATTATCAACTATAATATTGAATACTACAAAATAATTTATTGTTTGGTATTGTTGTAATAATGGAGGATGCAGAAGTGTTGATGATTATAATGAGGTGGTGTTGATAATGTTGCAGATGGACGAGAAAATGGCGTGTGCGTTTCTGTTCATGCTGGTGTGTTCGGCCGCACTGCCGGTCATCAGCGGCTACAGAATGGCGACTGCAATTGGCGGAGGCGGCGGCAGCAGCGACGAGTCGCGAGCGATGGCCGCAGCCGCAGCGGCTGCAGCTGCCGCAGTGGCAGCAGCCAACGAACCCACCTGCGACCAGCTGCGCGTCATGTGGCGTTTCAGTAAGCGGCAGTCGCGCGCCGCTGAAATCACCAATGAGCTGCCGACTTATCGCGATCCGCTCGCTTACAATGTGTGGGAGGCGTATGCGAGAACCCGCAGCGGTGGCGGCAGAAGAAGGCCTGCCATGGTTTTCGGACGTATTGTGCATGATGCTCGCACTGCCGCCTCAGCAGCAGCTCCCTCAACCTATGAAGCGCTGCTCACTGCTTCGCCCGACCGGCTGCGTGCTTTTGAAGAGGTCAGTTCGCACTTCCAGCATACATTCCGCTTTAAAAATAGCGTAATTATTATTATTATTACTGCTATTCGTCCACTGACCACCTATAGAAGGGTTATTTGGATTTGTCAATGAATTAGTCAATAATATTGTACGAATAAGTTACATAAAACTGTACAAACTAATTAACCGTTCAACTAACAAACGAATAACCGCTAATATAAACCGCTATAAACTAGTACTATCAATGACTATTGTGCTTTTCATCCTTGAGGAACCCTGAGCACAGAGACAGTCCCCCACCACTTTCTGAGCTAGCAAAGTTCTATGTTTCTACACTTATTTTCATGTCTTACTGCTGAAGAAATGAAGAAACACAGAACTGGTAATCTTCAAATAGCCATATCTCGGTTATTTATCATCCGCTTCTTTGTAATTGGATACCATTTCATTTAGAATACAAATCTCTACATTTTTGTATTCTTAGGTTTTTTCGTAAAAAGCAATATTTCTCCAGTAAAATCGAATTGAATATTTTAGTCGAATATTTTGGAAAAAACAGATATTGGAATTTATTGATATTTTTATTTTGTAAACCACACCTTCAATTATACCCCTACCAAATTTCATGAGAAAATATTGTCTTTTCAACGAGATATGATGAAAAATATTAAAAACGCAAAATGGCGGATTACAGGTAAACTAAGGAGAATTCAACATTTTGCCAATGACATTCTCTGTTTGTTTTGACTTGTACAATACCGTGGTAGTACTGGAGTCACTATTTTTTAGGACACCCTGTATACATTTTAGAGAAGAGAAAAATGCAAGTAATTGAGGACACGATGTAACCACAAACTTGCAACTGTAGGCAGGCCTCTGCCACCCTGCCTCCTCTATTCAGCACATAGGTCCGAGCAGCTGCAAGAAATAACAAGTTTATTCTACATTTTTATCCCTTGAATATTACTTAGACAGTGTTTGGTTGTGTGCAGAGTGATGAATGTGTGTTACTTGTCAGGTGACACGGTTGTACGGCGACCGAGCCGGGCCTCCTGCTCCATCGCGGAAGACGTCGTTCCGAGGCGCGTCGACGCAGCCACGACCCGTGTCCAGCGGCCAGTTCCAGCACCTGAAGGAGCTCATCCGATCGGAGCGAGCCCGCGAGCTGCTCGAACAACGCATGAAGGAGGAAGCCGTCGCCAGGGCCGAAGCACTCAAGGATATTGTCAACCAGGTAATTGGCCAAACATCTTATCAATCAATCAATCAATATTTTATTGCCAAAAAGAAAAGAAAACAATACAAGAGTAAATTGGTACAACACTAGAATAAACTACAATATAAATAGTTACCTTGAGATTTGATAATGAATTATATCAACCGTATTCATGAATTGACAAGCTGTGTTGAACTAAAATGAATTTCACGAGTGCAGAATATATTTTTGAAAATTTTTAGAGAATATTGATGATCATAATGGGCTGCTTTCGTAAAATTTTCTTTCCAGGGATTAAATTCCAGGAAAAGGTGATCAGACAGACATATCAGCTGTAGTAACTATAGTGGCATTAGTAATATAGTAGTAGGGTACTACTTAGTAGTACATTGGTTTGGCAATGTACAGAGACGGGAGGCAGATTATGTGGGGCAGAGAGTGCAGGATTTTGATTTTGGATGGAGTGCGAGGACGTGGCAGACCGAAGATGAGATGGAAAGACAGAATAGCAGCGGACATGCAGGAGAATGGTTGGAGGAGAGAGGAAGCATTGGACAGGGTGTTGTGGAGAAGCAGACTACGAAGAAGGAATGCCGACCCCATTTAAATGAGAAGAAGAAGAAGAAGAAGAAGAAGAAGAAGAAGAAGAAGAAGAAGAAGAAGAAGAAGAAGAAGAAGAAGAAGAAGAAGAAGAAGAAGAAGAAGAAGAAGAAGAAGAAGAAGAAGAAGAAGAAGAAGAAGAAAGAGAAGAAGAAGAAGAAGAAGAAGAAGAAGAAGAAGAAGAAGAAGAAGAAGAAGAAGAAGAAGAAGAAGAAGAAGAAGTACAAAGAAGAAGAAGAAGAAGAAGAAGAAGAAGAAGAAGAAGAAGAAGAAGAAGAAGAAGAAGAAGAAGAAGAAGAAAGAGGAGAAGAAGAAGAAGAAGAAAAGTAGAAGAAGAAGAAGAAGAAGAAAGGAAGAAGAAGAAGAGAGAATAAGAGGAAGGAAGAAGAGGAGAAGGAGAAGAAGAAGAAGAAGAAGAAGAAGAAGAAGAAGAAGAAGAAGAAGAAGAAGAAGAAGAAGAAGAAGAAGAAGAAGAAGAAGAAGAAGAAGAAGAAGAAGAAGAAGAAGAAGAAGAAGAAGAAGAAGAAGAAGAAGAAGAAGAAGAAGAAGAAGAAGAAGAAGAAGAAGAAGAAGAAGAAGAAGAAGAAGAAGAAGAAGAAGAAGAAGAAGAAGAAGAAGAAGAAGAAGAAGAGAAGAAGAAGGAAGAAGAAGAAGAAGAAGAAGAAGAAGAAGAAGAAGAAGAAGAAGAAGAAGAAGAAGAAGAAGAAGAAGAAGAAGAAGAAGAAGAAGAAGAAGAAGAAGAAGAAGAAGAAGAAGAAGAAGAAGAAGAAGAAGAAGAAGAAGAAGAAGAAGAAGAAGAAGAAGAAGAAGAAGAAGAAGAAGAAGAAGAAGAAGAAGAAGAAGAAGAAGAAGAAGAAGAAGGATACTACTTAGTAATTTAAAGAATGATTGTATTGAATATTCCGATGTTTTGTATTGTTTCAGGTACATTTCGGACGTATTGTGCAGCACCAGAAAGGTCAATTGGAGCAGGCAATGGCTTATGCTGAGCAGCCCAACGGTCAACAAGGTCATGGTCATGGCTACGCTCATTCGCAGCTGATTCACAAACGCACACTCCCCTCCCCCTACCACTACCCATTCATCGTTGACTACTACGATGATCAAGCAGACATTGATGATGATGTCGACCCGGTAAGTTTTCAAACAACTTTATTATCACCTACTGTATTAGTACATGTTTTGTCATTATTATTTTACTCGTAGATACTAAATTAGTTAATATGAATATTCTTATGTTGTTGCAGTATCTATTGTGTAGACCTACGCATATTATTATTAGTAATGACACAGCATTTTTTAAAATTTAAATTACGTTTATTAAGCGTACTTCACTCCTCCAATGAATGCAAGTCTTGCTGGATAAAGTTGCAATCAGATTTGGCTCTCACTATTTTAAACATTTTTCAATTATCAGCATACATCAATATTCTTGATTTAATTGAAAATGTGTTATCATTAATATTGAAAATAGTGGATGTAAATATTAAAGATAAGATGTACTGAATAACTGCTTTGCGGTATACCAGAGCCTGCTGTGAACTCACCAGAATTAAAACCCTCCAATGACACGTATTGCCGCCTATCAAGCAGATAAGAAGAGAAAAATGCAATCAATTTTTCAGAGAAACCATAACAATTAGATTAAGGATTGAGAACTTGGCGGTTTACTTTATGTAACATCAACCTGACTCTTCTCAACCAAGGAAGTTGAGGCATAATTGACGAAATTGCCAAGATTTAGTTGATCTTGAATAGAACGAGACGGAAAGAAACCGTGTTTAACCCAGGTCAGGTCAAATTGGCCGCACGCATGTATGAGTTGGCAGCACTTAGCACAAAGTGAGAAGGTTGCCATTCTGTGTTTATTTATTTAGCTTTTAATAGTGGGGAGACCCAAGTAGGGTTGTTCCACTTCACCAACATAACCAATTATCCCCTGATAGGGAACATGGTGAAAGTTTGTTTTCACTTAGAAAACAGACATCAGCATTTAAAAAAAGTATTTTTTGATTTTATAAAGTCCGTTCTTTTATTTTCTGTTTGTTCTTCTCTATCTCTAAACACTATTTACAGTGTTAGTCGGTTTCCGGTTACATTATTGTGAGTTATAAATAGTTTCGTTTTTCCAGTGCTGTCAGGGTGACCGCACAGGGGCGTCATTTGGATGGGGCATTCGCCCCCCCCCCTGATTTCTGGGTTACAGAAAATATTCTGTACTAGCTAATGTACAAATAAGCATTTTATCCGGTCAAATGTTAAAAACTTAGCGGCAAAGTAAAAATCTTTGTATTCTTGTAATTTGAAAAAAATATTAATTTATTACACTATTTAACTACTATTAACACGTTAATGATCACGTTTATCGTTTTTATCTAAGAAGATGACCAACTTACCAGAATATTACTATGATTCTGTCTGTTGACAATAATAATTGTCGTTTTGCATTAATTTTCTGCGTATATTCAAGGAAATTTTACTCATAATTTTGTTATAATTCAAAGTGCATTTGACATTTAAAATAAGCTTAAACCCCTCTTTTTGGTTTCAAAAGTGCTCAATTTTCCGGGGGAGGACCCCCGAACCCCCTCTTTAGTGGAGGGTATTCCATACCCCCCACAATCCCCCCGGTGTTTGCCCCCCCCCAAAGGTTTTGGTGAAATGACGCCCCTGTGACCGCACCTGTGGCTTTATGTTTAATCCGGTACCGGGAAATTCGCCAGCAGTAAGTGTTTAAGACTCAGTTTTCGAGGAAACCGTTGCCAACTGGTATGAAGATGGTATAGCAAGTGATTGTGATTTATCCATTGATGAAAATACAAACATTATTGCAGAAGATAGTGATCGCCCTAGTACACTTGATGTACAGACCTCACAGTTATTTTTATCTGTAACTATAGGCTTTTAGCTTATATCTGTAACTATAACTTTTAGCTTCATCAGGTTTCAGTCCTACACAGTGATGATGAAATTTAGACTTATTTACTACATTTACTGCAGCTCACCTCGATTGCTTTTCTAGTCCTCAGCGATTTATTGCAAGACTTGCACGTTATTTTAACTAAGTAAACTGAAACATTTACAAAGAAAGAAATAGGAATATGATACAGTATTTACGTGTTGGTAATGCAGGCTACACAGTTCAGAATAATAAATGTTATTATTTAGGATTGTTACTGTAGTATTTTTCGGAAAAGTAGTGGAATATAGATGAAAATAGGCAATATTTGTTGATATAACAAAGTGTTTGTTTTTATTTTGGTAGAATGCCAATGACAAGTCGTGTCCACAGCTCACAAATCCTCAGTTGACATGCAAAATTCACATCAGTCATTGTATTAGGTTTTCCCACACCCTACAACAAGGACAAACATTAGAATTACTCATCGATTCCCAACATGTGATTGGTTTATGGTTGATACACACTAATGTTATGTGATAGTTTTGTATGGAATAACTCATATCACTAGGTGGAATTCCAAAATCTAAGAACGGATTACATTGATAATACTGAGAAATTGAAAAGACGCTTATTTGCGGTGAAAAGGATTAGGAAATGAATTAGAAATATAACTTAACACATTCAACACTTATGATTCCATCTTGAGACTTTTAATATCCTTGAAGAAATAACATCCTATCAATAAATTATAAATCTTATGAATTGAAAGAGAAAAATGTAAAACAAGTGGGAAAGAACAAGTGGGCAAGAACAAAGAACGAGAAACCCCAATATTCATGCTACAATCTTTAAGAACGATTCACATTCATTCAAGGTGACAAGAAAAAATTTCAAATTTTTGATGAATAAATGCAATTAATGGGACTGAAGTATTAATCTTCTTTGAAATCAAATTAAACAATCTAGGAGCATTGAAAGAAAATGAATATTGGAAAACAGTTAAATTAGATTGGGGAACCTGAACTAATTTGTGTTAGAGTATGGATTCAATAGACTAAAATAAGGCTGTATCTTGTATTGCAGAGTTATTTCGTTACTAATCAACGGCGTGATGCAAGCTTTAGGCCTCGACCTCACCCTCAGCGCTTATACCCAAAACTCGACATCGACGTTGATACTCCACTATCGAAAAGGTAGGGCCTGAAAATAATCTGCAATACAGAATGGGTTGTGTCTTATTCAGTGTACTGAGTCTATACAATTATTTTCCAACTTCTACTGAATTTTTCTCGATTAATAATATTTGTTTATCATTTCAATTATTAACTAAAATGCAATGCATGTGATCAACTGTCGACTGTGTTACTATCTACTCACTGTGGATGTCAATTTTCATCGTCGGATAATTTCACCTGAAATATTAATTCAAGTATTAATTTCACCTGAAATATGTGAAATTTAATACTGTATTATGTGCCGGATGCTGTCGGTAGTTGCAGCCAGGTATCAGATCCGTCGTTCCAATCGATCCACACGAATAATGAATGATTCTCACCTCTCGTATTGAGGATCGCAAATGTGAATAATTTTATTTGCGATTTCCGGCGGTATCACTTTGATGAGAACCACTATCACGTGGTGTAGAATCACAGCAGTCTCAATGTAGTGCATAAAGAAGTCGAATCTCCAAAGATAATATTCACAAAGATTAAGAATGATATGCATAAGCCAGTAGATCTCTCGACAACCACGGATTATTTCATCAGGGTAGATATTGATTAGAAAAATAGTGATATCAATCTATATTATATAAAAACCGAATGGCACTCATTCATTCATCTATCAAAACTAAATCTACTAATCCAAATGCGTTCAAATTTGGCATACATGTTCAGTTGGACCTTTAGACGCGCACTAAGAACGGATTTTGAAAACATCTCAAAGATACGCCCAATATTCGCGTTTTTTTAGCGAGTGTTTTCTTAGCTTTTTCGAGAACTAATTGGCAGAAAATGTTGAAATTTGGTACATAGGTTTAAGGTCTAAAAATAATCTGCTAGAAAATGTTTTAGATTCTCCCAAAATTACGCCTGAAATCGGCGTTTTCCTTGCGTTTTTGCAGATTTTTCAACAACGGCTAAACTAAGAACGTTTAAACCTTATACACAGGTTCAGCTAAGGTATAAGAAGAACTGAATTGGAGTATTTTAAAAATCGTCCTCAAACTACGTCTGATATTGACGTTTTTCCAGTTTTTCTTTGCGATTTTGAGGCGTTTTTTCATTGATAAATCGGAGTAGATGTTTCTATTAATGTAAAATCAAATATCAAGAAATTTGCTAGCTTCCACCCGAATAAACTTGAAAGATTGGATGTAATGTGTCGGATTACATCAATGACAATACAGTATTATTCGAGTGTAGGCTTCCGCGTATAATATAAAAAATCATAAATATGAATCATCAGCATTAATAAAGGTCCTCATCTGGATGAACCGATACGTAAAATCACAAATTAAACGGTTTGTAATTTCTGTAAATTAATTTCTATAATTCAGAGAGAAATAATAAATAAAACTAGAATATTTGAAGTATTCTAATAAAATGATATATTTGAATATTCAAGCTTTGTCCAACCTAATACGGGCGAGGTAAATCTGTAGTAGAATTTCCCATTATTGAATGAATAATCTACGTGTGTCATAAATATTTATGGTTCTCAAACTAATCGCTTTTATCAAAATTGAATTGAAAATTTGAGTATACTATTGAAATAAATATTTCACACTATTTTATTTATTATGAAGTTCAATAGAAAGAATCTGTTCTTTTCCATTGGATAAGAATGAGTGTAGAACACCTCTGACATCTAGACGGCAGAATAATGAAGTTGTAACTTGAATGACCCATTAACTGCTGCCATCTTATGACTATTCAGAACTAGCTGCGTTGTGCATTGCCGACCAATCAGGGGAGAGAGGCGGAGCTTGGAGGCGTGTCTGTAAAACTTGTATCTGTAAATCACCCAGTAACTGTAGCCATCTACCGGT
Source organism: Laodelphax striatellus (assembly GCA_017141395.1). Taxonomy (NCBI): domain Eukaryota; kingdom Metazoa; phylum Arthropoda; class Insecta; order Hemiptera; family Delphacidae; genus Laodelphax; species Laodelphax striatellus. The sequence goes on from CM029544.1 coordinate 25,756,992, forward strand.
CGAATTCAGAACTAGCTGAGTCATTCATTTCTGGCTTGGAGTTTGGAGGCTACATGATTTACAAATTAGGCTACGATTCATGGAAGAATTTTAGACACAGTCAAGCATTGTTCAAGTATTTTCATTGCTGAATAAATAAATAGGAAAAAATTGTCTTGGAAAACACAATAAATGATTGAATCACCGTTTCTGAAATATGTTTGAATTGTTATCATAATGAAATGGTTACACCCCATCAACCTATCTTCTATCAGATGTTGTTGAAGTTGAAGTTGAATTCCAATTCTCTGATCATAACTCCAAACTCCTCCACTTCCTTTCCAACGATTCATGTGATTCAAAAACAAAATGGCCTATCAAAAAAATAAGACATTTTCCATGAAAGTATTTTTGGATTCAACTCAAAGTTTTTTCACATGCACGAATCCAATTCACAATCACTTAGTTCATATTGTAATTATAGTGATGCAAAAATAGGCTTCCTGTTTCTTCCCTTTGACTCGTTTCTTGTAATTTAATTTAGTTTCTTGTATTTAATATAAATGTAATTAAAATATACGTATATAACCACTGGTGGGGGATGGGTCGGGGAAATAGATAAATATCCGAAGGTGGGTCGCCAAACATAAAAGGTTGGGAGCCACTGGTGTAGCAGTTGCAGTACAATATATCACCACAGCCAGAAGTAAGGTATTCCTCAAGCGAAGAAGCAAGTAATTAAGTAAGAAGAGCTTGGATTTACAGAAGACCCTCATTGGTTTGCTTTGAGAAGTAGGAACTTGACGGTGTACAGTACTGATCAAGCTTGAATCTACTTAGAACTACTCCAGTCCCTTATGCAAACGCCGAAGTCTACCCTCTTGCCTTGTCAAACTGTTAGCGCTAAGGAACAAGTTTATTGTCCAAGCCATCATTAACATCGATGTTCTCATTGTAAACTATAGTTTGTCAACCACAGGTTTTGTCAACGTCAGCATCGTCACATTGCAAAATAATACATCAAAAGTTTAAATTTACGTACATTCTGAGCTCTGCAACAAATAATAATGAATTGTTACCAAATAATAAAGATTAAATCATTTTTAACAATCAATAATGGAATAAGAAGACTTTCACAACTACATATCTTTATAAACCTCCGTTGTTTCACCATTATCAATCACTGGTAAACTGAAATGCAAGTACATTAGTAGCTGACTATAGTTTGTTATTGGTTTACACAAGCTACGCCTTAGGGAGCGGTTCCATAAAAAAAATTATAACGAGTTTTCAAGTTTTAAAACAGAAGCTCTAGTTCTCTGCCATGGTAAGGATTTTAGAAAGATGTCGTGGTACTTCAGAATGAAAAAACAAGTTTAAAGTTGTCTATTCCACTAATTCATTTGAAGCTTCAGAACGACGGTCTAGAACTTAGAAGCTTCATGGTTACCAGCTAGATTATTCAAGATTAATTCGAGCTCGAAATAATAAATGAAGTTATAGAAATAAAATAGCTTTTGAAACATTACTGAACTCAACAGCTTACCCTAGACAGACATATCTCAACAACAAAGTTTTCTCAAGTTATAGAGGACTCATTTTAAACTACTTGGATTCTCGTAAATTACGCAAATTTAGGATTTATTCATTCTTCAATACTTTTTCAAAGAGAATAAATAGATGAACAGAATTAAATTCAAAAATTCAATATTTGAGTTTACTGTGGGCTTATCTTCCACATACAGTGCATCAAAATCAAATTATCATAGATCTATTAATATTATGATGAGCCACTCACCAATACAGAAATGACTACACGTGGGGACTCAACTCTCCACCCACCAATAGGGAATATTTCATGCATATTAGAACGATCCAATTGACATGTGTGGACGAGTGTAGGTCGACAGGTGCCCTTGCCCTAATAAATTGTAGCCTACACAGTTTGTTCAGTTGTGAGTGGGTGTCTGAGCGTTTATTCAACGCACCAGTCAACATCCGTTTTTCCGTGAAGCAATGAATAGAATGACTACGGGCTGGTTGCATAAAAGTGGATAAAAGTTCATCTTCGATTAATCATGAGAACTAACATTGTTCATTTGAGATTAAGCTTGATAGACGTTTGTGCAACTTGGATGATACGTTTTCGAAACTACTTTTATAAAAAGAACGAGATACCAGTTTCGATTGTGACTCCATTATTGTGAAATTTGGAACCTACCCGTAAGGGTCTCCCCACTGATAAAAAGCCATACGATGAAAAAAAATTAAGGAAAGATAAACTATAAGTGGAGCAGCAGAGCATTACTTGTAAGTTGTACGAGGTGTTGGTGTGTTGTTATTGGCCAATAGGAGATGCTCAGTTGGAGGCTTGTCATTGGTTGAGAAAAGCCACACACACTTGTGTGACGTTCTTACCAAAGTAAACTGTCAGATAAAAATCACTGTTTTATTTAGTGTATCCATACTACCATACTAACAGTTATACATTCCCTTGAAATAAATAATATTTTCTTAGGATTTAGCAATCCTTCAAAATGTCCATTTCATAAGTTGCCACCCATCGAAAATTGAAGACTTCATAAAAATCGCTTTCTATGAAGAGTGTCTAGCTTCAAATTTTGAAGATAATGATACCAGATCTATCGGAATGAGATAATAAACAACTGTGATATGTCGTGACGATAGAATAAGTCTGTCAAATTCTTCTTTTTCTAAAATCGGTTTCCAGCTTCATGCACGAGTTGCATGCAACAGGCTGTTTGGGAAAAAACCAGGGCGTTGGTTTATGTGATTTTATCGCAATGTCTGTTTCTTATCGGAATAATATTGAGGTTTCACGAGAAGCGAGAAGACTTGGTCTATCACATTTAGTTATTGAGTTGTTGGTATTGTGTATCTTCCCACTAGGCGTCCAACCAGCTAAATATAGTAAATAAAGCAATATCAATATTAATACCAATCTGAATCTGAAATCTAAAAAATTCACTTTAAGTCAAATTTTTTACATTAATTTAATCAGATTTTTTAATACATTTGTAGAGTGGTCCGTAGCCGAGGGCGATAAGCGCCTGTCTGACAATCCAAAGGTTCCAAGATCGAATACAGTTGCCGGAACGGATTTTGGCAGAAATGGCCACTCTGTCTTTCGGAGTAGGCAAATAGATCGGTCCTGACTGCCTAGAAAAACAGTCGTCATCTCTCATCATCAGATAGATAGATAGATTTAGGCATCACCCTCAAAAAAAATAGATACATGATAGATTAGATAGATAGATAGATAGATTAGATAGATAGATAGATAGATAGATAGAAGATAGATGGATAGATAGATAGATAGATAGATAGATAGATAGATAGATAGATAGATAGATAGATAGATAGATAGATAGAGAGATAGAATAGAATAGAATATTCACTTTATTCATGTAGATTACAAAGTATGTCGCTTAAGGTCATGATAGTTATTACAATGAACGTCATTTAAAAATAGTAATTACAGTATCGGATTCACTGAACAAAACATGAGATAAGGGAGATTTTAAATGAAAATATATAGGTGTAAGTTTAATTCTAGATTGTTGAAGTCGACTTGAGTTCTAGTTTATGATATATTTTATGTTGAAATGAACGCCATTGAAAATAAAACTAATTGCAACATGGTTTTGCATCTATAAGAAATGGCGGAGTTTGGACATATATCTGCCTATCTATCTATCTAATGCCAAGCGTCAAATGAAATGAATCTGATTATACGAATGAAACACCACAGACTAAAAACATCTGAATCATAATTTGAAACACGTTAATGTTTCAGGACGGAGAGGGAGAGCCGTGGGCATGGTGACGTGGTTCAGGACTAGCCAGCTGCTGCAGCTGCGCCCCCGCCCCCCTTACCACCCCCCCGCAACCCACCTCCCTCTAACAAGTCGACGTCAACATTTGCAACGTTGTAAATAAAAGTGAGTGTTCTGATTTTACATCATCTATATAAATATTTAGTTGATTTGAATCAGTTAATTTGAGTTGAGCTGTGATAGAAATACAGTTAGAACTGAGTTTGGTATCATCAATTGCCCACACAATTAGGGTGACTATGTGTCTGCGTTATGATTCATTCAGTAAATCTTGTTTCTGTAGCTCAGACCGTCCTGCATCGAGCGTGATAGTGATTCTCCTTCAATGTGTTTCAAATTTGTTGCTGATGGTCTACCACAGAATCGCTATATCTGTGTTTCTTATCGTGTTCAAATTATAATCGAATTCAATTTGATAACAAAAGAATTTTATTGAATTACAACTGTGTTTGATTAGATCACGATCGAATTAAATTCATAGACAATCGTATTTCAGTCATTTAGGGCCGCTTTCCCCAACGCTGCTTAAGCAAAACATCTGGCTTAAGCCTCATTCGGAGAATAGGAAAAGTATAGAAAAAAAATTGAGCGTCAGCTGTTATTACTTTAAGCAGCGTTGAGGAAAGCGGCCCTCAGTCTCCTCTAGATATTCTACAAAACATTATATTTTAAAATTAGTAATGTTTTTTAATGAGCGAAATTATTCAAGCCGTGGCCATCAATCATTATCATAGGAAACTTGAAACTTTCATAAATGAAATGCATTATAATTAAATTTAATTCGAAAAAGTGCTTCTAGTACCACCACGATATTTACAAGCTATAAACAAACAGAAAATATCAATGTTATATGCCGATTCTTCTCAGTAATCCACCTACCTTTTTCAGATTTTGCGTCATATCTTGTTAATTGATCAAACTTTTCCAGGTTTGCTAATAAACATCTGCTCTACAAAACAAAAATATCAAGTATTTCCAATATTCGAATTTTCCAAAATGGCGGCATCTTGCTCGCGATTCGAGGCGATTACACGCAATACGAGTATCTAATCGAGTGCATTGAAGCGCCGGCAACAAAACTAGAAATCGAGAAATCGCTACTAGCTCAGTTTCTCCAAAATCATGTATCATTTTCTGCAGAATAAACAGTACTACTATTTATCAGGGTGAACGTTTTCGTTCTGTTTTCTGTGGAAACGAACATTTCTCCAGTAGAATCGAATTAAAAAATTCAATCGGCCATCATTTTGGGAAATTTGGATGTTGAAAATTCCTAAAAATTTTATTTTGTAGAGCAGGTTTTACTCACAGAATTTGATGGAAAATGTTGATTTATTAACGAGATATGATGCAAAATCTCAATAGTAATGCAATTGGGAGTAATGTACCAATTTTTAGTTTTAATGAATATGGTATTTGTATTTTTCCTTTGTATTCTGATGGGAACTCTTTCCCCTTCCACAGGCTTCTGCCCATAAGAGGAAATTCTTTATACAATTTATGTATTCTATAATGTAATGTATTTTTATGAAGAAAATAGAATTCAATTTCAATCTCCACCACCGTTCTTGATATTTTAAATAGCTTGGTGGTAATGCAGTGGAAGGTTTGTTTTCTGACAATGATTGATGTATTGAAAGAACTAATTGATAGATCTCTTCAATTTACTCTTGAACTTGAAATGTATTATAGTCATGTTACTCATGGTTTTTGCTCTTCTTAAGAAATCCATGACCATAACTGATCTTGAGAAATTCTATTTTAATCGGTCACAACCTCTTTTGTGTGGAGACAAAGCGCCCTGTGTCCGTATAGAGGATAATCTACAATGTTGTAAAGCTAAATATTCTTACTACTTTAGTTCGTGATTGGTATCCAATTTTTTCTATATTCACCAATTCAGACTGTATATGAAATATAATATGTTTTCGCACACTAGTGCCCGGTTTCTAGGACAATAATTAAATCGTTCATTAGCTAATATGGCATTAACAGTTAATTCTACATTAGATTTTTAATGAAGAATACAATCATATGGTTTCCTTCCTCATATGAAATTCCACATGTATTTGTTGCATGGTTGGTTAGGTCGGTTTTGTTTTGGAAGTTTTGTGATACTGAATTCGTTTATTTTAATTTGAAATTGAAAAGAGAGACAGAGGAAAACCCTTTCTGGAGAAGAGGAAGAGCTATATCGATAAATATTGTATTGAAATACAAATTGGTACGGGAATAGAGAAAAAACAGATAACATACAGTGTGATCCATTTAATTTGACGCTTGGCGATCAGTAAACAGCTCATGTTACGCAGCTTTGACACAATAATCCAAAGACTTTTCAAGTCTTTAAAAGACCTTTTCAGAAGAGACCCTTTTTAAAGAAGACCTTTTAAATAAGAAAAATAAGAATATAATATATAAATAAATAATATCACAGTTATAGGATAAGTCTTGGTTTTAAATTGCGACATCCAAGTCACTCAGCCACTCAAGAGCATCCGGGTTTAGAGTAAGGAGACCTTATTTTTTAAATTTTCATTTGTTTTGTTGGCTTCTTTTTGTTATTTTTTTGAGGTGTGGCGTAAAAAACTTCCGCAAAAATGTTTTGCCGGCTCTCGAACGTATCAAGACAAGTTTTGCCTACTATTTGAAAACCGCGAATTCGAGCAGCAAACTAACATTTTCCGCCGTTGGTGGAATTCAGTGGGAAATTTGTTTACTGTTTAGCAGATACCTAGCTTTTGCTCAGAAGGGCAGAATTGTTTTTCTTTTAAAAATGTATGCGAAATTTAACTGAACATGGACTGAAACTAAACTGTTGAGCTGCCAATGTCAAGCTCCTGCCTCACAGCTCATCCTACCTCAATAAGGAGTCTCACCCTGCAAAGATTTCCAACAAATGATTTAAAGACCAAAAAGAAATTCAATTCATTATCAGTCTACATCGAAGAGAGTTCAAAGCATCGAACAAGATAAGAGGATCACAGAAGCTTTTAGAATTAAACAGAAGTGTAATCAATTGGGAGTGAGTGCATTAAACGCTGACAGCGGCCAACTTAATCGGATTGAGCTGCAAAGCTGAAGCTGGACTCCACAATCTTAATTCGATTTCATTTAAGACTACACGATTTCAGGAACACGATTCACGAGAACCAAATCACAGATTTCATTGGAGACGGATATGCTCCAATGAACGGTTTGCACGCGTTTCTGAATTTCCCTTTTCCAAATATGGGCATTCTCACGAAGTTTCCGAACATCTTAGAAGATTGATAGATCCAGATGACATGTGTCAACCTGACTACCTGAATATTTTGACAGGCAATTATTCCGTACAGAACTTTACTAGAGAGAGGCTTTCCATTTTATTGTTTGGATTATTATTAAATCCACCAGTAGAGACGATAAGGCCCCCGCGGGCCAGGCCTATTCTTTTAAAACTCACATTAACAATACTAAGTAACCTCTTTTATTCATGCCATTACTTGTATAGATTTTATGCCTCATTCACTTCTCTTCCACTGGCATATGCCGTTTTAAGGTTGCCAGTTGAAATCTCTGTACAATAATTCTCTTAGCGCCGCTACTGAAATCTATACTCAAAAAAGGAATTAAAAATAAGAAAAGTTCTATGATATGAATTGCTTTGCACTAGCAATGATCTACAAATGATACCATTCAATGGTAGATTGATTGATTGATTGATTTTTTTATTCGTGTGCTGAGTCTAGAAAGACCCATTGCACATTAATTCAAAACAGTACAGCAATGACCAAGTTACAATAATTAAAGTAAAATAATTGCAATTTTGAAAAATAATATTATACTACTTACTATAACTATAATACAGCAGATTAAATCTATAATAAAGGTTGATAAACTATAGAAATAGAATAAATAATCAATTAATAAATAGAAATAAATAAATAACTAAGATTGTAAAAGTACAGCAATGACATGATTGACATCATTGGAAAAGAATAATAATAATGAAAGAAAGAAGATGTTAAGCACTATAAGACTGACCAGTCACTCATCATTCCCCAGCAAATAGTCATGCAATCGTTTTTTGAACAACGGGAGAGAAGTTGAAAATACAATGTGAGTAGGAAGGGAATTCCACTCAAGAGAGAGGCATCGATTTATAGAACGTTAGAGGTCTAAATCGTTGTAAAGTGAGATGGAAATCAGAGTTTTTCACCAAGTACGGTATGAAATTTCAACTGATTCTAGAGTGGAGCTACGAAGAGAATAGAGGTACGGTATGAGGTGTGCGGGGAGCTGTCTCTCACACGCTATTCCCCTCTCTCTCTCGCACGCTTGCATCTGCCCTATCTTAATTACCCCCACTTGACCAGCTTCTATATTCCTAGCATTCCAGCCACCTCTATTCAAAACGTAGCTCGACTGTACATGGCACTTTCGACAATGTCCGGTTAATACTGGTTCCTATTGATTATTTAAAATATTATTTAAATGACGTAGCCTTATCGCCTCCACTGGTCGATTTAATAATAATCCAAACAATAAAATGGAAAGCCTCTCTCTGGTCAAGTTCTGTACGGAATATTCATTCGCCTGTCAAAGTATTCAAGTAGTCAGGTTGACACATGTCGTCTGTCAATCTAATAAGATGTTCGGAAAGGGCGCTGTTCGGAAAAAGGCGGGTAACCCAATGGGATGAACATAGTCCGTTCACTGAACTCAATTCAACTTTATAAAACGAAGAAAGAATTAATCAAATATTATGATGCAGCCGTATTAATAATGTATGGTTGATGGAATCCTATAATATTATACTTTGTTCTCAATCTAATAAATCTTAGTTCTCAGTCCAGATGCCTTGGAAAAAGTTAACATCGTACAGAAAGGGGTTCATTTACTAAAAGATCTATTTAGAAAGTGTTCCATAAATATAAAGTATACATCTATCTACAAGAAAAAATCTAACACCCTTAGAAGGACCACCCAAAAAAATTGACTCCTCAAAAAGGGACCCATGATAAAATAATGAACGATTAGGTGAACGAAAGTGAGCCTACATTTAAAAAACAACCACAGAAAGTGGACCTCGATATCAAGGCATAAGATGATTCCCATATTGGTAATCATATTATTATTGATTATTCTTGTCAACTTCCAAAAAATAGAGAGTTTTCATCGGAGAGGAAATAACGTACATCAACCGTTGAGCGAACATTAACATATCTATATCAACAGTTAAACGTGCTTTACGTATGTTTGAAGTGAAATATTATTCAATACTGTGCAGATCTCTCACTGCGATGTGCTGTTCATATGATAAAATTAGATTCCATATTGAATATCCTATCCTTCATCTCCAATCCCATTCAATACGAAATTCTTTGAAATCTATAAATAGATTGAGCTCCTCTCTGCTATTTGAATCAATAATACCCTTCGTGAGAATAAATGCATATGAATGTTTTGAAGTCTGTCTGTCTGTCAATGGCTCAACAGCCCTATGTGGGCTTAGGCCTACCAGCTGGTTGCCAGTTTCACATCCACTTGACTGAATCAGCAGAGGTAACGTGTTAACCAGCTGGTGTGGTTAGCACATTGACATCTCAATCATAAGCTAGTCTTCGCAACCCAGTGATGGGAACAAAGCACTGCTAGATAACATTGTGTTAAGCAGCTATATAGTGCAATCAAAGACGATAGGAAACTATTATTGTCTTTGGTGCAATGCAACAATTTAATATGCCTCCAAAATATAGGGAGTGACTGACTAGCCTTGAAGTCTGGGAAATAAATATACTGTATTGTGTAGATCTGTTTCATCAAACAATACAGTGATGGAATGGAAACTGAAACAAGTTTTAGAGAGATTACTTTTATAGCTTATCATGTTAGACAATGCAATAATTGAGGAGTCTCTTATTTCGAATAATTTAAATTTACATTTTTGCTAATCGACCGGTTGTAAAAAAATTAATATTTTGATCTCCGATCAGTGACCATGATTATTTCGAAGATCGTTTCCCTGAACCCCTGGACTAAAAGGTTTCATCCTGTAGACCAAGAGGTGGTTTCAAACTTTGCCAGAATACTTTGGCAACCTAGATATTTCAATTTCGCTCATTACACCTGCATAACTAGGTGTCAAAGTTTATAATATTCTATGCGAGTTAATTGATTTATATCGATGTTATTTAGATGGAAAATATATGTATTCGATCTTGGAATCTTTGGATTATCAGTCAGGCGCTTATTGCACTCGGCTACGGACCACTAACCATATAAGTCTGCAGGAAGGCACAACGGTGTTATTCCACATTTTACTGATCAATTTAGTATAATCTATTCGATAATTTAGTGTAAGAAACACTAAACTGTCAAAGCTTGTTTCCCCCCGTTCTTTAATTAAATCAAACTCGTTGTAAAATCACTCTCCAAAAAAGCCTTCCCTTTCCTTCCTTCAGTCTACCACGGTTGTAGCGGAAAAGAAGTTTGTTGTGTTGTATTTATTCTATTTTGTGTTTATGTGTTTGTTACAGTTTGTTGGATGGGAAGTGAGCCAGCCGAGCCAGCAGGGAAGTGACGGGACGGGACGGGGCTACCCATAAGTGTGAGGACTTTAATGTTCGTTCGTTCCTGTAATGTTCGTTCCGTTAATGATCGACTGTGTGTCTATTCTTTCAATCATGAAAATATGAATATCAATCATAAAGTAGTAGTTCACATGGGAAGCTGCCGGCTTCCACAGACTGGTTTAGCCCCTGTTCAATATTATTTAGTCGAATTTATTTCCTTCACTGCTTGTCAGTTACATGTGATTACATGCATTTGTATCACATGTGTACTAGTTTTTAATCAACCATTATTGTAACTATTATGTGATAGCGTTTTATGTAAGCGCCCTACCCTTAGAATTATTCCATTGTGGAACCTTCTTGTGCATCCGTCATACCCCAACCCAACATTCTCGAACCTAAAGTACAGTGTTACTATATTTCATATTTCTCAAAAAGTCATAAAATTGGATTCGATCAGAATAAGAATTTTCTACCCTTACCCACTAAAATCCTCGATTTAGCACATTGCTCGATAAACCGAATTCGAAATGTTCAATAATTCACAAAATACAGAAAACATTTATTAAGAACATTCTACATTAGGCTGAGCCTGGTCTCTTTTAACAAATATGAATTAAATCTATTGAAAAAAAAACTTTCACACAAAGTACATCACATAAAATAATTATTATCCATTTTGAACAACTTCCAAATGCGTTATGAATTGTGATATTATGGTACAGTCATAATCATGTGTCATTTGAATTCGTAAATGATATAAGATTTTAATTCCAGTTCCATATCTTTAAAATTACACAATTAATATTGATATTCGATTAGAATTTCAATTTGACATACCCATTGAATAAAAATTATTATCCATTTTGAACACTTCTCCAGTCTATTCCAAATGCGTTAACTTGTGATAATTTTTTCAGTCATAATCATGTGTCATTTGAATTCGTAAATGATATAAGATTTTAATTCCAGTTCCATATCTTTAAAATTTTGATATTCGACATTGAATAAAATTCATATTAAATTTGGAAATTACACTTCTCCAGTCTATTTTTAAATAAATAATACATTTTAAGAATGAATAATATTGATTCCTCAACTATCAAAATCAGTTCTTCTTTTCGTAAGATATAAGCATTCCTTCAAAGATAATATAACAACCATATTTGCTTCAACACCTACGCTCAACACGTAAACTATAGTCCTCACCCAGGCTCTAAATCACCCAACTTACGAATAATTAGAAAAATCGTGAGATTACAAAATACACATTAGTATAAAAATGGTACCCAATAATATCAATAAACTCGTTTACAATACTCATAAAATTCAAAACAGTTCTACATCTTAACCTGAAATGGAAATAACTGATATTGAGACAGTTGATTACTTTTAATGTAATGAAACACTTTTTCAATCTGACCCTAAATAAATGTATTGAATTATATAATTACTTTGAAATAATGTAACACTGCCCTTAATCTTATAATCTGATGATCTATTCTATAGATCTATCTACAGTAGATTCTCGGTTATCCGACCTTCCGGGTTATTCGACCTACCGGGTCAATTTATTATCGGTCTTTTATCTCGAGTTTTCGCAGAAGGCTATTGCACGAAAGAGCCGCTTTCATCACACCCGACTTTACGTAGCAGATTCCCGTAGTAACCGCACTTTCCTACCCAACGGTACGAATTGTATTCGCGCGCTGGGTGACCTGCACCAGTACTTTAACAAATTTCAACGTCGTTTTTACCGATTTCCGTCTTATCCGACCTTGCCGCGGCCGGTCAAGGTCGGATAACCGAGACTCTACTGTGAATCTATTCATCAAACTTCTCTTTCACACAATCATCTGAATCATGCTTCGAACTTTCACCTAAAATATTGTATGAACAAAGAAATTAGGATTTTTACTGTAGAATTAAAATAATTGAGGTTAAGATCTTTGACCATGTTACCAAAAACCCAACTCTATATAAAATACACTAATAAGAAGAGGTTATGTGAGGATGGTAGTGGTATTGTCTGTGAGAGATTCTGATGGTTCTAAAACAACTAGAGTTAACTGTACACATTTTACATATTCAACCGAAGTATTCAGTTTACTTCGAGTAAGATTTGTTAATTACATATCGGAAATTTGAGACTTTTAGAATGACCTTTAATTTCAAGAAAAATAGTGATTGGAGCTTGGAATTCATTGTCTGAAAACTCAAACTCCATTGTTCCATTGGATTATATCATAGAGAAATATTATTTACGAAAATTTATTTTTCTACCACACTGCGTAGACATTGGTAAACTTCTAAATCATAATCAAAATAACATATATTGAACACATATCCTCTAGACTACTAATAAACTTAATCACTGAATTAATTAATAGCTACCCGAAATTTAGGCGATACTGCTATCGTAATAAATATCTGCACACATGGATAGAGAAATGACTCAGAATTGAGAATTTCAACAAAATAATTTTTTTCCACTTATACTACTTATCACCAACAGTATTTGCCTCTAATTTTGTTTATTCACAACAAAAAACAATTTCAAACGCAAGGGAACGTTAGCAATTTGCAATGACAAGATTTCGACTGATCGTTTCTAAGTGGAATGTATTCTTTGGATGTTCAATTGAAGGCTTCAATATTCACCAGATTTCGTAATATGTCGTAAAATTTCGCTGTGTTTAGAAGCTTTCAAGAATTAGCTTTGAATAAATGGGTTTCGTGCTACAGTTCAAAAATCACAAATCAAATTACGGTATAATTTGATTACACGTAGAAAGAGTGCAATTTGAATAATGTAGTACTACAGTTGAATAGTTTTATAGATCGTAATCTCAATTATAAATTAATATATACTTCCTCATCTTCAGTTGAAAATTCAAGAATAATAACTAATAACATGTGAAAATCGTTTTCAAAAATAGTTCATTCAATCAATTCTCTAGTAGCCTTACTAAGCACTATAATCGGAATGAAAACCAATGTCTATAAATGCTAATGTTCGTACGTTGCTTTGAATTCATACAACTCATATCAGTAAAAAACTTATTAGAGAGCTGTTTATTATAGTCGTTTTTGTGAATCAAGTACTATATGAATATAAAAAATATATTCGTGCTCAAGTTGAAAGGTTCCATATTTCACGCGGGAATTGAAAGAGCGTTTCTTAATATGATTGCTTCTCTACTGAGGACTTAATATAATTCCAGAGTGACCGAGAAATTGAAAACGAAAATGTTTATGAAGAAGATTTTTGCGTCAGCGTCAAGCGTCGGTTGCTTTCATCCCGGTTGACTTTTTAATTCCCCTCTGAGAATAATTATTGCTAATTCTTTACTTTATTCACTTGCCTTTTCAAAGTGGAATTAAAGGTGTCAGAGAGCCAAGAGCTCAGTATTGCAGATTACCTTGCTTTGAAGCACTGCCCGAGAGGAGTGAGCTGATTATTTTTCCTCAAGATGAGATTTTGTACGGAATGGATTTGATGATGATACTCGTGAATTTAATTATTTTGATTCCCACGAATGAGAGAATGATTTAACATTTGTTCACAATATTTTCATGATTTCCGGTGCTGGAGACTTTCCTTCGATAAAGTTCCCGAGAATACATTCCACAGAACAATACTTATCATTCCAGAACTTTTGAAAGGAAAAGTAAATCAATTCATGTCATTGAAAATTGATACGGTTCCATTTTGATCTTGATATTTTTGGCTTGATACAAAATGTTTTCCAACCTAATGAATGTAACTTCTTCAGTTGAAGGTGAAAAACTTTGTATGTATTTCTCTAAAACAACACAAACCAAAACCAGCATGTTCTTTTTGTATAAATTCATATGGATTTTCAAAGTTGCAGAAACATTTTCGGGTCACCATATAATTAGATCTCTAATAATTATAGAAACCGGGAAGAAAATTTAACCGATAATTTTTTGTTGAATAGTTGGAAAGAAAACCGGTGAAAATAACTCCAAAAAGTGCCCATTCAATGAAACAAGTTTCACGAAACTTGTTTCGTTGTTCAATGGCATGCCGTGAAAACTTTTTCAAAACATTGGTATGCCTGGCCTCAAAAAACATATGAAAATTATAGATTAGAAAAGTAGCCTCAATTATTAACATTCGGGAAAGAAAATAGAATGCTTAAATTATTATGAAAAAGAATGAAACTTGTTTTCTTTCCAACATTTTCGAACATTATATTTCAGATATAATGCTCGTTAGAGCAAACGTTAGACTTATCTTGATGCTTTTTAGCATCGTCTCATATCATTTTATGATTCAATCTATCATCAATAAATTTTTTAAAATAAAAGTTAAGTTCATTTTTGCCTACACAAGCTCAGTAGAAAAATTGACCTTTTCTATCACGCATCTGTAGGAGCAAAACTATAATTTTTATCTTGAGCACTATTAAAGTAATAAGATAATTTTTAGAGCTTCTTCAGTAGAAAGAAAAAAATTTATATAAAAATTCAACAAGTTTACGCATGCATCTGCTATTTTCTCTTAGTTCAATCAACTCATCTTCTTGTCATAATCTATTACTTCTTCAATCCATTTAACTACAATATTTCAACATTAATGTTTTCCAATGTATGTTAACAACTTTCAGTCGTTATTTTGATTGTGGAATAAATCACTTCCATCAATGGGACTTTTCTCAACACCCAAGGTTCTTTTCAAAAGACTGGAGAAAACCAATTCGTTTCGAAATAGCGTACTTAATGTGAGTGTTAACCTTTTACAATCATAATTATCACTGAAAGTCGGTAACATTAATTGAAATCGGAAAAGTGAACGTTGGAGCTTATAATATATTAAGACAAGAACGATATTCATAATATCAATTAATTAAAACAAGGAAATGAATGGAAAGTCTATCTTAGAAAATTTAATAGATTCAGCTTCACGCATATACTTGCACTAGTCCTTGAATCAAAGCTTTATTCAAAATCTTGCACAAGACTTCAACCACTTGAAGTCCACAAGACAAATCTTGGTCCACAAGATGTGAACCACCCAGTAGCGATAGATAATTTCTTTAGAAATTCAATAGTGAAATCTATAGAAAAAAGGAAACTTGATTGATGTAAGAAGAAAATCAACATTGTTAATAATAACAGCAATACATTGACGACACATTTTCATCAATTCTAGTCTTTGACCGCTTGTTACCAAATATAAAACATTTAAAAGACGATTGAGTCGTCAGTGGAGTTAGGATCAAAAAACTATCAAGAGAAATGTGATATTAAAAATTAGAAATTATTTGAAGAAAATTATGAAGAATATTCGTTTCCTTGTTTGCAAGTCATAAATTAACATAATTTTTCAGTTTTCTATATTATCTAATTTAACTTTATTGAAGCATTGTAAGAGGGCACATTGTATTCAAGGTTAGTAGAGGGACTTTCTCTACTAACCTTGAACTGTATTGCTCTTGCCACAAAGACGAACCTTGTAATAGTTACCATCTTAGATTAAGGAAATTTTGTATAAGGCTATTGTAGAAGGATGGATGGAATCAAATGAAAAGTTAATGTAGGGAAAAATCATAATCAACCGTCAAACTATGAAACTGAACAGTATTATCTCAAATCTAGTCAATTCAATAACGTAAGAGACTATATAAAGTTAAACGATTTACGCAGCAAATACTGCAGAAGAATCTTGATATTTATACATGAGCAACAAATGGTATGAGTTGATATATATTTCTATTTCTGTTCATCGACTATAATATGTAAATATTCATGCTCAAAGGTATCGGATATTATAATATATTGTACTTTATTAGAAGAATACAATAAGAGAATGAGTAACAATTTGTTTTGAGGAGAGTATGGAGTATGTTTGGCCTACAGTATTAACTTTAGGATTATTGATTAACAATGTGTTTAATCAAAATTTAATGATGCAGAATTTTATGCTATAAAAAGCTATGTTATTTAGGTTAGAATGGACTAGCAGTAAATTCATGTATATAAAAGGAGGATTGCCTGTCGTTCAAGAGGAAAATTCGTCTAGTTTGATGAAACAAAAGACATTCAAAATTATTTATGAATCTTTTCTTCTACTGATTCATTCTAATTTATCTCATTTTCATCAAGCACATAAAACTAGGAAACCAGTATTCTGAACTAAGGAAAATACTTATCAATTGACATTTCTATTGGATTATCTCTATCATTGATTGGAAGGTTATCGTGAACTAAAACCATGTAAAGCGTACAGAGAACATGGGCTTAGATCATAAGTCCCAGCTTGAGAACCCCGTTGAAATGATGTTGTTATTGTGGAACCTATCAAAAATATTGATAAGAATTTCAACTTGTAATTAATCAATTCTGCATAATATGTATCTAATATTTTTTTATTTATCCGCCCAAATCGTGATTCGCATAACTCTGCTATGGAATGCTATGTTGGGCAAGTAATATAATTAATTTTGTCAGCTACTCTAAAGGGTTTCTGCTGTAGAATCGATGTTTGCTTCCAGTCATGAAGCCTGTCATTGTAGCTCAGGTTGTTTTCTTCCAGATGCAATTTCTCAAATCCTTATTCTTCATAATTATTATCAATAATGATTCGATATTCCACTAAAAATGTTAAAACCTTCATTTTGATAGCCTATCACGTTATCGTCTGATATTCATGAAACTGTCATACTCATTTCGACCACTTTTATTTAAATTTTGGAGAATTGAACCTTTGATTCAATTTCTAGTCGAGAAAAGAAAGCAAATGACTGGACGTAATTTCAATTTTTGATGAAAATAATCAATTTATCAGAAGAAAAAGTAACAATACAGCCATGTATAAGATAGTAGTTGAAGTGTCATTGATAATATTAATCGTATAATATTCTCTTTAATACCATCTTATTCTATAGAATAGGATATTCCCTTGAAAACAGACATTCGAATATTTCTCCCCTTTTTAAAGATTGTTGGATAGCTTTTAATTACAGGAACAATAGCTGTAAAATAATTCAAAACTGGCATTCAAATAACTCTGGTTGTTTTAAATTTTAAAGATTTATGATGTTAGATCATTATTGTACAATCTCATGTTTGCTCTCAAACCTGACATTCAAATGACATAAACAAAAGCTTTTAATTTTTTCGAGGCATTCGATGCTCGATGGTCAATTTAAACACCAGACAAGAGTGACATTTAATTCAATTTTGAATGAAAAAATTCATCTAATTTTTTCCAGTCAATAATTTTCAGTTGTTTCAAAAGCTTCTGATTATTTGTCAAACTGACCTTGAAAGACATTTTAAGGTGCATGAAGTATGTAGCATAATGAAGATTGACAACTACAATTACTGTATGTAATTGTATAATGCTTTACTATTATCATAATAACTATATTTTTACACTCGATAATAACTTTTATGTTCCAAAAATAATGTGAGAATTACGATATTATAAGCGATAAGATTGTCACAACCGGAACTTCAGGAATTTGTCAGGAATACTCAAAAATACAGTATTTCCAATAAAATAAACATTCTCAGTTCTCAGAAGAATAACTATCGAATAGCTTGCATTATGTATGGTCCTTACTCGCACAATTTCTAATTCACAGCTAGCGATTTGTTAATGTAAAATCAATTTCTGTAAATTGAATAAAACGTAATTGGTATCTTCCATTGGAAACCGGTGACAATACTTTAAATCTAAAATGTTTTATAATAACTTTTAACGGTTAGGATATGAAATCATTAATGACTATAAAGCTAATTTCTACATTCGATTATAAATGTAGTTTTGTATAAGAAGATTTTAAGAACTCGAGACAATAATTTTACGTAGTGTAAGCTTCCATCAAGACGTTCATCAAGTCATCAGTAGTATAAAAAACTGGGAACACAATTCTGGATTGAAACTGAATCCATGAAATGAGATAAAGAAGAAGGAGAAGGCGATAATAATAAGGAGGAAGAAAAACTTTAAAAGAGAAGAGGAAAAGGAGTAGTAGTAAAGAGAAGAGGAAGAAGGTAGAAGAAGAAGAAGAAGAAGAAGAAGAAGAAGAAGAAGAAGAAGAAGAAGAAGAAGAAGAAGAAGAAGAAGAAGAAGAAGAAGGTAATAAAAGTTGAGTCACATCTGCTGACTGCATGTGATATCAATGATTCAGTGAATCCTGTCAATTTTCTTTCAATTGACTAGACCGCTCAAGTTTCGCTACCAGAAGTAAATATATATCAATCCAATCTAATGGAGAAAAAGTTTCAAAGTTCGTCCTCTCCCTTTCGAGTTTCTGTCTGGCAAAATCAATGTTGGAAAATTAAAAAAAAATCGTATAATGCTGGTTAGATAACACTTGAATAAGTTATTCTATTCTTATCATCACAAAGTCGCTGAAACAAACATGTGAAATGCATTTTTGATAATTGATCTCAATTGACTAGATATAGAAGGCTCAGATGGCAGAATGAAGTTGACGAAACGAAGCAGATTTAGCGTAATTATGGGAAGTGAGCGAGCGGAGATTAACAGAGCAAACGTTTTATCATTCGGCGTTAATTCAATAGCCTGAATCATTCTTCATTGGTTAGGATTCGTCAATTCCTATACTATATTAGAGACTTGTTAGAAAAGTCAATTTCAATTTCTTCTAATCTAATAACTGTTACCTTCTCGTATCTTCATAGCATCTTTCCTACATACTCACCACAATTTGATAGCTCAAAGTACTTGAAGGTATTTAATCCTCCATTCCGTCGAATAATAGCTTGCTCTTAGATTGTGTAGCATTAAAACAAAGATTGTCATTATTATCATAGCAGCTGTTCCTTCACCCTCCCGTCTTCCATCCCACCCGTGAAAATCTATTGGATATAAATCAATTGAGTAGTGGACTGGCTTCCCCTGCCTCATCACTGGATAGTGGCAGTAACTGAGACCATATCGTACTCATATCGTAGGACAATAAGACTCATACCAAAAAGCGTAATACTGTAACCGTTATTATCGAATGAAGTGATGTTGATGTAAAAAAGTGATGTTGATGTAACAACTTGTTTGTGATGAGGAGTGGAAAGCAATTGTAGAGATGTGTGTAGTTGGGCGTGGTCTATCTTAACGAGCGATAATCGTATATATTTTTCAAAACATATTTTCAATGTAGGCTATAACCTCGAATCAATCAAACCTTTCCGACCATGCCTTACAACACAATCATTATCCCAAACGCTTGTTTCTTTAAATGTAACACTTTGAATTGTAATTTACATTAACGTTGAAAATTATATTCAGACATTTATTTTTAATGCAAATCAATAAATATATATGAATGTATATAAATGTATATGATGCGAGTTTTATTTTACTGCCTCCCTCTTCACTAATCAATAAGGTAGATTTATGACAGCAATAATATTTTTTATATTAATAGAAAGTTCATACTGATATGCATGCAGCTAAAAAGCGAAATTGGAAGATTACACTTTTTTAATGATTTCCATTATATGCATGGAAGCAGCAAAAACTAATAATGATTGAGTATCAATTCTAGAACTGGACTTTCCCTTATGTTTAATGGTATTGAAAATCAGTATCCGGGGTCTGTTTAATGAATATCACAAGTCCTGAAAACAAGAAAAAGGTGATGACATATCAGACTTGAAATTTTATTGAATAGTACCATTGATTTTAGATAGAATAGATTTCCTATCGTACGTTAAAATTTGTGACCAGAAATGAAGAGGCCGATCCTAGCGACATCTCTTAGAACTCAGAGTAACTAGAAAGCGTACGTGTAGACTCGAACTGGCGATGAGACAGAGAATGGGTGTGCGACTTAGAGTGAGTGAGCGATCGATTGAGAGAGAGACGCCAGCACGATTTGATGTAACACAAAACCGTCACAAAGTTCCCTATGCCTTGACCGATCTATTCTATCTAAAATCAATGATAGTACGCTGTGCTGTAGATGGCCCAAAATTGGGCACTATTCGAATTCATATTACATCCCTACCTGCAAATGAAACTCTCGAAAATAGACCTTGAATACAATAACAGTGAGCAGCTAGGGCAAAAAATGTATGTTTGCCGGCTCGAGATCACCATTTCAAGCTCGAGACAAAGTCCAAGTTCTCTTTGCAAAAGCCATTTTTCGCCACAGAACAAAAAAGTGCAAAAAAATCAAATTAATGAAACAAATTAAAACATAAACGTATAGCACGATCCATTTAACTTGACAGAGATCAGCTGTTTTGGTAATAATTAAACAGTGACTTCGACACAATAATCAAAAGGCTTAAAAGTCTTAAAGACCTTTATTTAAAGTCTTTAAAATACCTTTTTAAAGAATATCTTTCAAAGAATAAATTTTTGAAAGACCTTTTCAATAATCTGCGAGATTCAGCATTTGTAGGTTAAGTATTGTGATATTGCTCTTTGAAACAGCTGATTTCTGACAAGTTGAAAGGATTCTGCTATAGTGGCTTCTAGCCTTTTAGCCTTCTATCCTTAAACCGTGACCTTCAGAACAGCTGTATTTTATTATTTGTTCGTTGTATTGTTTTAAGAAGTGAAATGAAAAAGGCAACGATTTTGAAAAAGAAACAATTATTCTACTTTATTCTTCAATATCAACTACACATAGCTTATTACCGTAATTATGTGATCATCTCTTTATGATGTGTGATTGGATAGATTCAGCTGTTATTTTCTTCTTTGCCCTAGTGCGATAAATGTTTACAGATCTCATCGGAAAGCGATCCAGCCTCCTTATAACGATTGAAAAACATCTGATTAAGTCCTAGAGTGGCGAAAAAGGTGTTTCCTAGAGGTATTGATGCCTAGGTGCACAATTTTTGGTGCAAATATTAAAAAAAAAACAGCTGAATCATAATTTCATCATAAATAGAATGACGCCTGAACGCTTGCAAATTATGCATATTAATACGAGTAAAAGGTTGTAACACTATAACTGGTTCATTTTGTTGAGGCCGAGATTGAATACGAATATTATTTTCCTTACAACTTACAACATGTAAAAATTCATCCAGTGTACAATACTGAAAAGACTGCAACATACGGAATGAATTATTATTATGCTTTGAACATTGTCCGAAGCTATAATGAGTAGTGGCGAAGCGTGGTATACTTATTTGGTCATCGCCGAGTATATTTCCAATAGGAAAATAAGTAAACCACGCTTCGCCACGGATAATGAGGTAATAATTCATTATCAGTTCGTAAGTTTCAGTTCAGTAAGTATACCACGCTTCGCCACGGATAATGAGGTAATAATTCATTATCAGTTCGCAGTCGCTATACTGTTTCTATAGAAGTAGGCGCAGTATAGGCAAGCAGCTCAACATCTTAAACCTGGTACTGTAGCATAGCCTCCTCTAATATGTATTAGAGGAGGCTATGACTGTAGCCTATTATAAACCTACTATTATATAATTATACAGTGCGTATTGTACAGAGATAGCTACTGTGGATGGTCAGTGGCATGAAGGGGAAAATCTTTCCTAGAATCTGAGACATTTTTATTATCTCAAAATCCTTATAAACAGATTGACTTAAATTTGAAACTTTATCTTTCTAATACTCAGGCTATCATTCAGAATTTAATCAAGTATGCAGGAAGTATTAAACAAGCTTGAGTATTATGAATTGATCGAAATTCAAAAGCATTTTCACAATAAATTAAGGCAACATTTTAATAGAAACATAGGCTGTATCCTACCTCATGGATCCACATCCAATTTCTACCTGAACAACAGGTAGCTCATAAGGAAAAGGTTTCACCATTGTTTGTGATATTCTCACAAACAAGGGTGAAGAGGTAGGATAGAGCTGAAACATTAAATAATGGAAGGCATGCTCTGCTCTTGACATATTGCAATGATTCAATATAATTAGCAATGACGTGACGCGTCTGAAATGCGATTCAATCCAGCCCAATGAACAATATGAATGTTGGCTGTCATATTACACACTTTGAACATTCAATAGAATAATGATAATCACATTTCGATTATAAATATGAATCATGTACTGACGGTGACAAGCAAAATATGTGATCAAAGATGGACATTACTAGTTGACTATGAACTAGATTATAAAATATTATATATATTTAACTTAAATATATAAACTTATTTACAATTTTTTTCTCACTGTCCTAAAGTAAAGTAGAACATCGAAGATTGTTAGCTCGCGAGTCTAAATTGACTACAGATTGATAAAAAAGAGAAGAAAAGATTAACAATACTAATCTAATGCTAAAAAATAATACTAAAATATTCATGTGAAATCACATTTATAAAGTTAATAAGAAGCATTACATAAAAGTTAGCATCACTGAGAATAAAATTGAGATCAATAATACAAGAGGTGTCGTTAAAGTTGGAATGGATAAGGAATTTGAGAAGAGGCCCACAATAAAAATGAATGATCAGTGATGTTTTGCTGATTTCAAATTCAATTCAATTCAATCTATTTAGCCAAAAATAACATTACAAAACGAGTTATAATACAGTCTATAATACGAGTATAGTCTAATACAAAACACTACATCTGGTACAATTGATGGAGTTAACGAATTTTTGTAGATCCATTATGGTGCATTGCATGTTTGAGTCATGGGACTAAAAATAATATACTACAGTAATTATTGTACAGTGCTCTTTAGTCTTTACCACAGAATAGCGATGGATATTCTATAGTTCCTCTATGGTCTGTACTATAACCAATCAATAGAATGTACCAGAATAAAATTACAGCCTATTTTCTCCATTCTCCATACATCCGAGTTTCTAATTTTTTCTCTAAACTGTTATTAGAATCAATTATCCTCACTTATTGATCATCACAATCTCAAGTTCCAAAAGAACTCTGTAATTCAGGAATTAATTTTCTAAGAATTAAAAATGTCTCACAACCTCTTTTGAAAAGAGCAACTTCAAGAATCGGCCTCAAGTGCTGTGATAGTGGGCCACTCACATTCAATTAAAAGTAAGCCCACATACACATCACAAAGGCCAGCATTCTATCCTGCTATCCAGTTGATTCGATCAAATTTTTCTCCAGTCGTCCAAGTTGAAAACCGGCCAAGATGATGTCCTTATGGGCCGCTGGTGCCAGTTTAATACAACGACCCACAAAAACATCACATGGCACGGTCATCACAGATCCCATCGATCACAGGCTGGATGCTGATGCTGATGCTGCATGGACGAATGTATTTCACAACAAGGTTTATAACAAATTGAAACCAATAAATTCGAATTGATCTCTGGGGCCTGTTACATAAAACTTGGAAGCCATGTAATACAGGGGAAAGGCGGACTTACACTAGACTCTCAAGTTCATTGCATATTGCAGACCAATTCTCGTCTAGCGTGTGTCCGCATCTTTCCTGTTTTACAGGACTTCTGAAACTTAATGAAAAAAGGCACCTACAGATATACTACTTTATTCACGCCCGTTTAAGAAAGGTTTTACGAAGCCATTCTCTCATGTAGAAGTAAAAGTACACAAATACAAGTATTTCACAAATCGGATGTTTTAGGAATACTTTCTCATCTTGTTCGAAAAGCTTCTTATCAGATGGATTTTTGATACATAACAAATGCAGAGCCTGTTCTTCATGCGATGTTTATCACGCAACTTTTCACATGAAGCAATACACACAAGGTCAGAAATTTGCGGTGTTGCCTCTTTCCAATGCAGCCAATTTAAACAAAGGCAGCTGTTGAGGATTCTGTCTCGTAGTATAGAGAGCATTATTTGAAAAGAAACACTTCCCTTATTTGGGAACGTAAGAGATTTTTTTGTTAGCAATATCACAGAAGGTAATACAAGTTACTCACATCAACAAAGCTTCTCTTACACATAACCTCAAAAGATCTGGTGAAAACATCATCTACCTCCCGAGACGAGTGAAAATTCTAGCAAAGTTTTAGCTGCATTTTAACGAAAATCTTCACCAGTGAATCATCATCATAGTAAATTGTTATTTTGACTAGTAAATTTGTTCAATTCCACCAGTGAACAGGATACGATTGCAAATGCCGATGTTTTGATTTCTACATGAGAGAACAGCTAAGTGAATTCTTTGTGAAACGGACTTCTTGTAGGTATTCACTTAATTATTATAATTATTACTTCTTCATAAACAGTAGGCTATGAACAAAAATCATAACAATTCAATCTATTATTATTCTATTTGGAATTTTTAATCAATTCAATGACTTCATTAGCGATAATTTCTACAATTCACTAAGATCATCCATCTTCACAATCATTCAGATAACTATACTACAACAATTTAACTTTATCATATCTCTTTTTCACTATTATAATACCTTAATACTCTGATCTCAAGTAATGTAATATCAATAGTTTCTCATGAATGACAAGGATTGAAAATATCATGACAATCATTTTCCGAAGAATGATTTAAATCAACTTTATACATTTATAGTACGTATTCTATTTTCATCGGTGTAAAACTTGACTCTACAGATGAACAAAAGTAGTCTGGTGTTTCATATCATACAAATTTCAACATAATGGCACATTCGAATCACCATCGATCTGAAATTGAAACTGGCGGCTAGCAGTCATTTCAATTATCAACTGTTTATTACAAACAGATTTCCACTAACAGACTGAAGAGCTTTATAATAAAAAATCTCGTTTATTCCACAAAGTATAAGTAAATTGGGATGACAAGTAAACATTTATTTCATCGTATCCTCGCTAGGTGTACATATTATACATACTTTCCATACTTTATAGATCGATATGGTCTTAAATACCAAAAAATTTGTCAAAATATATATATACATGGTGTTTCAAAAAGAATCATCCGATTTTAAAGGTTTATAATTTCAAAACTAATGATCAGATGGATATGAGGTTAATTTCATATTAAAGGACAACTAATAAAGTTTTTTTACATACCATTTACAGGTGCTTAATATGGCCCCCTTTAGATGCACAGCATATGTCTATAAAATACTGAAATTCGTCCCACACCTTAGCTAGCATGTCTTGAGTGATGGATTCTTTGTGTTACATAACAATGTCTCATTAGACACTGGAATCGATAATAATTTTCGAAATTTGTCAAAAATGAAATGTAAAAGACTGTCTTTCTTCTCTGTGCCAAGTCTTTTCGGCCATGACTATATCAATATTTTCAACTTCAAATCATTTTGTTCAATGCATCAATCTGAATTGCCTTGATCAGGATGTATGAATCATACGCAGTATTCATCTACTATTCTTATATTGTGAATCCAATACATGATATTTGTATGCCATATTTCATATTCATATGAATTGACTTCATTCATACTCTCCTTTGTAAATGATTGAATGATTGATACCAACAAATGATTGATTGATTGATTGAATTGATACTCCGCAGTTGAACTTGAAATGAAATTTAAACGAGTATCAGAAATATCTTGCGTACTGAAACTGCGATACAATGCTCGTAAGCTTCGTACTTTTCAAAAATTATTTATTATACCGACCGTTCGTTGCCAGCTAATCGTAACTTATGTGACTGAATGTAACTTATGACTGTGCCAATATGATACTGTGTCAGCTGTCTAACTCACAAACTAAAACTCAAATACATAACAGGCCAACAGGGCTGAGGTCACGGTTTCAGAACAAATCAACTGCAGCCAAAGCCAGTTGCAGTCAATACTCCAACCAACATGAGAAAACCTCCTACTCAATAATTCACTCACGAACTATGAATCACATTTCGCTTCAAAACAACACATTTCACCTATCAGAGAAATTTCTCGCTTGAAGTCACATGAAAATCGGAGATATGAGTTGAATAATCAATTATAAATAACAATAGTTCAGACTTGTCTGAGAATAGGAAAATACTTGAAGAGGAATTATAAAGAGCAAAAAATAAAAATTTTAAATAATTTCAAGGGGATAATATAATAATTTAAAGGGGATTTATGATTATATAACATGATATACGATATGCTTCAAGATTATATAACATTCATAATAAATATAAAAAGAAGATGTATTTTCTCAAATAAGTTATAAAACCTTTTTTTATAGGTATAAAAAAGGCTATGTATTTGTGGTACTAGGACCCACAAAAACTTTTTCATAATTTGTAATCGAGAAATAAAAGATATTATTTCAACTTAGTTGTGATTCATTTCGGTAATCATTAAATTTTGGTAAGCTTAATCGTGATTTCGCTTCATCATGTTTTCTGATCGTAGTAGAGATCTACTAAATTATCTACAGCTACAGGTACTATTGTACAGCACTAAGGAATCTATTAGGAATATGAATTAGAAATTAGTAGGAGGATTTTCTAAGTAAATTTCACCTAATATCAATAAAATAAGGCACAGCGCAAAATCATGCAAACCGCAAAAATTAAGACACATTCACGCTCTGAATTAATTACAACATTGCACCCACCCCTTAAACGCTTCAGCCCTTATCAACCAAGAGCCAGTTGTGCTTGAGGTCTGGCCATTAGCCAATTCCACATGAGGAAGGGAGAAAAGGCTACCTACTCAACCACTCAAATTGAAAGCTTTCTTGCCAAAATTGCATTGTCAAAGTAGGCCTATAACTAGTTGGGTTTATTTTGAATCTCGAGACTTGGAAGATTTCCATTGCTCATTTCAATGGCTCATAAAATATCTGAAAAATTCTTATGACTCAAAGCGAGTGTCTAATTTAGAATTTTTATTTTTAATTTCGGGGGGAATTATGTGAGAGGACTTTCATGAAGCTACTCTTAATTGTTGAAGTTAAACCTAATTTATTGTATTAGCCTATACACTAAAACAGGAGTGCCCAACCTTTTTCAATCAAGGGCCATATTTTTAATATTCAAAGGGCAATTACTACCGAGGGGTCTTGGGTGGATCGGTGGATGGGATGCGACGGTGATAAATGATTGAAAATATCACAGGGACATTCTGCTAATGATGTTATACTATTTAAAACCATTTCCTCATTTTCTAACTACATGACTAGCGTGAAATAGCGTAATACTGTGACAGTAAAACATATATTTATTTATTTTCCCTGTTTTTCAACTTCTCCAACAAGCTGACTCAATTCTTTTCATTAATTGAAAATAATTAAAGGATTAATTGTTTACATTTTCCTCCGATAGATAGCCTGTGACATACTATTTATGTAGTAAAATAGGCTCCTTTACATGTTAATTTGTACACTGTAGGTAGCCTAACATTATTTTATTTTCACGTGCTTTTTTCTACAGATATTGAGGATTCAAGATTAAATGTTTTCAATTTTTTACTATTTCCATCACTATTGCTTTTTGGAAAATTAAAAAAGCATTGATATTTGAAATTTTTAAAAATATCATAATTATTAACTTTAAAGAAAAATTCTATACTTTAACATTGAAACGTTCGACAAATTCAAGTAGCCTAATGAAGTAGATATTAGATTTTTCTTAGCAAATCATTGTGAGTTTTAATCCTATCACTATCACTGAATGGTGGATCAAATCAAGGATCAATTTTCAGAATTGTTTTTCAGAATTCATGAACTTTTTCTTCGTTCTCATCGGTTTCAATTTGGGTACTGGCCATTATCATTACCTCTTCGATAGCTTTAATATGTTGTAATATAGAATCTTCCACCCTCAATGGGAAATTCCCCCGGGAAATCTGGGGACCCTCTCTCAGGAAATTATAGAATTATGTAAAGTAATCATGAAGTTTTTGGATCAAAAATTTTCAAGATAATTAATTCAATGTTTGTTAATCGGAAGTAGGCTATAAAGAGACGCCGAAGATGGATAAAAAGTATTCTTCGTTGAAAACGTAGTGGTCATGACATGAAAGCCTATAGAATTACTGTACTTTATTGAGAAAGAACAATCCTCAAGTTCAATGTGTTAACGTAATTGCATTTCATTTACGTGATTATTGATTGTACTATAATTACGGAATATATATTACAGTAAGAATACGTATTAAATTAAGAACTCACCAGTCGCAAAATGCAAAAACAAGAACCAAAAGCTGAATTAGCACACGATGTTGATGAGTCCTGGAGAGCAGAGCCAAGAGCAATCGGTCACTCGCCACTCATCACCGCCACAAGTTACTGTCCACTCGCAGGTCGCAGCTCCCTCCAACTGCAACTGAGAAGAGAACTGAGTAATGCCACCTCGAGCAAATCTATGCATCGTCGGAGGGGAGATATGATCAGTCAGCAATGCTATCAACCAATTGCTGAACCTTGGTTGTGGCCAGAGTATAGAAATATCTCTGATTGTGTATGCATGATGCTTGCTAAGCTCGAGTGTTTACGTGTTTATAAATTACAGTACCAGTACAGCTGATACATCAATATTGGAAATCAACATGCGTTCCTTCCCGTTGTATTGTCTACGACTAATGTAATAAAAACAACGGTTTCTACGATTCTCAACTACGATTTTCCTACGAAACTACAACCTGGACGGGAACTCCCACGTCGATTTGGTCCAGGCTCTTGGTCGGTCCGTATATGTGTAGCCTGCATAAATCGTATGAATTCTATGATGCCAGTCAATTGAACTGGTTGACCTTGATTATGCGTTTTGAACTGGAAGTTGAACGCCATTGTTTGTGGGTGCTATCAGTTTATTAAATTATCACTTTCACTATTATTAAGGACCCGATATCGATAATAGGGTACTAATAAATATTATTATTGCGATCGTACTCGTGTCTTTCAAGTAAAGAGGAGGATTATGATATTTTTCATAGAATTATTAGGATAAAAATTCCTAAAAATTGTAAGCCAATAATCAATTTATTAATAATTTGCTTAAAATATATTGACTGTGTTTGATACATATTGCTCTTCCAATAGAGTATTGATTCCAATTGTACCTGTTTCTACAATGTGATAAACATTCAGAATTAATCATTTTCAACTGTACCTATTCCTACAATAGAATAAAATATAACTTCTTGCTATAAAGTACTTACACTATTTGAGTCGCCGAAGAGTTTCGAACAATGATGTTCATCCTCGGCGCTTTGAGCTACGACTGACTTGCTTAAAAACATTTTAAGGATGAACTAGCATCATTCAAGTACTGTATAGCAAGAAGTTATCGTTTAATTCTATTAATCTATTATCTATCTATTAGTTAGCTATTAGTTTGTTTCTTGCTATAGAAACAATGTTGAAGTTGAAGATCGTCCCAATGCCACTTATTTATAAGAACAGTGTTAATCATCGTCCAAAACATTTTGCTAGTCACGTAATATGACGTTAGCAATGATGAAGCAATGTGACAATTGTGCGTTTCCAGCTGTGCACATTAAATAGATATTCTTGGAAGGATTTGCACTTGATATTCATTGTTATAGGTATATTTTCTAAGGTTTGTTGACAGCCAATTTCCTTGTCACTCCAGTGCTTTTCTTAATGCTTTTCTCGATGAGGCGAGATTGCTAGAATGTCTTTATGCGCAGAGCGTGCGTTAATGTCCAAGCATTTGCTGAATGTACAGTACCGCAATTTCGCTTTCATCGCACACTGTTCTACACACAGGATTGGTACGAAAATTGAGTTGCTATTGCGATTATAAGCTAGGCGGGAACGACGCGGGAATGGATCGTGAGAGATATGGTGCAGACAGGCTTCGAAAAGCAAACTGGGAATTATTCGACTGTCGATTTCGGTTGATGGGCTGGGGATGAAGAGAACGTGACAGAGCAAACTGGGGAGATGGATAGAGTGAACGAGAGAAAGAGAGAACGAGTGAGTAGGCTATCATTCAAGAGCCAAGCTTTTCAAATATTTGATTCGAGTCTCAGCATCGTAACTCCTGCAGCTCGCAGCTTTGCTAGAGCTTGAAAGCATCTTCGCGACTTTCCCAAACAGATTCTCATCAAATTGCTCAACGGAGACGATGTAGACGACGACAAAGCATAACTTGGCCATCTTTCCACTTTTCTTTCTCTTGTGTACAAGAAATAGCTTATTCATATCCGTCTCTGCGAGTTGTTCCATCCAAGTGAAACATATCATCGTTTTTCAAACTACTTCTACTTGCAACAAGTGGCAAGTGACTTTTATTGAAACAAGGGAGGATCAGTTCTCAGTTCTCAGTTCTCATCCCTGTTCATGAGCAGTTATTCCAATGAAAAGGATCACTTATCACTTTGGATATTCTTTCCCAGAAATACAATACATTTATTACCCCTAGTTCTAATTAAAGTTGTTGTTAGTGATGACCTCTTGAAGATTTTCTTCCTGCATGTTTTTACTTCACCGGTTTTTGTAACTACTGTAAATCATTCATGACTCATATCCTCAAATTGTACCTCACCTTCTCATCGCAAATTATTAATAATATTATTTTACATCCATATTACCCCGCTCCTACATGACAAAGTGAATAATTGCGGGTTGAGCAATTTTATTTCAACCCGTCAATCAATCAACCCGTTGAAAAGCGTGTTGAGTGCATCCACGCTTGACTAAAGGGCGAATAATCACTTTATTAAATACTGCAAAAGAGATTTAATTATCAAAAAACCACTGAAATGGCTGACGCTTCTATCATCGTAATAAGAATTGAAACGGGCATGATGAACTCGTAAGCATTGTTTACAGAGATCAACACTTTAATAATGAAATGATGTGATACGAAGCTTCTTGTTTCCACTACCTACTAGCATAGACTATTAGAGTTAGTCTATTAGTTAGAGATAGTTAGACTAACTCTATTAGTCTATGCTAATAGGTGCTGGAACTCGCTCAGGTTTTGGAGGAGACTTTTCAATCAAATATTTTTCGGCACACTACTCAGTAAAAATCTGGATTCTATTCTCTTGGTAGACAAGAAATTCGTTGTTTGTTATCTAGAAACTCAGTTCGACAAAAATCACCTGGTTGCTGATAAAAAAGTGATCAGCTTGAAAAAGGTTGAAACCCCTATTTTTCAAATAAAAAATCTCGGCTGGAGCTCCAAGACTTTTCCAGAAGTCATATTCCGAGATCGAACTGGTATTTCATTCATTCATGACCGTTTTTATGTATAATAAAATTAACATATCGCATGTCACTCGATTAATTCAAAACTGAGTGAATCACTTAAATTAGGAATATACGTGCACACAGCGAATAATCTAATCATGAAAGCCCTCATTGTGTTTTTATTCAAGGCCTCCCACATTGAACAATATTTCGAGAAGAGAACATCGATTTATGAATAACTATGATTATTGTTCTTGATGTACATACACGTATGTGCTCGATCAAGGGAAAGTGGAGAGGAATCACAATTCGCAAATTAATTAGTAAAGTGAGTGAGTGACTGAGCGGTAAGAGAGAACAAATTTGGAGCATGACGCTAAATTGATTGTTGATGTGGAGTAAGTAATAGTGCGGTGTGATGGGTATATTGATGTTGAATGGGGTTTGACTGAGTGGATCAATTAATTGAGCGAGTGTGATAGTTTCCAGAATCAGCTTTGCGGCTGAGAATAATCGAAAATGGAGAAACTGCAGCACTGGAAACCGAACATAATAGGCCATGATATGCTTCAACACAACAATACTCCGGATCTGCATGCCTGCTTCTACCGTTCCAATGATTTATCAATATAATATTACTGTATTACGTATTCATCGTCAACCTGTTGCTTTAGCACTACTCGCTCCAATCACTGATTGATTGTTTTTAGTTTTCAGTTTACTTTTCCTCACTCATTGACAAGAGCTGAGCCAACCTTTCAATCATTAGCTATTCAGCTAATCATCTGCTATTTATTTCATCATTATTGCTCCTTGAAATTGAATGAAAAGTATAGGAAGTTGTATACTATGCCTAATCTTGCCTATGCAAGTGCAATAGAATGAAATAAAACACCGTTTTCATCCATTAAACAAGAACAAGCGCCTTACCAATTTACTATTATATACTGCTACTATTATTACTAATATACTGCTATCTGCATGAGAAGAAAAAGGAGTTGAACATCACCCAACTTCCTCTACAATCTAACGGCAGAATGTAAAACTAGATTGCTGCACAATGAGGAAAAAATAGGCAGAGTTTAAAGTTGGGCGTGGTTCTAATCTGGATCTTGTTTGTGATTGATCCAGCGATATCATCATTCACTCTCCCATTATTGAGTTCTCTATTCATGTATTATTTTGTTCTATCTTGTATTTATATTGTATTCATTTTTATTGGTTCTAATCTGGATCTTGCTTGTGACTGATCCAGCGATAACATCCTTCACTCTCCCATTATTGAGTTCTCTATTCATGTATTCTTTTGTTCTATCTTGTATTTATATTGTATTCATTTTTATTTTCTCTCTAATGTATGTAGGTACTGGATTTCTTCGGAGTAGTTGGCTCGGTCCGTTTGTTCTGCTTCTTACTGCTTGCTATAATTAGTCAGGTCAGTTTCGACCTAGGGGGCAGGCAGTTAGGGAGCATGCGTTAATGAAGAGACCCAAATCAATCAATCTAGGACTTTTGTGAGTATTAAAACAACAAATGTATTACCAAAAACATATTAAATAAATACAAATCATAATTTATGCACATTTTCTTCAGTAATAATGCACTGAGAAAAGCATTCTCAGTTCACCGGTTTACGTAGCGATGTACTTGTTTAGTGACTGGCAGGCAGATTAGTGAGTCAATTGTTTAGAAACAGCCAGGATCAAATTGATATATCGTCGTCGAATCCACATAAATAGTAATTATTTTCAAATAAACTCCACACGGCAATAATTAGCTGCTCGAAGCTCAAATCCGATTTCATTCCGCCAGCTGCACTGCACTGCAATAATTGAATACAGCACTGATTGTATGCAATAATTAGATCTCTGTATGTGATATTAAACTTCCGATCGCTGGGTATGATTGTGGGAGTTGGCGAAACAAAGATAAAGAGAGTTAGGATGAGAGAGAGAGATAGAGTGTGAGAGACAGAGAGAGCTAGAGAAATGATGAGAAAGAGGAGGTGATGGAGGGGGGAAAAGTAGAAGAAGAATGAGGAGAAGCAGAAGAAGGATTTGGAGGAGGAAAAAAAGAAGGAGAAGGTGTGGGTAATGAAGAAGCAGAAGAAGAAGAATAACAGGAAGAGGTAAGAGAAAGAGAGGAAGAGAGGAAGAGAAAGGAGAAGAAAAAAGAACAAGGAGAAGGAGGTGGAGGAGGAGGACAAGAAGAAGAAGTGGAAGATGAAAAAAAGAAGGAGGAGAAAAGAAGAAGAGGAGAAAGAAGGAAAAGGAGAAGGAGCAGTAGGAGGAGGAGAAGTAGAAGAGAAAAAAGAATATAATAGAGAATAGGATGAGGAAGAGGTGGAGATGGAGATGGAAGGGAGAAAGAAAAAGAAGAATGAGGAGAAGCAGAAGAAGTAGTTGAGAAGAAGAAGAAGAAGAAGAAGAAGAAGAAGAAGAAGAAGAAGAAGAAGAAGAAGAAGAAGAAGAAGAAGAAGAAGAAGAAGAAGAAGAAGAAGAAGAAGAAGAAGAAGAAGAAGAAGAAGAAGAAGAAGAAGAAGAAGAAGAAGAAGAAGAAGAAGAAGAAGAAGAAGAAGAAGAAGAAGAAGAAGAAGAAGAAGAAGAAGAAGAAGGTGAAGAAGAAGAAGAAGAAGAAGAAGAAGAAGAAGAAGAAGAAGAAAAGTAAAGAAGAAGAAGAAGAAGATGAAGAAGAAGAGGAAGTAGAAAGAGAGAGAGAGAGAGTGAGAAGAAGAGCTAGAGAGAGAGAGTGTGATACAGAGCCTGAGGGATAGAGTTAGGGATATGAGAAAGATAGAAGTAGAGAGACAGAGAGAGAGTGAGAGTGAGTGTGAGAGAGAGATAGAGTGAGAAAGTGAATGAATGATGCGGCAGCTGTTCTATTCAATAGCGGAGATTTCAATTTCCATGAAATTGAAGTAGGTAGCAGAGCAGAGCAGAGGGAAGCTGCTATAGTATAGTGATAAGCGGTGCTCGTATCACTCTTCTTATATATCAGTCACAGCTTATGATATTATAAGCCACCCGAGTAGCGGTTACATTTTCGCCAAGTAAGTAGTACAGTATTAGTATTCCACTACCCTGAGCACATATCTCTAAATCTACTTGATTTTAATCTAGTTCTCTCAACTTGAATTCAACTCCCTTGAAATGATCAGATGAGAAACTACACCGCTTATATAGTCGCTACTAGTCGCTATAGAGTCTCTAACTTTTATCCACTTGATACATTTCAGATACGAGGAATGAACACTGAACAGTACTAATCGAATTTCAAATCCTAATAGAACTTGAATACTGTAAGCTTTTATATAGGCCTATTGTGGATATGGTATTTATTAATTTACATGATATAGGCTACTGATAGAACACTTCTATAAGCTACTATTATACACTACTATAAGTAGTGTACACTATATGTTTAAGTAGTATACACTACTTATAGCTTGTGTTAGTAGTAGCTGCTACTATTACCACAGATAATGTAAATCTATTTATACCTCATATATATTATACCTTATACCTTAGATTATACCTTATCTATGCTATTACCAACAAATTGCAACCCAGTCACTCCTAATTTTGTCGCTGACAATATGGTTTGATTTGTTGAAATCTGTATGGGTTTCATAATATTCTGGCGGATTACTCGTGCTACGCTACGGTATGAACAAAGTGTTTCAATGTTTGGGAAATATTTCTAATTGAGCCTGGGTACACTCAAGTGACAATCGCTCTGTGACTACTGCTACCGCAGTGAAGCATTGCAGACCACAGAGGCAAAAGAGTGCAGTCGGAGGCAATTTGCGGTCGCGGTGCAGTCGGCTGTCGCTGGCGGTGTCACACTGGCTGTACTAATTGAAATGCTGCAGCTTGCAGTCTGCTTCAATCATACGCTGATCGCAGTCGAGGTGCTGGTCACCAGCCGAAAACCATAACCAACTGTTCGAGTTTATCAATTACCTATACGTGGAATAAAAATTCCACGGATTAAAATTAGTCCCAACTCAATTGGTGTTTATTAGTTTATTTATTAACAATCTCTTTGAAGGCAACAGGTCAAAACTCACAACTCCCTCTTAAACATAGCTTTAGAAAATCAACATACATGTAATTTATAAATTTATCTAAATAAAGATAAAAATGAAAGATTGATTTCACTATTGAGAAAACTACAGAAGAAAAAGGCCACAAATAAACTAATATAATATACAGAACCAATGTTACAAAAATACTAATACTACAGAAAACTGTAAAAATAAAATTGGTTTCAAATACAATAATTGAAAATAAGTTCTATTTATACTTTTTATCCATGAAATAGATACCTAGATAGATAAATACCTATCTGGAAGTATGGTTTGTTCATACATGTATGTATCGGCGATCTCATAAGACTCCTTGTCTATAATGTTTGTCAATGAAATATCGCGGAGTTTTCTGCACTGGAATATAATTTCTATACACAATGTACTACTGGATGTTCTTTTCATACGTGATGGATGTACAATTGATTAATACAAAGTAATGTAATATTTCTGCACTGGCAAAATTCTAGTAGTAAATTTGGGAAACTTCGATATTGCAGAATTACTTACATCTTCTCTTAATAATTCAAATAAATTGGAAACGTGCCTATGAACCCACCCACCCAGGACATGAAAAGCACATGTAAAAAAACGTGATATTCTATTTTTGATGTATTATAAATGTTATTATTTGATATAAATGACATATTTAATTCGGATTGTGTTTATTTTCAATGTAATGCACGTTCTTCTTCTGAATCTTAGAAAAGTAGATTCAACAATAATGAAATTGTGCACCACAATTGAAGTCGTACTTATTCTATTGTTATGCTGATGCTTGGTATTGATTTATTGATTTTCCTGTTAATAACACAATACCACATATTATTGTTTTTTTCTTTTAATGAACTCAACTTGATCCCAAGTTTTGCGATTCCGCTTAAAAATACGTTCTAGAGTCTAGTAAGTATGGTATGAGCAATGACCAAAAACGTGATTGTCCAAATCTCTTGTAGCTTAGTACACGAAATTTCCTCGCAATAATCCTACTACTCGCCAGCCAATTTATAGAATTGAGTATGGGATTTCATTATACTTTCACAATATAGGGGGTTTTTACCCTTTTTTGAGCACATTGCAGCTCCGAAACGATCGATCCAAATATCATTTGAGACCATTTATTTTGTGAATTATTTCATCTTTCTCATAAATACGTCTGATATACGGCAAAACCAGCAAATAACAGTGAAATTCGAAAATTCCTGCGAAATTAAAAGAATAATAATGACATACATTTGAACATTGGAGTCGTTGAAGAATAGGCGAGAAAGTCTGCGATTTTTAAGCATTCTTGTTTCTTTTTTGTGAGGGTGATGCCCGCTCAAGGCTTGTGCGTGGGTAATAAGGGGGTTAATAATGAGAGATGACGACTGTTTTTAGGCAGATGGCTTTTCGTCTCCTCCGTGGCCATTTTCTAGTTCTGCTTCTTTGCTCCTCTTACCTGCATTCGACTTTTCCACCTACTCATCTTCTTTTCTATTAGTCTGCCTATTTATTCTTAATTGATTCTTATTGATTCTTGAGACGGGGATTGGAGATAAAAAATGTCAATATTGAATGAAAGTAGAAATGAAGATTTAATAAGGCATGGGCGATGCGAATTCTAAACCTGGTTCTGTTCTTCCAGGGAAATACAACTGATATTACAATTCTTATTAAAATGCAACCGAACTTCACCGGCTGCTCGTCTTCAAGTTATATTAGCTCTGGCGGAGGCGGAAATTCGCTTCTACGGGAAATCAGAATGAATTAGGGCTGGCGTAACGCAGTAATAATGAAAATGTAGGAGACGAAAGTTTTGCAATTATTGCGAATCCAACTCGCATGCAGTTATACTCGTATAGTTGAGATGAGAGTCAGGCGGCAATAATGTCACGCATCAGTGCACACGCATCAGGATGTGTAGGCAAATGTGTAGACTATATTAATAGGTAGGCGTAGCGACTGGTCTGTCTGATCCCCCTCAACGAACGTTTAATTACATTTTCAAGTCAAAATTGATAATTGACCACTTACTTATTTAATTCATAAACAGCATGATGATAAATTGAGATTTTCAAATAAGAGAAAACAGGAAATGTTTGTGAAAACCAAAGTTCTGAGAGATTCGGGATAATATGATACTTTAAGCTGATTAAAACGTAACCGTAACAGTATTTGGACCAGGAGAAAATATTTTTCTATCTATGAACAGGGGCGGCTCCAGGATAATTTTTTGGGTAGGCCCTATCAAGAATTGAGATACCAAAATTATATCAAATATTTATTACTGATGCCTTGTGTCATAGTAGGTCTAATAATACTTATTATAATATAAATATACTGAGTTATAAATATTCGTATTATTATTTATTGGTATCTAGATTTTTAAATGGTTTGAATATAACATTCAATATTTATATCTTGTGCTATATGCATATGCGCCAATTGCTGGTTTGAAAATTGTTGGAGCCAGACACACACTATAAGAATTGAATAATTTTTTTAGAAAAATAGTTATTGCCTATAATCTGACTATTTATTGAAAAATAATATTTCTATTTTAATCAAAATTAATCATAATTTGACTCAAAATTAATCAGTAATAATACTCACTTCGGAATTCAGCAGTTTATTTCATGTTGTTTGCAATATTGCCAGTGTGGCCAATGATAATCTTATATTTAACTAACACGGTTTCAAATTTTAGCTAAATCACGTGATAATATCTTTCCTTATTTATGTATTTCTTAATCTATATTAATAAAAGAGAGTTGATGTCTGTATGCTCGCTTATAACTCGAGAACGGCTGAACCGATTTAGATGATTTTTGGATTAGTTTGGATTGTTAGCACTGGTTAACATAATGTATTAAAAATATAAGAAAATCCTTTGTAATTAATAAATAATTAGTAAATTAATGACCTAACCTATCAAAACACGACATCCATTTTGATCCAGTCCAAACAATAAATGCTCCTGAAATCGATGTGTAGTTGAAGATGCTACTATTTATACGTCTTCCCTAAGACGAACGCGGTGGTGTAATGGATAGCGACTCTGCCTTCCACGCGGACTTCTCGGGTTCGATTCCGAGACGGGTGGAATTTTTTTGGCAACTTTCAGCATTGATTAATATTGATTATTATCCACTCGCTTTATAAAAAAATTTAGTATATTGCAGTTTTAATTTTTTTTTATTGCAGATTTATTTAATTTTATTAATAATTTTATTCATTTTAATTTTATTAATAGATACAGATTTATTTTATTGTATTTTTTTATTTTATAAATACAGCTTTATTTTATTTTATTAATAGATTGAAGAGAAGTTACTTTTATTGCTGATGTTAGGATTTTTCGTTTAATTTTCATCAATCAAGCGCTTGTATATAGATATTTTACTTCCTGACATTTTTTTTCGGGGGGTGATGAGGGGGACATTTACGGGGAAGAGGGGGGTGACATGCAGGAGGGCATTTGAGGGGTAAGATTTTTAGGGGGTTTACATGAAGGGGGCCAATTAAGGGGAAGAGGGGGGTGACATTTGGTGGGAAAGAGGGGGTTGACATGAAGGGGTATTTGTGGGGGGAAGGAAGGGGGGCATTTGGGGGATGAAATTTATGGGGGGTGGCATGAAGGGGGGGGGCATATTTGTGGGGTGAAGAGGGGATATTTGAGGGGAGAGGGCGATACAAAGTTCGCAGGGACAGCTAGTTATTTATAATTTTGAAGTATCTACGAAAATGTTGGAGCCGCCACTGTCTATGAATGTATTGTGATGAATGTTTGGGATATATTGTATGAATAATGAAACTTTTGAATTGCTGATTGTTATCCCCTTCTATTAATAATTATTACATCCATTCCTTCTTTACTCTTTCTGATATTTTCTGGATTGAACGCCTTCCTAGTGCATGAGAAACTAGTTGGAAGAGTTTTCAATTTCTCCCATTGTTCCCTTTATGTATTGTACGTTCTACGATTCTATTTGTTGTAATTGTATTGTAACGAATTTAAATTAATTTATAATTTGATTATGCGTTTCAAACAACTAGAAGTGTGTGTAGGAGAATTGTATTAATAAAATCTCTGTGTTAATAAACCATTCAATGCTTGTGTCAACCAAAACAAGGCCTGAACCAATTTTCTATTCGTTGTAATTGTATTGTAACAAATTTAAATTAATTCATAATTTGATTATGCGTTTCAAACAACTAGAAGTGTGTGTAGGAGAATTGTACTCATAAAATCTCTGTGTTAATAAACCATTCAATGCTTGTGTCAACCAAAACAAGGCCTGAACCAATTTGCGGATTAGTCTCGAAAACACGGCTGCTGCACTCTATTTTCATTTTCAAGCACTGCAGAATTGAGGCGTGATGAAGCACTGATCAAATTATTGTCGCCTCCGTGATTCGATTATTGAGAAAAATTCTGTTAGCATCGAACCAGCGAACTCTGAAGCACTTGCAACTACATGTATAAGCTTATCGTACGCCTTCATCGTATTTGTTGAATTGGAATGCTATGTTCAAGAGTACTTGAAATCACTCCCTGAGAGTTGGCTCGTGTCGGCAATAACAAATTCCACTCTAATCGCGCAGATTCAAATTACATTCTCAATATGATATCAACTTGACACTGGTTCAATTCACTTGACTGGTAGAGTATTGTAAATTGCAATTTCAGGCATAAATAATATTGTTGGATGATAATGATAACAATTTTCTCGTGGACTGGAGGTGGTATCATTTCACAGATTATAGAAACATGAGCTACACTATTACTTTACCACTCCTAGAAATGGAATAATATAAGAATGAGGATACTTATAAATAAGAATGACTCATTTCCCTGCACTAACAAAAATTGTTCTAAGGCAAAATTAAATTTTCCAAGTAGTTTCAATAAGAGTAATTATAAAACGTTTGACTCAGTTTCAGGTTATTTAAAAAAATCAAATAAAATATCTTTTATGTCATTAATTATAGCCTATTTAATTATTGATTTTTTCAGTTCATTTCTGAATTTCTATTTTATTTCGAGATGTTTTATTCCAATAGGCACAAATGAAATGGGGCCTTCCTGTACTACCCTGTACAAACTGTAAATTTATGTACTTTCTGGATTAACAAGATTAAAGCACTACAATGATAGCCGTATACCCTATTCCTAGCCAAAAGTATGTAATAATCTTCAAATTCCAGGAATAAAATAATAATCAACAAAAAGATTTTTAGTAACTCAGAAAATCGATTTTTAATGTCAATTATAAATCTTAATACATCTTAATCTGTATGAACTCAATCTTGTAATGAAAACTGTTATTATGATCAACAACATGTGATAACAAAAATTAAACATTGAAGAACAAGAAGTGGAGTAGAGCGACTAGCTTGTTACAAGTATAAGATACCCTATTCATAGCCAATAATATTCAATCATATTGTAGCCATAAATTCAATGGATATGATATGGATATTGAAGGGCATATTCCCCTATTTGTAACTCCCTGAGACGTGTAACAAATATATCAGCTGTTCCCAATCTGAACATAGCAGAAGAGGATTCTAAGACAAGGAAAAATTTCAAGCATCTTAGTTCCAGAAAAAGTTTTCAGGGTTGATAATGTTGAAAAGGTAGAAAATAATGGATTTCCACTGCAAAACAGGAAGAATGATTGATTCTCTTTCAAATCAGAAGAATAAGAAGGTATTATTTTTCTTCTGTCCTATTGATCTATAGATGCCATTGTTCAGTTATTTCATGCGCAAGCTCTTTTCTCTATTAAAATGTGAGAAGTACATAAGTTATTGATTTTGTGGCCTGTGCTCTGGTGGTATCCCGAGGGAAATAGCGGCCATTGTAGGTAATGGCAGGTGTCACATTTATTATCCACTGCCCCACATTTTATCATTACTATTTTTTTTCGTCTGAAGATCAAGACGGATAAGCTAGGACTTACAGTGAAATATTTCTTGAATGATGAATATTACTGTACCCGCTGCTAGTAGGCCAATTGATCTGCAACTATGTCTCAGGACAAAGTCTTTGAGGACTAGATCTAGAGCTTAGAATTTTGCATACAGCAGCTTTCAAAAATGTTAATCTTATGCATTTCGAAGCCCAAAGTTCAATTTTGCCTCTAGATTTTTTATAATTGAAACTCAACTTTCATATTCTCCATTCGTGTATCGTGGAACCCTTGGCCATTGATTTGAAACGTGTTTTGAGTCTCATATACTATACAACTGTAAGCGGAACTAGAGAGAATATTATTAAAGATTTTGATGATAGGGTTTCATGGAAGGTTGGAGGTAGTTGGGTGTTGATTAGATTAGCTGAAACCGTCGAGAAAAATCTGAGATTTTGAAAAAGTTACCCATATTTTTTTTTTAAATCGCGAAAACTACCCTTATTTTTTGATAAATTTTTAATTTTTTTATTTCTTTAAATGGAAGAGGAAGTGATTCTATGCAGAATTGCATTGTTGGTTTTGATATTTGGGCAATTTTGGGGGATACAAAATATTTCTATTGATATGAATATATACTTTGAAATAACAAACTAGGAAGGCCTACATATTTCATAGGGTCTCCAGTAAGATGAGGGTGATTATCACACCTCAATGGTAGATGTAAAAATTGCAACTTTCCCCAACCTATAAGGTACTTCTCAATACTACGTGGCTAACATTATAACATGAGCGTTTGTGGGGGAACTGTAGTGGGTGTTCGATATTTTTAATATAAGGTAGATATAAGATGGTAGGAGAGGTGAAAGGTGACTACAGGAAACCAATGTTGTCCCCCTTGCTGCTTTAAATGATCAATGGTCGGAAACGTAGAATGAGCAATAGCTCGACAAAAGGAGTTCTAATTTCCTCTTTGAAGCGGCCTCCAATTCTCATCCCCCCACTGCCAACCTCCCCCCCCCCTCCTATCCTATCTACACACTATGCAATGTCAACCTACACTGCTTTCAATTTTGAACCTCTTTGAACGATTAAGCTTCCACCTACTTATTTTCATTTGTTGGTATTCGGAGACTTGAATTGTTGTGATATAGTCATTAATCATCGGTTACGGTTATAATCGGAAAACGAATGATGATGCTGATAGTGATGTCATGGAAAAGTATGCTTTCTTTATGGTAATACTGATCAGTCCACGTATATACATGCTTTCCGCTAGTAATAGATTGAGCTTCAAGCTTTAATTCACCCTACTTTAAGTATGGTTGCAATTTATTAAGGATCGACTTATCAACTTGATTACATTCATTAAGAGCCATTAAAAAGTACGAAAATTCACAATATTGTTTGCTATGAAATCCACTAAAGTTTTTTGGATGTTATTTTTCATGTTGGAAGAATGCATGATTATTTCCAAATTGAAGATCAATATTTTATGAACAATTGAATTCAACTAGGTCTATTGTTCAAATTCTTTCTTTCGCTACATTTTAAAAAAGTTCTCCATGTTTATCGAATCCATTCATCTCATATTATAAAAATGTGAAATCGAAATTTCTAGACACAACTGATACTTTTTTGATGTTTCTGAACAAGTTGATATCATTCTAATGGTTATTGGTTGAAAAGTAAGGACCAAAACAGAAACCCAAACTTTCTGGATCTTTCATACAGACGCCTCCGTCAAAATGTAACTCAGATTAAGAAGTTGTGTTCTGTAAAAGATAATGTAATATGGATATAGTCAACCAGTTGAACAAAAATCGTAAAATGACGTGAAGTCATTTCATAGACCTCAGGTTTGTTTATTGGTTCGGTTAGATGGCATCATTTTACAGCGGTTTTAGTGTTTTCCAAATGCATGTACATGCCATGTTTTCTATGGACTTTCAGAATTAATCAATGCATTCATCTATTACAGCTTAATTTTCTATGATTGCATCTTTAGCAAAAGTTGGTACTAAAGCCATGATCTGGTCCAGACACGGTGGGTGTAAAGAGCACTTTCAGGCTGACACAAGAAATTCAATTTCGTGAATCCGTGACGGAAACGATCTGAATTTATGCTTTCTTTTATGACGCTGTTAAGATACATGCACCGGTTGAAACTTTTTTAATTATTTCGGTGTTAGTACTCAGAAGTAGCTAAGCAACTTTATGCAACACATGTAGCAACCTTTTCTAACTTGCTCCATGCGTCAAACTTTTGCCAAATGGTTTCCAGTAAGTATTAACTACCGGTCTACTCTGATGCTGAAATATTGTAAAGTTAAACATCCCAATTTAGTTGGTTTGGTTGAGATATTTGGTAAAATAAGTTATTATTGAACATCTATGAGGAAAAGTATCACTAGAAATGAATAAAATTCAATGAAAAAGAGCTGGTACAGTATTGTTCAGTATTCAATGTTCGGTTTGAAGTATTGATAATTTTCATGAATTTCCTCATATCTAATATTGGAATTCTGTCAATTCCGATAGAAATAGCCTAAATTAAATTTCCAGTGATGGAATATAAAAAGAATCATTCACTCTCATTTAATTAACGAGATCCATCAAGTCTTGATTAGAGGGAAATGAATTAAATATCCCAGTAATTGAAAGCGATATCACCAACCCACAGCTATTTTATTATTGTCCATTATTTACCTTTTCTGATCTACAAGACTCTCAGAAAATTTATTAAAATTGCTTGAACTTTTCATATAATA
Organism: Laodelphax striatellus; assembly: GCA_017141395.1. NCBI lineage: Eukaryota > Metazoa > Arthropoda > Insecta > Hemiptera > Delphacidae > Laodelphax > Laodelphax striatellus. The sequence continues at coordinate 25,801,156 of CM029544.1, forward strand.
TATTATAATGTTTTAGTACTGAATTGGAAGTAATTGAATTATTTGAACTTCCAAATTGAGAAAAGCAACTTTATTAAAATATAAATGCTAGTCTATTTAAAAAAATATAAAATATTATATTTGAAATTAGCCTATATGAGTAATTTAATTACTGTATTAATTGAAGTTTCAAATTGAGAAAAGCAACTTTATTGATTTAAATGCCTCCTCTATTATAAAAAATATAAAAGATTCTATTCGATTCCAGTTATATTCGACTTCATTCTACCGTGATATTTAAACGCCTAAATTGATTTCTTTTTTACCAATAGGTGAACTGCTGTAATAATAGAATTATGATTTATTGGATATTTTAAAACGTTGCTGCATTGTTGTTGATGAGCATGTTTACAATGTAACACAATTATCAGATTGTATATTGAACTATAAAACTAGAATTAAGAATATTTCATTACTAGGATTTTTTATTGGAATTGAGAATATTACACTTACATCTGATTCGCGGATGGATTTATGTCAACTATATAGAAATATAATTATGGAACTATAAATAACGATTGGAACTCTTCTCATGAATATATTTCGTCATTCGACGCTGAAACGCATCGAATGATATTGATAGCCTGTAATAGGATGCAGCTTGCACTTTTTCATTCAATAACAATGTATATTGTTAAAAACGCTGAGCAATTTCTACTGGTTAAGTAACTCTAGTTTCCCACGTTTTTAGTTCTGGAAAGAACAGCAAAAGAGAATAGAAAAGTAAGGAAAATAAAGGAGAAATAAGCCAATATGTAAGCTTTTCATCAATAAATTGTAGGGATGAAAAACTTTATTGTAACGCAATCAATGCCAACGTTGGGCCTTGCAAATCGGTTATTACTGTTCAAAGACGTTTTCGAAAAGAGTATCATCGTGATCCTCTTTCTAAAAACTCTATTAAACGTTGGTTTTCTACAATTTATAGAAACAGGAAATGTGTACACATGAAAGGTGATGGCAGGCCTCATGTCTCAAGTTAGAGATGGCGTGAAAATGAATAGCGTCTTGATATTTTACGTGCAACAAAAGGTGTTCATGTAAAAATTTATTGAACTTGGCATGTGTTGTAAATAAAACTGTTTGAAATTGCCTTTTCAATAAAAAAATCAATTCAAGTACCCTCATTTGTTATTGTTTTATTCACCTATGAAATGGGTTCAATAATTTATGTTCACATATTATTTGCATTTTTAGTGTAAAATGAGCTTTGAAAGGGTTTTAGAGAAAATGATGTGGATGTAATGAGCAACTGGACCCTCAGTATATAAGTACTTTCAGTTTTAAATTGAATTGAATTGAATGACTGCCTTTATTTTTACCTGGGAGGGCGAAGTTAGGGCGCAGACGGCCCTCTCTCACACTCAACCCTCGTCCTTTGCGTGGTGAAGTACGTGTTCCATGAATGATTGGAGTCAATTGACTGATTTAAAATGATTAAGATTAAGACCGCAGAGTAAACAATGTGGATGACTGGAACCAATTAATAAATTTGGAAACGTTTTTTTGAAGTTACATGCAACAGTTATTGAGTGGGGGGGGGGAGGTGGGGGAGTGAGTGAGCGAGTGTGCACACGGACACAAAAATAGTTGTCAGTTTTCTCTTCACTTGTGCATCTTTGCTCTCACTGACAATCACTTTGAGTTTGTATTTGTATTTGTGAGAAAGAGGCTTATGTGAATGTGGGAAGGGAGTTGCTCTCTTCGAGTACAGTGGAGAAAATCAATATCTCCGCTCTTGGCGTTCTCTCTGTCTAAGCCAGGAACTTATTATTGTTATTCCGTGAGCAAGGACCCATCTAACTTTCTCAGACCCTTTTTTCACTTCCGAACTTTTCGAGCACTCGAATGCGCATTTTCCGAAAAGAGAAAAATAAATAATAATAAATCCATCCGTATTTTGAATGCGTATATCCGAGCAATGTCCCACCTAACGCCTTTTTCATGCACTCAGAGCCCTTCTCACTCGCATTCACCTCTCATTTCAACGATTTGGCCGACATAATATTTCTCAATAAATCAGAGCTTACAGATAGGTCGGGAACAGAAAGCTTCCGGGTTATTTTCTCGCTCTTTGTACTTTTGATATTGAACCCTACTAAAGCGATAAACCCTCTTCTCTCCACGCACTGACACACTAGGCCTAGTTACCCACTGCACAACATTAAACAGACAAGTGCGTCAATCTTTTAATAGACATTTCCAGCTACTGTTCAAAGCAAATAATAATTTCAAAAAGGAATTTGCTTTTTCGTCTGCATTCTTGCTTAACACAATTTCATTTCGAATAGAGATTAATTTTCATTAATTTATTCACACGCATGTTTTAAAATTAGAGCCTCCATAAATAATTGGAATGGAAGTAAATTAATGTCATTCAATATTCTATCCAGACATTCTTGAAGTTCGATTTAGATACTGTGATGTTTAGTGTCAATTTCTTATTATGATTAGCCTCCACTAAATTACCCTTATTCTGGGAATTATCATCTTCCCAATATATATTTGAAACATGGATGGCTTGTGAATGGTTGGTGAGAAAAGAGGAGCATTAAATATCACATTTTGTGACACGAATAAAGAAGTTGAGTTGTCGTGGAGTGGAAGGCTCGTCGTGGAGGTGGAGGCAGTTTGCGACCACACTTCGAGCTTTTCAGACGTCATTTTTAGACGTGTCTAGATGAGAAATAGCATATTCTGTAGATGAAGAACAAAAGTTTCTTGTAATATTGTATGTATTTTTGTAATACTATATGTATTTTTGTAATATTATATGTATTTTTGTAAAATATAAATAATTGTGGAAAATAATTTCTAATGAATGATGTCTGATGTCTCTCATAGTTTACGCATTCCTGACTTCCTGTAGGCGTAGGGCTTCCTTCCACCACGGACACTTAGATGCGATCCGCATTCACAGGTTTGATCAAAGTTTGTTTTCAAACAACATTATCGTGTTAAAGAAAATGATAACTTGTTTTGAAAGTTGTTTGGAAGGAGCGGAGTTAAAATATATCCGGTAGTACGACGCGTGGCTGCAAAAGATTCATTATTACGAAAAAATACCTCCACGATGAGCGATCGGTGTTGAACACTTCAGCGAGCCATAGTAATAATTAAACATGCCGATTCTGACTACAAAATTACTGTGACCTTGGTAGTTTTCCTTCATCAACCATCTTTCAATTAATGTGGTCTTAAGATCTCCGCCACTGTTTATAATGTCTTAAACCTACACTTGGTGACATTCCCATGAGGCTAGAAGAATAAAAAGAAGTGAAGAGTTTATAAATCATTTTGAACTGGTTTTTCATACGACTTAGCAGTCTAACTTTTATAAGTAACAAATATTTATCACTTACTTGAGTGGAGCGCTTTTGGATTTTCATCCATCTTCAACAATTCTTTCTACAACACATCCATCTCCCATCTTCAACAAAGAGTGTTGAAGGTGGATGAAAATCCGAAAGCGCTCCACTCAAGTAAGTGATAAAATACTTGTTACTTATAAAAGTTAGACTGCTAAGTCGTATGAGAAATCAAAGTGATTCATTAGAATGCAGTTCGTCATGGAAAACAGAATTGAAGAGTTTATGAATGCTTAACTAAGTTTCGAGTGATTAGAATCTTACGTTTTTGCAATGAGTCACTTAAGTACGACTATTCATTATTGATAATATATATACTGTTTCAATTAAATTATGCAACTGTGAAACTAAATTGAAAATTTCTGATTGAATACCTGATAATCAATAAATAAGGTTTTGACAATACCCTAACAATTTAGAATTCAGTATCTTCTCGAGACCCCTGGGCTGGAGAAGTCACTTTCGGACTTCTGAATACAGGATTGGACTTGAATAAGATGAAGATAAAATGAGATGGAAACAAAAGTAGTTTATGCAAACAAGGATTCTATTTAGAGAGCCTTTAGAGCTTAAAACACGAAATAGATTCAAATAAGTTAGGATACGAGCGAAGCGAGATCGTAACCACTAGTGGTTTAAAAAGGACGAAAAAAACCGTTACACTATTATCTATGACCACTAGTATAAAAAAAATACTAACCTTGTACATATCAATCACCTTGTATCCAGTCAAACTAACCTTAATTGTTGGGTTAGAATGCTTAGGCCTGTAGCAGTTTGATACAATCAGCTGATTTCAGTTCGACCATTTTTTTTTGGTCAAATGCTGGTTGGTTCATGAACCCGTTTTATGATGTTCAACCTTTAATATAATGGGTTTGAAAAAGCATTTCAATTAGATATGCTACTGATATAAGTATTGTGAGTCCAGTTTATCAATAGCCAACTTAAAATACTACACATCAGAGCTTAAATTAAGATATTCTCAAAGTTAGAAATACTGGGCCTGGAAACTTGATAAGAACAATACTTTCAAGATGTAAGAGCTTAGTAAGGAAGGAATATTAAAAATTTGTTATTGATTAAAAGTTTCTAATTCAGCTATGCTGAGATACCGGATACGTTATGCTGAGATTGGTGCATGGTAAAATTCAGTTGTAGTGATGAGATAAACTTAACACTCGTAATACTTATCAATAATTAAGAATGAGATTGTATTGAAATAATCTGCATTGAACAATGCTTGTTATGAATACATCACGCATTAGCTATTGGAAGGATTGAGAAATAGCCACATTTCTATTTTTCGACCAATCAGAAAAGAGTGAGGTTTGTGTCATCCTTTTCCTACCAGCATAGGATGAGAATCTGATGATGACATCAACTGGCAAGATTGTCAACGTGATTGTTGAATGAAAAAGTGATCGAAATATGATTTGAGTGTGAGAAGGAGGACAGTTAATTTTCTATTATAATTACGTGAGCTTAAGAAGAAAATAATAAAATTTCTGTTGTGCTGCTTGTATGTCTATCGATGTACTGTATATCGTGTGACTGCCCAGCCCACATGTTTTGTTATGTATAAAATGCATTTACTTCCAGCATTGCTTCATATGGTCACTGAGAGCTCATTACTAGCTGTTGTCAGGCTCACATAATGAGTAGGTTTAAGGCTTTAGATGTTTTCATTGGATCCACATTATTAGTAGGGTTCAGTTAGTGCCAAGTCAATGTGTTCTATGGATTTCTTTCTCGATCGGTAGCTCGTTTTTGTAAGTTCTCAACCGTGAGTGTACAAGCCACAGCCACAGACACAGCTTCGAACCTTACCGATGGCTATTTGTTTGCGACATCGATCTCAATCTCCCCTTCCCATACCACACTCAATTTCCTCCTCCTCTTCCTTCTTCTTCTTCTTCTTCTTCTTCTTCTTCTTCTTCTTCTTCTTCTTCTTCTTCTTCTTCTTCATCTTCATCTTGCTCTTTCTCCCCTTTCATCTCATTTCTTTTCTCACTTACTGCTTGTTTTTCTTCAGCTTCCATCTATTCTTTCGTCGATGGGGAGTGAAATCCACTCAACTTAGCAACCCATTTCCTTCCAACGATATGAACTTGACCTGCGACTGCTGAATGAGAAATTGCCACCAGCTGCAAACGAGATTTTTCATTTGCTTGCTTGATTCGTTTCTTCTTTCTTTCCCCAATCATCTCGGTGAAATCATTCTCTACCGTTACTTCCCTCATCGAATTCTTTTCTGCCTGTTTTAATACCCATTGACGTCTACCCTATGCTTTCTATTCAGTGGTTTCAAGAGTAAAAAGAGAGTGATAGAGAAACGATGAACCAATATTTTCATAAATGCTTTTGATATCATTAATCAAGTTTGGAAACCCCTTTTCGTACAAATCAAAACAAAAATTTTCTGCTGGAATGCTCATTTTTTGATAATTATATTGTTGTATTGGTTGTGTTGACCAGCTGGTAGGCCTAAGCCCATATAGGGCTGTTGAGCCATTGACAAACGAACAAACAAACATTGGTTGTGTTGATTACTGTTATTCAACGTTATCAGAATAACATTATTGAAATCAACACCGTTGAAATTAACAACGTTATTGAATCCAGCTGTTTAAGAAATGAGGTTTTAAAAAATTCAATTTCAAATTTACTGTAGCTTGAAGACAAGTCTTTACTCTGGATAAAACTCGCGTGAGAGTAATACTATAATGGATCTTCAGTTATTCTACCCTTCCCTTCCATGTTTGATAATTAGAGTTTGTGGCTGCTTCAATTCTGGTTTTTAAAATGCTCACAGATAGCCTATTCCACTCTCTCATTTACAACATGTTTTATATGATTGTGAACGCAATTATATGGTATATTGTAGTATCAGTAGAGTATTTGGAGTAAGTATAATATTATACTGAAGTCACTGAGAAGAATTTAAAATTCTGTTTCATCCGGAAATAGAAAAATATTACTCGAATGATAATATCATTATTTTCATTCATAGAACTAATGTGCAGTTATAAATGATTTATTAAGTTTCAATACATTCTGAAGCTCAAGACGAGGAGTTTACTTTAAATCAAGAACATGTGGTCCAAGCCGGTGCATGATTGCTCTACTGTTGATTTACTCGCTCTTCTGTTGATAGCAAGAGCTTGAGTTTAGGCAGAGACCTGTGGAATTGCAAAAAAAACTAATAGAAGCAAGAAGTGGAGCGCAAGAGCTAGCCTACTGTGAATGGTGCAATGAATCATGCCCTACGTTGAAAAATGTTGTAATAGGGTAGAAGAGACGTAGTCGAGGGGGAATAGTATATTCGTTGATGAGCAGAGCAGAAGTTCGATTAGTACACGATAAGTGATGCAGAGAGGGCTGAGAAGGAATAAATGATGACGAAGAGAAGAACGGGAAGGGGAAGAAGAAGAAGAAAAGTAGTGAGGGAGTACGAGCCACCGCCCACGTTTTCACTCCGGGGGAGTTTGAGGTGGTTGTTTAACTCCCACGCATACTCACACTCTCTTCTCGCTTGGCTTACAACGTATACTACCACATGCGTCATTTTGCCATTCCTTTTTATTAATCCATTCTGTTTCCCTTTATCGTTGATCCCTCAACTTTCTGGCCAACTTATTCAACCGGCGAAAATGTAATGCACACTTGGCCTAATCTGGATCATCGCTCACATTAATTTATAGAGCAATCATGTCAAATAGCTCATATATGGTTTAAAATCTCTTATATCACGGTTGAAATTGAAATTTCTCTATGAAAACGGTCGTGAAACAGTCAGCTGAATTTCAATTCAAATCCTCAATAGTAGGGAGGGCTGAAAAAGATTTTTTTTCTCAACGCTATACCGGAAAAACATGTCTCTATGATGCACAAAATGTAATAATAAAAATTCATCCAACAACCCCAACTAGCGCATTACACTTGAAATTTACAAATTTTACAAAAACCACATCACTTTAAATTATTTTTTTAAACTTAAATTGAAAATATTTTTTGCCATATTATAGATATTTTACAGTTGATCTACAAAAACTCAATAAATCATGGGAAAGGTATTATCTTGGAAATTTTAGCAAGTCCAAAAATGTCAGACATCGTCAATTTGTGACTTTTCTAATGTTTGCCGGCAAAGGCATTACTCGATACAGCTTGTTACATACGGTATTAAAATCCACTACTCTCTTGTTCATATACTGTACTTGTTTATAAAAAGTTATTACCTAACAACAACCTAATAACAAATATTTTCATTACTTTTTGTTTAATATTATAATTATAATTATTTTTATTTTTAATTTTATTTTCTGTCCCAATCAGGAATTCGAGGGAGCATATCTTACTTTTAATCTTATTTCGATATCTTATCTTAATCCTATCTTATCTTATCTAATCCTTCTGAGTACGGCAGTCTTTTGAATCACGGCAAAACGTTAGCGCTCTAGTTGGGCACAAGATTCATTCCACCATCCCAATTATGATTAAATAAAACAGTGATCAACTGATAAAACTGATAATGCACTTTTCTCCATTTTATAGGGTATGGAGATGAAATTATTATGATTTTGATTTACTGTTTTTCATGTTGTTTATACTGGAAATGTTGTGGAGCTAGAAGTTTCAATTCCGCTCGAGTATTCATGTTTATTTTGAAACTATCATACTCATTATCACTAGTGGGGATTATTGTTTTGGAAACATCGTAGAATGTAAAAAATCGCTCTAATTATTTGATCCGATATCAGTGTCGTACGCAAAAAGATAATTTACAAACGATAAGAGAACAAAGTAAAAAATAATAACACTCAACTTTCCACAATTCTTATCCGTCAGTCCATTAAAGGGGTGACCAGTAGACAGACGCACACTAAGTAAGGATTTGAAAATTTCCCCAAGGTTCTCAAAACCTGCGTTTTTACAGCAATCAAGTTAATTGAGTCTAATTAATTATTTGTACGCATGCACCTTACTATAGTGGGCCTTTCCCACTTGTTTATCGTTACTAAAAGCTACTTGAATTTCGAATAGACAAATGAAGCATTGAAGCTTCCAGTCTAGGTAATTGTGAAAAAATTGAAAAAATGTGGCACGTGGGTTACTGGTGAAAAGTATTAATTGGATTAACGCCTGAGGAAGCGATCTGTGAAATGGAATTCAGTAGCATATTTGAAGCTATTATTGGAATGGCAAAGGACTTGTGCAAGATTGAAAATTACATGGTTGGCTTCGGGGAAGAGGTTTTGCACGGCGAATGATCAATTATTGCGTGGTGCCCACGTTGAGGTGTTACCGCCTGCGCCTGTGCTGACACCATGTGCGATGCTCTCTCTAATCCCGATTGTGATCGAAATATCGAATCTCTACATCAATTTTTCATAAAACAAATCTTCGGACAGAGAAACAATGACAGGAAAAGACCTCAAAAATGTTTCAATACCGGAGCAAAGAGACGAGTCTCAACGTTTTTCAGCGTGGTCTATTTTTTACGCTTTTTTACAGGGTTGAAAAGAATTTTCATTACATTCAAAACTCTATTGTAATAAAAAAACCACCAACCATTCCATTTTTTCGGATTTCAACAAAAGAAAGATATTATTCAACCATGCTTTACGAACTTCACAGCTCACTGACTAATTGATAAGAGAATCGATCTTGATTCTCTAATCTTACTTAGACTCATCTCGTCTTGGCTCTTATTCCACGAATAGAACAGATTGAATTTCAGCTAGAAAAACGATGTCGAGGTAAAGCTTTATTTAATGAAACTATTTTTCCAATGAAAGCTATTAAATAACAGATCAATACAGTGATTAATCAGACCATAAATTGCAATCAAAATCAACCAAAGATTCTTGCTTAATTGTGATATAATCAGTTTCAACGTCTTTCGTGGAACACAATTGAAGGAATGGTCTCAAAGAATTTTAGTTGATTACAATAGTGAACAGCACACAAAAAGCAGATATTTAAAAAAATTATTTTTTCAAAATAAAGCGTTCCATTTACAAACTACAAGCGTTGTATAACATTGAACCTAGTGTGAATTAATATGATCTTTCTGCAACACTAATATTGGTCATCATTTTCTTACAAGAACAAACGCACATGATATCTGGTATGAATTTGTTGACTATAACTCGAAAAACCATCTTGAATACCAGTGAATGCAATTAAAACACGTTCATTTGTACACCAAGTATCAAAAACAAAAAGTAATTCTAGTCTTGGATAAACGAAGTTTGCTCTTGAAAACCAATTAGTGACTCTAAAATCGAAAAGCATTCCCGAGAAAATGTCTTCTATGTCTGCGATAAAGCACCTGGAGTAGGCCAGAATAAAGTTTGGAACTTCATTTCAAATATCATCTAGACTCTAATCCCGAGTCAAACTATTTATCAAAGCGCTAGATTATTTGTTCCTGTTTTAATGTGTTTCTCAGCACTCAATAAAATAATGACTGCGATTCTCAGGTCAGATAAATGACTGCGATGCATTTGAAAACAGTAAAAAACTCAAAAACTTTTTGATATTTGGTGAAACATTTAAAGGTAAATGGTGAAAGGTGAAGGCTTTAAAGCTGCCATTACAAGCGTCAAAGTATTGAGCCAGAAAATTGAGTCGAGTACCTTCAACAACTTTTAGGATATTTCAAATTATTATTCAGACATATTTAAATTATTGTGAGTGGGTGAAAAGTATGAGAACGGCTTGATATCTTGTAATATAAAAGTAATTTGATGGTGGGGGTGACTGAGAATCCTACTCAAATCAAAAATACTACTTTACAGTGACTTTTTCAAATTTAGTCCGCCAGCATCTTGCGGATTTGCCATTATTTTTCAAATGATGAGGTGGTGATGCGATACATGATTTCAATACAGAATCTTAAGACAAAGTGAATGGCGAAAATTGCACATCGATATGTCAAACCGTTTCCGAGATATTAACTGATTTAGAGTAAATATGTCTGATTAATAATTTAAATATCTTAAAAACGGTTTGACAAATCGATGTGTAGTTTTCGCCATTAATTTTCTCTTGGAATTCTGCATTAAAATAATGTAGAACATGGCCACCTTTCCATTAAAAAAAAATGAAGTTACATCCAAAATGGCGGATCCAAGATGGCGGACCAGATTTTTGAAGTTTCAGTAAAGTAGTACTTTCAATTTGAGTACGATCATCAATGTCTCTCTCCTCTCCTCAAATTATCTTGTACGATAAATATTTTAAGCCGTTTCCAAACTTTTCACCCACCCTGTATATTGATTATATGGGTCGATATCCTACTAGTATAAGAATTATCCCATTTTACTGTCCGATTTCAAAGAAACACTTGATACAAAATATAAGGCAAGATGCAATCTTTTACAACGTTATTATCTGGAAGTAAATAAAACGCAATTTTGGAGTGGTCCTTAGCTGAGGGCGATAAGCGCTGGTCTGATAAACCAAAGTTTCCGAGATCAATCCCAGCTGACGGTAAGGTTTTTAACAACAAAAAACGGCCACTCCCGACTGCCTGAAAAGTAGTCGTCATCTCTCATCATCACCCCTCTCATTACCCACGCACAAGCCTGCAGCTCATATGGGCATCACCATCAGCAAAAAAATATCTTTCAAATGTCTACCTCTACTCTTTAAACTCTGAAGGGGCCATTTTCTTGGAAAAGGTAGAGAACACGTACCAAAATACTAAGCGCACCGCACACCAAATATGGAGTGCGACATTGTGTGCAGTGCAATGCATTGTGGAGTGGTTGTTGATGCAGTTTCCAAGGTTTGCTCTCAGTCGAGTATCATAAATTTCGTTCTCGTGTGTAAGAATCTCTGTCACCCTGTATGGGTGGTGCAATCGAAGGTCTCTACGAAAGAGATGTATCTATGTATCTATTCCGAAGATGACACTTCAAAACTATTTTCATAACTGTTGGTCCCATGCTGGGCAGAGTAAGCGCAGGCTGTGTTGGCATCACTGATTCAACTTTTCCTCTCAATGGTGACTCGATCAAACCATTTTCGTATTTTTCTAGTGAACCATGCCCGCAGCCTTCACGTTCACAGGTCGTCATATTTCTCCTTCATTATAAGGTCCGAGCATCTTCAGAGCTAAATGGTCCATACACATACTTTTAATTCCAAATATCCCCACAGAGAGAAGTCGTACATATTCACAAATCGGTTGAGCAAGGGGGCAGTCACCATATTTCGAAATAATACGTTTTGAGAACACTTTTTTGACTACTCCATGGATGCTGGACAAACATTAAGCCTATCTCGTACTGTACGGTGAACTTGTTATAGCGCTACAGCCTGTTGTCTACCTTTCTATATAGCCAATCGCTGCTGACTAGCAAGAACTTCCTTGCTCACTCGGTCTTCATTTTCTTAGTCTTCAATAGAATCAGCAATATTATCGAAATGTTATTAAGGTTATTAATGTTATTAAATGTAAGGTAATACTCGACACTGTTTTAAGGACTCCAACAGATATTTTCATCTATTCATGAAATTTATGAATAGGTATACTGTTATATAGGAAAAATGTACTGTTTTGAGTTTTAGTACTGTTCCATATAACCCTTGGTTTGGGGTTATATGGAACGGCTTAAAATTCTGCAGAGATTCTCATAGTAAATTATTATAATATATTGTTCCACATAATTATCAAAAGAAAAGCGTCTTCTGGAAATCGATGGCTTTGAGAGTAGCTTTTTGGTATTCCAAACTTTTCTGCTGCGTGTGAGAAAGATGTATGTTTCTCTGTGACCGAATTTAAGGCGAATTCAATATTATCGACCTTGTAATTGCGTCTGTAAGCTGTTTAAGGAACGTGAATATGTTTTCGGGGCATTGTTCCATAAATCCCCACTTTTCAAAAATCTTCCTTAAAAAATGAAAACATACACTTTTGATCTCGATTAACAAGTTTGGGCTCTTTAAAGGCGCCCAGCCGCACAAGACTACATTGAAAAATGGAACTATTTATCTGTTGCTACTTGATCACAGACGAGACTATTCAAGGAAAATATTTTTTGTGTAAACAGCTAGCTGTATGAAAATCTTAAAGGGGAACATTGGAGGGGAATGGAAACAATTTTCGTTGAAAAATAATTCATTATTTAATAATTGAAGATCATTGAAGTAAATAATGAAGTTGAACACAGTATAGAAGTCATGATGTCAGATCTGGAAGCAGGAATTTTGAATCCAGAACAATCGTTCCATATAACCCCAGGAATTCTATATTACCCCGTTTTACCAGTACATGATGGAATAAATAATAAAACCTTTTATTACCAAGTAAATTTCTACAATCATAGTTGAAAAACACAATGAGATGGATCCAAACAGAAAAGCTACCATTTAAATTTATGAAATTGATAGATTTGACTGGAAATTGGAGCAACCTATCAAATTGCAACGCAACAGAAGGTTTACAGAAGTTTACGAGAGCAGTTCTCTCAGTAGTCGTCACTGAAGATACGCGCTGAATTGGTGTGGGGATCGTACTCACGTCAGGGGCGCCGGGTTTTGTAAATCGCGGTGGGTGCTCTGAATCACCGGCGGGGTTTGTATGGAATACCCCCCAGGGGAGTAGGGGGTCCCCCGGAAATTTTTCAAAATCTATTCGCTTGAAACATGATTTTAAGCGGTTTTTATAACCAATTTTGAATTTGATGTCTCTTAGAATTGATATTGACATTGATAAACTTATAATAATATTCAAATATTGAATGGATGATGTCAATTAGTTAGTTGAACTCCTGATCCAAATAAAAATGTGAAAAAATAAAGAAAACATAAGCACAGAATAGGGGAGAGAATAGAGAATAGAGAATCTCTCCTATTCTGTGCCATAAGCCACTTAGGCTTATATGAACTTAATTTGTTACAGTATTATCAACTACTAATTTTTGTTACGGTACATAATATTTTTTGCAACACAATTAACAAAGAAGTATCCGAATTGAAAGTTAAGAGGTGCAGAGGTCATTGGTAATGCATATTAGATGTGATTTGTAAAGCACTCTTAAAGGACCCGTGAGATTTTAAGTTGAAAGTTAAGAAACGAAAATTCCTACATTATTTTTTAAAAGTCAAACTATACATTTAAATTTTAATGTCTAGACCAGGCTTCATGCAACTGCTAGAGATCGATGTTCTATCCAGGAGGCCGTCTCGAGAACATTGCAGTCTCGGGCAAGCTGCAGTTGAAACGGAGCAGCTCTTTGAGCAGTCATAATAAGTGCCGAAATTGAGGAGTTGTTCAGAGACCTGATCAGCGCGCTCTAGGTGAGAGAGAGTGAACAACCTGGGGGGATTTTAACCATTGTGAGATGGGAACAAGACACGATTTTTAGATAGAACTCAATTAAATCATTAAGATATCATTAATACTTTATTGCTATCTATTATTTAGTGGTTTCAAGGTGTTTTAATGAATGTATTAATTGGATTAAAGAATTTTTATCAGAATTTTCAATTTTCGTCATCTTGTTGCTAGACTCTTCTTGAAGGTTATGATGTTTGAAGTTTGAACTTCCCGCTTCGCAACAATCAATGTCGTGAGTAAAAAAGACATTACTATTTCAGAGACATCAACTATTTCACACAAATAATATTCAATTCAATCACAACATTATATTTACATCTTATATTTCACATATTTCATCTATTTACGTTCAATATTATATTTTTATATCTCTACATATCTCACTCTCTTTTGGAAAGGAATGCTTTTGGAAAGAGGATCAAATTAATCATCTTTGTTTCTTTTCTCTTGAAGAGACAACTGAAGTGTTCTTAAACATCGTAGCTTTGATTTAATAAGTTACTGGAATATTTTGGGTGAATATTTATCAAATACGATGGGTTTGAAAACAGGCATTTTTACATAAATTGATTCAATGATAACCCACCTTCAATCCCCCCAGGTTGTTTCTCTGTCTCTCACTTGAGCGCGCTGATGTTTGTGAGCTACATCTCAATGGCAGTGGGATTGGGAGTAGAGTTGAGAACTACATTCACGCGGAAGATCTTTAGTAGGCCTAAAAACCTAATAGTAACTTATATCAGTGAAAAATGACATGAAATTTTTGGAGTTAATTAGATTAAGAAATGAAGATCATTGTAAAATTATTGATAAAATTGATCGAAACCAATGTCAGATGTAATTTCCCTGTGTAAAATTCGGTCTAAATAATGGGAAATAAAGGCAGTAAACCAATAACAACTCTAACCTACGAAGATGCTGTCAAGAGACGTGAGTACCTACTGAAATGATTATGTAAATACAATTATCTATGACATCTATTCTATTGAATGTGAACATCATTATAGCTATTCAGTGTGTGAATAATTTGAAATATTGCTTTTAAACGAATGATGAGATTCACTCGTTTCTGGACTATACCTTCATTGCATTATACCTTAACCTACATTTTGATAACACTCAAACCTATTTGACATTATTATTTGTTATTACGATTCAACTTATTTATTTTTCTTCTTACTTCTACCTAAACATTTGACTGAATCTATTTCAGATTCATTTATCATTTTTTGCAACGTTAATAATCTACTATCACTCTGTTACTTTAAAATTTCGACCTCGTTGAAACGTAAAGAGGAAAACTCATGATAATAATTCACTTCAGGGATGGGTGAATATCATTCAGTAATAAACTTAATTTATCCGCTGAAATGATCACTTGTTTAATTTTCTTGATATTTGTTAGGTAGGCTAGGCTATTTGATTCTGGAATAATTTTCCAACAAAACTTATCCAATGGTAAACCATTGACCTACCGTAACTGATTAAGGGCCTGGTCACATGCGATTGTGGTTTGCTTTACTTCACTTCACTAACAAAGCTACATGGTTTACTTCACTTCACTTACTCGCATAGTAAATCTATATAAATCGTATCATCGTATGGTATATAATATAGTAATTGAAGTAAAGCAAACCACAATCAAAGTAGCTCTCCTAGTGAAGTGAAGTAAAGCAAACCGCAATCGTATGTGACCAGGCCCTAATAATTTTAATATATCAGGTTTTTATTGGGGCAGTTATTATTTGAGATGGAAATGTTCTACTAAGAATGAACTTTGATTTTAATTGATTAGGTGCGCTTGGTTTTCCCAACAATATTATACCCATCAACCCATGTTGTTAGTATACAAAACCTGCCAATTTAATATTGAGCTCTGTGGGCATCACCCTCAGAAAAAATATAAAAATATTTTTTTTTTAGTAACGGATACGGAGCTTAAACGTCTACGAGATGCCTTCAAGAGATTTTCTTGCAGTAATACTATCACCGATAAAGTCTTCATCCGAGAAGTACTTGGTGATGGAGTTCCAACTAACGTTGCAGAGGTAGGTTGAATTGAAAAAATCAAATTATTCCTTCTGGTTATGATTATTCCATAACTTGATTTCTACTTTTTAACATTATGATAATGAAGAAAGATATTTTATGCCATCGATTGATAAAATCATACAGCCCATAGATCATTAGAATTCAACGCTGTCTCTAGATCAAATTTGAAACATTAAATTGAATATTTTTCTGCTCTGTTTAGACTGTTCAAACTAGAAAAAAATTTATAGAGCTGACCTTCCGCTGATCAAAAACTATTGTAAGAGGCCGTACAATTCAAAACTTTTGTTTATGGCCGATTTCAATTGGTCTAACTCTAACAGTGCTTTCGTATAGAATTCTTGCTTTAAATGTATTTTGAATTCATCTTATTAACTTATTAGATGAAAAAATAATCTGATTTCTATTGCAGTTTTTGTTCATTGCTTGTGGAGGAGTGCCAGACAAGGGAATAGCATGGAAAGAATTACTTTGTGGACTGGTTTTGTTGACTCGTGGTGAAAAAGAAGAAAAATACCGATGTAAGAAGACTTTAACATCAAGTTGCTAAATCAAAATGCGAAATACTTTATTTGTCAACTTTAATTTGCTTAATAATTCTGTGTTGTCAGAATACTCTTGTTCTATTCATCAGCTTGAGTTCGATGATAGCCTACTTACATCCTCAAGTATTGCAATGATAATCTAGAGCTGCGTCCTAATACTACAACATATCGTACAATTTATCCCTTTCGATTTTGGTCACAGTATTAAGCCTGGTATAGGAACGCTTATTCATTTTTTAAATTATAATATAAATTAAATCATAGTATCATAGTTGATATTTATTCTTATAAATTATATTGAAATAATTTACCTTATAAAAGTATTAAAAAATGAATCGACTGGTTGGTTGCCTGTCACCTGTGGATTATTATCATTTTTTTTAATTCGTGAATGAATTTTGAAAAATAAATTGAAGTAATAATATGAAATTTGAGAAATATTTCTAAAAATTGATCGACTAGTCAAATGATCGATTGGTCATTTTCAAATGTATTTCTCAATTATTAATTTTGAAATATTCAAAAGTGAAATGGTTGTCCAAGCCTAGACTTAGTTCTCTATTACAGTATTAGTAAATACTTAGGATTCCAAATCTCTATCCTGAAATCCATTATAGGTTATTCCAGTCAGGTTTTATATTTGATCGATTTTGAATTTTAACGATTTTCACGTCACTTTTGAATTGTTTGTGAATTGGCAGTTTCCTTTTTTCAATATTTATTTTCAGTATTCCGATTTGTTTTCCAGTTGTTTTCAGTCTGTATTGCAACGAGAGTGGAACACATATACATCAATATGATTTTCAAAAAACTGTTGAGAGCCTTGAATCTGGATTTGTCCCTGTATCTGTTTCTACGCTGTTTCATAGGGTAAGCACTAATTATTTACATTACTCTTTCAGTACTTCCTGATTAAAAAAATCATTTGATAATCAACCAATTTAACATTTCAACATTCAACAGATTGACTCAAGTTAATTTGACAAATTACAAAATTGTTATGGAATTATCTGATGGAATAGATGTACTGCAAATTGTGGTACATTAATGAAGATTTGTAGTGAAGGAGGAGGTATTCACGGGGATCTCAGTTGGTTTATAATTTTCGCAGTTTAAGGACATTTCTGTCTGGCATTTGCAAAAGTAATGAGATTAATACCGGGCCTTCTTAAAAAAATGCTGACTGCTAACGGGAATATTGAGCTTACAGGTAACTTACTTGACAAAAGATGAATGTTTAGCTTACAGTAAAGTAGCATAAATACTACTTACAATAAGTATACAGTTGTGTTTACCCATTAAGAATAACTTGAAGCCTATGCCACAACTATACTTCTCTCTATTATATCTCTTTCCTAATATTTTTCCCATTAATTTCTGAATTGGTCCAAGTTATTACTTTATTGGATGAAATGAATTTCTCAATAAATTCAAACCACTATTTTTGCCTACCTTATATGTTCAGTTTTAGCATAGCATTAGGCTATACAATATTTTAAAGGCCTTATCCAGAAAAAAATGAATAATATATTTGATACACACAGTAGAGAATAAATCAATGAAGCTTTGTTTTGTGGAGCTCCGTTGCGAAGCACGGGTGGCTTCTAGTAATAAATAATATAAAAATGGTCCTATTATTGCTCCTTGTCTCTATATTACTGTATTCTTTATATTATTTTTATGTGATGGTGTAATACATTATACTCATGCAAATTATTATTTGCGTTTCTCATTACTGTTCAGATGCAGAATCTATTTTATTTCTTCTATATATATGTATTCAACTCTTTTCCACCTCAACTTCATTTTGATCATGCCTTTGTTAATGTTCTAGAGAGATCGAGTGACGTTCGAAGAATTCAGAGAATGGCTTAAATGGGAAACAGAGAGAGAAGATGGCGGCTGTATATCTTTGAACAAATGGATATTGAAGGAGCCTTGCTCTGTTACGTTGGGTAATGAGTGTGACTCACCAACTTTCTATCAAACTTTGGCCGGGGTTACCCATTGTGAGTGAATTTTCATCATTTTTGTTCAACTTTGATAGCCTATAGCGTATTGTTAGTTGGTCTAGTTGATTGTGATTGCTCGATATTATTGATCGATTACTTGTAGTCCTCTAGCAAGTTGTTGAATTAAGGTTAGTTTCCACGAGCTTTTTATACAATATGAGAGAGTGCAAGTTACCATCGTACTTTATACTCTATTTCGGTGACTGCAAGTCGCATTTTTACAATCTAATTTTCATCCAAAACTTATATTGGATAAGTTTTTAATAAATTTTGGCTGATTTAAAAACTGGCTGAAATGAATTGGAAATATTGTGTGAGGTCTGTTTCGCCGTAGGTCGTTGGTACGCTGGGTTGCATGTGGGCAAGAGAGGGAAGGTATGAAGGCGGGTGGTTCGAGTTCAAGATCAATTCATTTGAAATTGGTTGTAAATGATAGTTTCATGATCTTTTTATATGTAATGCTGCATGTATTTTAGTCCAACTATTTTTACATATTATTGTCTGAGACTTTAATCGCACCAGGTTCTTGCTCTCTGAGAACACTTCCAGATTTTTTGAGGTTATGAAAAATTGATTCAAATGAATTTTTTTCTGATTGACAGTGGAAGAAATGGATATAGTACAGTTGGAGAAGAGATACTTTGCATTGAAAGAGTACTCACAGACTGGCAAGCTGGATGAGGAGACTCTGAGACCACTCATCAGTCCACCTATTCCTTTGTCGGTCTGTTCAGGAGTTTTCAACGCTTTCGATGAGAATCGAGACAACCATATTGATTTCAAGGAAATGGCTTGTGGCATTTCAGCCGCCACCAGGGGACCCCTCACTGAGCGGCAAAAGTGTCAGTTTCCATTCTCTATTATGATTCATAATAATTGAATGAATGAGTCACTGTATGAAATTTCAATTATTACTATTGTTGTTGGTAAAAAATGGTTTAAAAGCTTTGAATGGTATTTTATCGACATAAGGCCATGTCGAAGTCGAACTGTTGTTTGAGAAGTCATAGCCGTATACATATTATTATTATAAATTATGTATTATTGATATCCAGGGATGGGTCAGTTCCGGTTCCACCAGAACTGAGAACCGGAGTCAAAAGTCGGTTTTCAGAACCGACAGCTTAACGGATATTCTGTTTGTCATGGATTATTATTTGTTTCATATTTATTAAATTAGTTTAGCTGTATTCAGTTTACTTCTTGCTTTGTTACTCCAGTTAATATTGCCAAAACAAAACTGTCTGACTCAGACAGTGAAAAACTGTCTTTATTTTGTGCTTTGATTATATTTAAACACGTAAATGTTACTATCATTTTAATTTTTTGAGGGAGGGGGAAGAACCGGAACCGAGAACCGAAATCACGGAACCGGTATCGGAACCGGAACCGAAAAAACATGGAACCGACCCATCCCTATTGATATCCATTATTTTATTTGCAATGTAAGATAATGAATCAATACAGAAGTAAGTCTTCCATTATACATTAAGTCTTCTCCATTAATATTTCAAGGTTACTCAAGATAACATAAAAAACTTTTATTGCGATAATTTGGACCAATTTATTGAATTAATCTGAGAAATCAAAACTTCTACTAATCGAAGCTGAACTTGGATAATTTGAATTTATCAATTTGTACAATACATAGTTAATAAATCGAGATGTTGAAACACAATATTTCTAAGTCAATGTACTAAAAATCGGGATTTTGAACTTGGAAAATCTCAAGATTCTTCCGGCGGATTGTGATAATAAATGCGATCGTGTTTTTGCATGGTATTGCAATGTCTTTATCCTTTATGTTCATTCTCATGGGCCATTAGTTTTAGTCCATTGAAGAAACTGTTACTTCGCAACTTTTTTATTTCATTCATAGACTTTGTCCGGGTGTCTGATTGGAACTTCTTTTCTGTTCATTACAGAAAACTATTTCAGATAGAAACAATGCTATGCGTGTTCGTATTCAAACTGCTCCGCTGTTCCTTTCATGAAACAGGTTGAAATTTAAACAATGTTATGCATTTTGTTTTCAGTTTGCTTCAAAGTTTTCGATGCTGATAGGGATGGTCATCTTTCCGAGGATGAAATGAAGCATATGATTGATGTTATGTTGTTTGTACGGTATAAAAACAAGGCCAAAAGTGAGTTCTATTTTCATTTCGTTCTATATGATTTATTGTGTTCATGTATCTTCTTATTTATATTTTTTCTGTTCTAGTCTTGTAATGTATCTTAATTTACTTGAATTCGAATATTTTATTATTAATATTCATCATACATAACATAGTATTGTTCAAGTTTTGGTCGTCCGGATATAAATTCACTTCTGTTTAAGTGAATTGATGTGAGTGAGATTATACAAGTGTGCTGTGTTTAGTGTTGTACCGTACTGTACTGTAATTTAAATACTTTAATACATAAATTCAAACTTTATTGTTCCAATCATCTTGAAATAATATAAATTTTTGAGTGTATGCATTTTTTGCTATAAAAGCATTCAATGCATATAGAAGGAAATGAGATATTGCAACTATACAGTTGCTGTTAAATCATAATTAATTGAACGAAATTCCTAATTAATGCCATATAATATTCTGAAGACTTCTGCTACTGCAAATATTGACAACAGAATAATAGCTAGTAAGGAAATTCGATGAACGCTGCTGCACAAAAAACTTTTCCCCGGGCGGGGAAAATTGTTGTCATATTTGCATGCATCAGAATTGTTGTCAATATTTGCAGTAGCAGAAGTCTTCAGAATATTATATGGCATTAATTAGGAATTTCGTTCAATTAATTATTATCATTCAATGCATGTTATCAATTTTGAAATCAAAATTTTCATGATCAGTTGTTAATGGTAAGAAGGATTGAATTCTTCAGTTGATGTCACAATTGTTCCATTAGCGATATCAACTGGGAACTCTTTCTTTTCTTTTGTTCAAGATACATATTCACACATTACATATTTCTTTTGTGCTTGTTCAATCTACATATTCTATTAAATTTGATCTTCTGTTCCTTCAAGATGTTACTATGTTCCTATGTGATGTTTTATGTTTAGATTCAATGCTTTTGTTGGTTTTCTATGTTTGTGATTTTTCAAGGAAACGAATGAGCTATATAGACTGTCAACGAAAGTTTGTAACAGACTTGGATTAGGCTACGTATTACATTTTTGGCCAAAAATGTGAGGAAATAGGTCCTAACGACTCCTATTTTCAAGACTTACAGATTCTCAATATTATGAAAATATGCCCAATAGTATTCCTGTTGAATATTATAACCTATTTTTGGCTTATTTTTTTTGCTGAGGGTGATGCTCACATGAGCTCTAGGCTTGTGCGTTGGTAAAAAGAGGGGCGATGATGAGAGATTACTACTTTTTAGGCAGTCGGGACCGACTGAAAGACGGGAGTGGCCGTTTTGTGGTCAAAATCCGTTCTGTCAACTGGGATCGATCCCGGAACCTTTGGATTATTAGACCGGCGCTTTATCGCCCTCGGCTACGGACCACTCAGAAAATTTTATACTCTTATACAATGCAACTAAAAAAAATATTAAATAATAACTCGAAATAGTTTGATCTTCATTTTTTCTCCTGAATTTATTCCCATTCATTTCTTTCCGGTTCACAGAAGAGTCAATTCCACCTCTAATGAAAGAATTGAACAACTATGCTGGCTCGGATAAGGGATTGACTGTTGAAGAATATCTTATGTGGACTGTGAACAATCAGTTGCCGATGGACTTTTTGAACGTGCTATTTCAGGTTGGTCTATTTGATTTACTGTCTAATTCCAAAATTATTACATTTTGAAAATATACATCTTCTTCTGATGTCTTGTACATCAGAACTTGTACTCCATTATCTCTGTACTCCTATCTTAGATTCTGTAGCCTACTTCATTCTCTTCTCAATGTTTCTATTTTTGTTATTATCAGATTGTGTTCAATAGTATCGTTATACTAGTTTGTTATTTCATAGTATGTGAGTTGTGATTGGTACCTCTTGTCCAGTAACCTTGTCATTAAAAGCAGGGTCCACTTGGCATGAAAAAGGGTAGCAGGTTTCTTTTTTTAATGATGGTCCAGGGATGTTAAATACTTGAATAAAGTTTCTAGAGACTGAATAAAGTTTTCCTTGATATTGTGTACAGTGATTTGAATTGCTTATGTTGCAGGTGTGCCATGTGGTTTTGGGTTTGAGGCCTGTTTCAAGGTCAGAAGAAGGAGATATAGTGAAAGGATGGCAGGAGCGAGAGGACGAGAGGGGCTTCGCTGTTGGACAGTTCTGGTATCTTATCTCAATGGAATGGTGGAACAATTGGCTTGATTACGTTTCATCTGTGAGTAGACTCCAATTTCAGAGAAATAAGATTAAGTTCATTTCAATCAACTTCAACTGGAATACTTTCTCACTTCTGATGAGCTTCAACATCAACAATTTCTCATTCATTCTGAATGAGAAAAGTTTTATTTCAACATGTGAGCTTACCTCATACATGTCAAGTAACACTGCACCACCTGAAAGTCACCCGCCGAAATGTCCAAGATGTATAACAGGATTCTTTTAAATTGTCAGAAACAGCTGATTGATGTACGCTCGTTTACTAACGTTGAATCAGCTGTTCTCTGACAAGTTAAATGGATCCTGCTATAGAGTTTAATACTGCTTTGCACAAACTATTCATTGCTGTGTGAATAGCGAATTTTGCAACATTGTTATTGTCAGTCGGTGATTATCCTTTAGAGTTTAATACTGCTTTGCACAAACTATTCATTGCTGTGTGAATAACGTATCTTGCAAAAATGTTATTGTCAGTCGGTGATTATCCTTTAGAGTTTAATACCGCTTTGCACAAACTATTCATTGCTGTGTGAATAACGTATTTTGCAAAAATGTTATTGTCAGTCGTTGATTATCCTTTTTTAGATCATGCTATTTCCTTTATTTTGTTGCTTTACAGACGTTATCATCTTCACTGTCCGGGAGCGATTCCAGAATGACTGGTAGTGATTGCAGTCCCGGTGGTAGTTTGAAGAGACTTAGATTAAGTAAACGTAGCCTCCAAAATTCGCTTGTTGAAAACACGGTTGCGCTAGAAAACTCAAGTGTAAGTTATTGGAATTCTTGTTAGAATATCTTGATTAGATTTTGGTTCGGATTCATCCCTAACGTTACTCAGCCCCTTAGGGCGCAAGTGGCAAAAGAGGCAAAGTTAGAGTATTTTGCAGTTCATGAAGTTCCTGGGGCCTGTTTCATAAAACTTATGAGTCCAGAAATACAAGTGGAATGGCGAACTTACACTAAACGTCGAAAGTTGGGTTATGTCCAACCCGAAAAAGCTGATAACAAGAAGATTATCAATTGAAAGGTTGATAGACAAACCGAATTGAAAATATATTTACAAATAAATTGGAAAATGTTTCTATAAGTTTCTACAGCTGCCCTTTCTATTTAGTGTGAGATCGCCATTCCAACAGTATTTCTGGACTCCTAAGTTTCATTAAATAGGCCCCTGGTCTTGTCCACAGATGTCGTTATTTCATTACTGTATAAAAGTGTTTATAAATTTGTTTTATTCGAAATATTTACAGATATTTCAGTTGACGTTCGTAAATGCGATTCAGTATCTGTTTCATTAGAGACAGCGTTTGATGTTGCATCGTATCTTATCAGAATAAGGATCTTTTTTATTTTAGTTACAGCTTTTCTAGTCCTTACCAAGCTTTCTTAAGAAAGTAGTGTCAGTCTGTTGCTTCATAAAAAAGTAAAATGTAATATCATAACTATTCTGAAGCTTCTTCGATATCGCACTGTTGCTTTTAAGTTTTGACTGTAGTTTTGAAGTTCGCTGTGAACCATAATATGATGAAGTGCTCACATATTGTATGCTTGAAATTTCACTTTCTATCCATTTTTAGGTCGTTGTAACTGGAATAACCTCTTTGGAATCTGGAGGTCATCAACGGTCTACTTCTAGCTTGTTGGCAGCTCCTTTCTCCAGCTGGGATTCTCCAAGGTAGTTTTTCTTAAATCAATATTATTTCCATACCGGTAAACGTTGCCAAAGTTGCCCCTGATTGGCATGTTTTTATGTTCATAAAAATTACACAAATAAAATACAAATAAGTACTTATACATTTGAAACTTTAGTACGATTTTGATAACATATAGAGCAATAAAGAGAGTTTCTTATTTTATTTTCTGAATGAAACAGCTATTGTTGAGTCGATAAAGTTTTGGTATGCAATTTTTCAATGTGTGAACAACAAATATTCAATCTGCCTGCATGATAAAACACATGTCTATATCTTTGAACATAGAAATAGTAAGAGTAGACCTATAAGAACATGTAATAACAGTAACTAGACTGCTACGTTGATTCCCGCCTCTGATACAAATTGTGTAATCTTTTTTCTCGAATGGTCTAAAGTTGCCCCTAGTGGTTTGAAGTTGCACCAGTTTACGGTAGTTAAAAATATGAAATCTTAATAATCTGCTTGTTTTTAGGTGTAAACAAGTACTGTATATTACTTTGAAATACTGTCTAGTAGAATCAACATATTATTCTATCAATAGTTCGAGGCCAATAATTGAAGTAATATGTTTATATTTATATAAATAGATTGCAGTGATGAAATATTCATTTTTAAAAGAAATATAATTATTTCAAGTGTAGACCTGTAATTGCAGTCTCAAACGAGCGATTTGACTGTAATTTTCGTCAGTTTCCATTACAATTCCAATAGGGCTAAAATGATAACTAAAATGATCAAATTATAATTCTAAATGAACAAAAATTATGTTTGAGGTGTCTATTAATAACATATTCGACAACAGTAGCTATGTAAAGTATTGAAGAATACTTTATTCAATGAATTCGACGAAGTTCAAAGTTGAACAACTTGAAGTTTATTATCTCGCATTTTGTATCACAGCATCATGCCTAATACCACAGTATTAATGAAAAGAAATGACGTACTGAAATGTTCAGTAGTCAATGATTTTGTTTATTGTTTCAGTGGCAGTCCAAATCAATCTCCAAGAACTGGTAGGCGAAATATGCACCCAGGCCTCATCGATAATACAAGCCTCATCGTACCATCTCCTTATAAGGTTTGTTCAACCTCCATAATAATGAGATAACTGTCTTCAATCAGCTTATACTTAGCTGATATTCTGTGCCAACTGTTTCATGGATAAAGGCTTATGTAAAGATGATTATTTCTTGATCCATTACGAACTGCGACATACATACGCTATTGGTTCACTTCATTACCTACATGCAGTCATGTTATTTTAAATGTAAGAAACAGAATTTGTCTGCTTACTGACTGGAGCGCTTTCGAGTTTCATGAACTCATTGTCAACAGTGAAACTCGAAAGTAGTAAGTAGACAACTTCTGTTTCTTACATTTAAAATAACATGACTGTATGTCGGTTGTGAAGTGACTCGATTAAGGCTTATGTCTAATAAAGGTTCAAAATCCAGGAATATTATAATTTCATATTATGTTTCATTTTTAAATAGTCTTCGGTTTGTTTTTTCTTCTAAATTGGGTATTATAAGAATCGATCTTCATAGTTGGAAAAATGGAATTGTTCATCATTAGGCCGCAAATGAATTAAGAGATATGATGGACTATTGACTGGTTCATATGTTCCAGCTGTATAAATTTTCAGTTTCTTACGTACTTGCTATCTAAAGAGGCTTATTCCTATGACACCAGAGGCAGCAGTATCACTTTTTATTTTGAAAAGTTTCCCTTCTCACCGATTAATGGTATTTTTGAGAAGGGGGCTAATTATGTGCCAATAAAGTTTTTCAACAATACATCTGTCAAATTGAGGAACATCAGGGATGTAAAGCAGTTTGCAAGCTTGATGACGTCCTCCTCCCCCTACTAGCTGACAACAATCAAATTCCTTGTTTTTCCTACACTTCTCATTGAAAATTATGTTTTGAAACAAATTGAATGTTTGTTTTGTTTTTGTAGGTTGGAACATTAACAGGTGAAGGAGCCAAGTTGAAGCAGAGTCCAGCCCTTGTTCGTGGTAGAGACTATGAATTAGTTCCGGACTCTTTATGGAAGGCGTTATGCCAATGGTATGGCGGCTCTCCAGCTCTACCTCGACAGGTCAGTACTACAAAATACACAGTACACATCTTTATCGCTGATGAACAATGTATATTCAATACTTGATGTATTCCCACGTACATACACAAATCAACTGATGATAGAAACGCAACGAAAACTTGAGTTGCTGAAACTTGAATTCCTAGTCTTCTAAGTTTTATAAGATTATAATATTGTTCATATAAGCTATGATTGAAGTCGCCAGTTGAGTGAGTATCAAATATTGCTAGAAAGTGATGAAGTGAGCAACTAGTTTACAGCATGTGGTAACTGGAGCAACTCCAGTTTCCACGTCACTCGCTAGTTGCGTTGCTACCAACTCACTATGAACAAACAACACATTCTAATATGTATGATATGAAAGAGCAACTCCAGTTCGCGTTGTAATTCTATCACCCAGTTGCCTCCTTTATGTAAGCAGCCCAAGCCCGTGTGCCCACGGAGCAACTGCTATCTGATTTCAGTCAGCAACCCAGCGTTGCCAGATGACATTGGCTGATAGGTTAGATTACCCGAAAAACAGCCAAATGTCATCTGGCAACACTGGGTTGCTGACTGAAGTCAGATAGCAGTTGCTCCGTGGGCGAACGGCCTTAGTCATCAATGTATCGGTCTCAAAATCTTGTTCAATAAAAACATCGACGTTGAAAGAAACATTTCCCTCAAAACATCGATGTTTTAGCCCAACAATTCTATGATTCTTTGCATCACTAGGTATGTTGTGTGAATGAGGCTCCAAGTATCTTGAAAATTGAATATTGAGTTGAAGCAAATGATGAATCTGGATGTTGATGTTTTAGGTTATAACAGCGAAGTCATCTAATGAATTGGAACTGGAACTGTACCCGATCACGTTGAGGTTGCTACGACACGTGAGACAGGGTGAGCGCACTGGTCCACCCACATCAACCTGGTCTGGCATGGTTGGAGGTTATGGTGCAGCTGCAGCTCTAAGTAAGCAGCAAACATGTTTTCTCTTTAAAGTTACTAATTTTATCGTTGTTTTACTCAATTATTTCTATTTTTCTCGGATATGTTGTTTGTTTCTTCATTGAGTCGTTCTTGTTACATCCCCGCATTTGATACGCACTATAGTTTATCTAAAATTGAAGATTGAAATCAAGTCTATTTCATCAACAAGCATAAGAAGTAAAATACATTGTAATATTCAATCCAATTTAACCTAATTTTGGAGTACATTATTCGTTTAAAGTCGGGATAGAAATAGTTTTGGGCTGAGCCTGTTGTTTCTCTTTCGAATCTTTGTAGGCCTTTTATGATTTGTGTCTGTTTCAATAAATACATGACAATAATGATAGGATATGATAAATAATATGCAGTAGTGCAAAAAAACATTTCTGAAATAATTATTTTGTTCCTTTGAGTATGTACGACATGACATGTTATTTTCTTGTATTGTTATCCTTCGTGAAATGCTGGTCAATCTGATTTTCTATTAGAGCTTGCAATTCAACAGCAGTTGTTGGTATCAACTACCCATTTATCAAGGCACGATAGAGATGAGGCTCAGTGTCTTTGGAAACGCATAACAGAATAATTATTATACAAGTACTGTTTTGAAAGTGCAAGTTCCACCTTTACTCACTGTGATCCAATTTAATTTGAAGTTTTTGATTTTTTTAAATCTCTCGCATTTTTTCAGTTGGTTCAACAACAGGCTACAACTTGGACATTCCTAACCTGTCACCGCCAAGAAGGTATCTGGCTCACATTGCTACATTCAGTAGGGTGGCAACCATTAAACAAGTATATGAATTCCTCTGTGATAGGCTCCATGTTCGTTCCGATGATATGAGGCTTTGGCACGTGGATGCTCCATCTGTGAGTTAATAGCAATCAGTTTATTGCACTCTATTCAATAATAACTTTAATGTTGCTTTCATTCAATCATATTATTTAATCTATTAACAATCATATGTATTAGTAATGGAATATTTCTGTCTTTTACAAATATTGTATTTGCACCAGCTATGACTGGAAATGCTAACCTATCTGCCATTTTAATGTCTTACTGACGCTCCAACACATACTAACATAAATGCTAGTTTTTCCCGACATACTCAATTCATAACACATTAAATCTACAACCAAATCCTTGTCAAGTCATCACACTGCTCACTGCTTCTCATACTTTTGCTGTATCAAAATAGTAATCGAAGTTGAAATTTTTGCAAATATTCGAGAGTTTGGTGAAAATGTCTAAAAATATAAGTGCAATTGATATGGAATATTAAGTATTCATCTTTCCTCGTAAATGTGTTTTGTCCTAGCTGCGTTGTAACGCTCGGGTAATGAAACTTTCCTGGGCGTCACAAAATAGCTGGTGCAACACCTCGAATTAATTCACAAATTCCGTAAATTATGAGTTCATCTCAAGAACTCATCTTCATTGAATATAATAGTAGATAGTAATCTAAAAATACAAAATGAAGTATAATTTATTGGAAATGTAATAGATCGAAATGAAAAGAATATTGAGTTATCATTTCTGCGGATGAAATATATATTTATCATGTATGAAATGTTTGATAAATCTACGGTAGCTAATAATGAAACGCATTGTTTATAATATTGTTGTATTTTTTTTATAAAAGGGAAGTATGCTGCAATTGGAAGACGAGACTGCTACCTTGGAGGATATGAGCATTGTAGATGACGATCAAGTATTAATAGAAATTAGAAATAAAGATCTCACTTGGCCAGAAGAAATTGGGAATCTTGCATTCATTCAAAGCGACAAATGTAGAACAGGTATGGAAAACGTAAAATGGTTTACATCGTAAACCTGATAGGTTATGATTCACATTATCTATTAAAAATATAAAGTTGATTCTAACTTTGAACAATATTGAAAGTCAATCATTTGTCACCATAAGAGGCGGCAATGCACGGTCCAGTGTTGACAAGTTGTGGGATTAGAAATGGACTAGATTGCGATACTGTTTTAGAAGAGTTGTAGTAGTAATAAATTGTGAGTCCAACTATCTACGGTATGATTGAGTCACAGTACTTTTAAATTAAATTGAATGGACAGACGTTTGCTCTACCCACTAAAATACTGTGAACATTAATTTTCTGTAGAGTTAGAACAGTATACATTCATGCTTAGCAATGATTTTATCAGTCTATAAATTACGTTATGACTTGAGACGAATTGAATGAAGTTATCAAAGTATTTATATCAATTGACTAATTCCGAGGATCTATTCGAAACTTCTAGTTCTTTCTTCCCTGATTTTTATTTGGAACAAGTGAAATGGAAAACGTTATTCGTATTGCAGTCATGAATTGTTCAATTTTCAGCTGGCCAAACTGAAAAAGGTGTTACTGGACTAAACAACCTTGGAAACACATGCTTCATGAATGCCGCTTTACAATGTGTTAGCAATACTAGAATTCTGACTGAATACTTCCTCGGCAACAAGCATCTTTACGAATTGAACAGGTAAATAACTAGACGTGTAATTCTATATGAAGAGCAATCTCATCATCATAATTCTTGTAATCATTCATCAAAATAAGAGTGATTCAAACTACTTCAGTTGCTGTAATAATTACACAATGTTGATTTGTTTCCTGATCAAAACCATACAGCTAAAAACATTGAAGTCTTAAACATTGGTGTGTACTATTCATGCTTTGCTATGTAATTCATTGATTCATACTCAATAATATCATCTTCAATTGATATCTATCTGAATTATTTCTGAGAATTATCATTTGAATCACAGGTCGAATACCATGGGAATGAGAGGCCACCTAGCAAAAAAGTATGGTGATCTTATTCAAGATATATGGAGCGGTCAACTCAGAACTTTGGCTCCATTGAAGTTGAGGGTAAGTTACAACAACCATCAATTCTCATACTATTTATCTTTCTAATGAGCCGCGCAGAACTAGTATAATTAGATTCATTAAATTTGACGCTTGGTATTCGATAGATGGATAGATAGAGAGATATTATTTCTTGACGTTGCTGATACGACCGTAGAGTACGATGGCAAGGAAATAATATCTATCTAATGCCAAGCGTCAAATTGAATGAATCTGATTTTATCTGATAAGATAAGCTTCTAATGTGAGTACTGCGCTCTTCCACATATCGCACAACTACGTATTTAGAAGCAAGTGTTGATAGATCGATTTTTGTGATTGGCTAATGGTTATTATTCACTAGAATGGCCGATCTTCAATTGGTGTCTGTTCCAAATTGGGTCTCCTCTTTCTGCAATCTGTGAACAAACAACAGGTCTTGTACAAATACTACTTGTTCAAAGAGTTAAAGTTGTCAGGAACTGTAAGCTGTGGACTAGATATGTTATGAATCAATTCTAATTTATATTTTACAGTTAATTATTTCACATTACATTTCAATGTTCAGTCTATACATGTTGTCTTTCAGTGGACAATAGGAAAGTTCGCCCCATTTTTCACGGGGTCTCAACAGCATGATTCACAAGAGCTGTTGGCATTTCTGCTAGATGGTCTTCATGAGGACTTGAATCGGGTTGCTGATAAACCTTACACTGAAATCAAAGAGAGCAATAACCGTCCCGATGTTATCGTTGCTCAAGAGGTAATCAACACCTTTTTACAAATAATCACAATTTTTGACTTCAAACCCATGTGTTAAGTTTATTTTCCTTGAAACTTTCTACAAGTAATTCCAATTGTTTTTCTTGATTTTATTCTTTTCTTCACTGTGTGGTGTTGCCTTTTTCTCAAATTGTTTTTAAAGTAGTGAATTTCATATATTTTTTTCAATTCTAGAATCTTAATCGCTGTAGTGTTGTATTTTCACAAGTAAATTTCACCTTTCTTGTTAAAACAATACCTTCAATCAATGTAATGTTGTCTCATCTCAAAAATGTCTATTTAGTAATTCTAACTTTTTTGATGAAACTTAACTTTCAAACACAGTGTGGTGTTACATTTTCTCAGCTTAAAATACATAGAACTTATCACCAATTGGTTCTAAGTGGAGATTCCCTTTCTTTCTTCATTTGAAAGTTGGCTTGTTTTGTGATGATATTCTCAATAATATCACCAATTTCAGTCATCATAATATGTATACTTGTTTCGAAAGTTACTCAATTCATTTTCCTTCTATCTACGAAACACAGTTCATTACGTCCGTGTGGCGAAAAATAAAGCATATCGTTCATTATATTATATTTAGGCAATATCTATTTCTTAAAATTAATCCTTCATCTATCATAAATGATTTAAAAATTTATTCATTTCAAAAATATCTAAAATTTCAACCAGTTGTATGATATATTTTCGGACATGGAAATGTTATCTGATCATCCAGTTGTATAGAGATCTGCTATGCTAATTAACAGTGATTGATTTATTAACTGTGTGAACCATTTCATTTCAGTCGTGGGAAGCAATGATTTTGCGAAATAAATCAATAATCATAGACTTATTTTACGGACAGCTAAAATCTTCAATAATATGCAATGTGTGTGGATATGAATCCGTGAAATTCGAACCTTTCAACTCGCTTTCTTTGCCCTTGCCTTTGGAATCATTTGTCCATGTTCTTGTGATAGGTGAGTTTTTGCTTCTAACAATTTTTATAATACTTTTCCAGTAGCATCATGTTTTTATCATCATTTGCTTTCTAATATTCCTTCAAGTGTTGTGAATAATTATATTATTTCATTCATCCACTTTCACTGTAACTTACGTATTTTGTTTTGTAATAATAATTATATCATAAGCTATAAATTATAAGTTTCGTCTACTCATTATAATGCGTTAATGTATATTGAATAATTACACATTATACACATTACAGCATATTCTCACAATAAATTCAATATTTTTTATAGCTAAAACAATGGCTATTTGAAGAAATTTCGTGCGATCACAATGAGATTAATCCATTATTTTGAGAAGTCACTCAATAATAATTATTGACAAGTTTATGTTTTAGAATGAATAAACGGACGAATAAATGAACGAATTGTAATTAAATTTTCTATTCACTTATTCTTATATACTTGATTCTTTTGATTACAGCCTAATTTTTGTATCAATACTTTCATGTATGAATTATCCATTGTAACGTTGTGAGATTTTTCTCCCACAATAAAGTGTTCAGTTACTTGTATGATTGTGGCCATGTCTGATTTATGTGGACATGGATAAGATAAATTTGATTCACTCAATTATATATTGATTTCTTGTCACCAATAATATAAATTGGTTGTTTTCCAAATAATGTTGGTTAATGTTGATGACCAGCTGGTTAGCTGGAAAATCAACTTTCAATTAAAAGTTTTTTTTAAAGAATTGTTAAAAAATTGCCTTCAATTCCATTTTTAATTGATATTTTTTCTAGTTATTCGGTTGAATGGGTCAGTCCCAATCCAGTATGGCTTGAGGTTGAACGTCGATGCTACAAGCACTTTTCTGAAGAGTCAGCTGTCTTCATTATGTGGCATTCCTGCGTCTCTATTGAAATTGGTCAAGGTTGCTGATGGAGAGATAAAGGTAATTATTATTATTACTCAATAAATAAAATAAGATGTCGTTGTGTTTGTGTGTGCGTGTGTGTGTTAGCAGAAAGCAAGCTAATTTTTTTTATTGAGTTCCGAAAAAATGGGAATGATCTAGAACTTGAATTTTGCATACAGCTGTAACCGGGGGAGAGGGCGGATCTTCTCCTCCCCACAGTGATACCAGCGATTTCCTTTGTATCAATGTCAATCAGAAGTGACGAGTTTAACTCTAAATTTTCACTTCCAATTGGCAATGAATTTGAAATCACACGGTTAATAAATATCTTTCGGTTATTAAATCTCTGAATCCACGGTTGGTTGGGAGCATTGATTGGATTCGTTCATTCAAATGCCCAGATCTTAATAATACAAAATTTTCAACACCCGTTTTAGCAACTAAACTATGACGAGTCAGGAACTCCAATAAAAGATTTTGAAACATTTTATCTAGGTTTATTGAACTGTATTCAAGATTACGTTTTCAAATTTCAATTTCAATCAGTTTATCAATCTTCAATTTACGTTAACAATGCATCACGTTAATAAATTCATCAATTTATAAATAATACTCAGATTCAGGTTTAATTACAGATAAATTTAGATAGGATTTTGCTAATTTACTCTACTTTAATATTTAGGGCCTCGGTCAATCTTGATGATTGATGAATATATATATTTTTTTAAATTAATTATTTTGATGAGGCCATTATATCGTGGATCACAAGATTTTATTGAGTGATACGATTAACTTGAATCAAGTGAAAATTTGTTACTTTTTAATTTTACTTGAGTGATTTTTATTTGAGTCACAATTACTGGTTAATTTATTATTGCTAAACTACCAATTTACATTGTATTGTTTTACGAGAAATAAATTCCAATTGATTTGCAGACTACACTTTCGGATGATAGTAAACTGAAGGATCAAACTGGTTGCTCAGAATCACTTTACGCCTATGAACTGCCTTGCTATCCCTTTCTCAGTGATGAGGAGCGTCTATCGATTAACTCCGTCAAATCCCAGAGAGAAGCTCAAACATTCACCGCAATCCAAAGGTCTATACTCCCTCAAACAGTCACTGGTGAGCATTTGTCGTAATTCACATAATATTTCTCCATGTTGTAATAATAATTTGTACTTGAACTTGTTCAATAATATTGTATTTCCTGGTTCTACACAACGGTGTCATCTTGAATCATAATAATTGTTAGAAAGTAAATACAAATAATGCTCTAAAAAAACTCCTGTAAACTTCGGTTTCTATAGCATTTCTTGGATTTCCGATTGATTAATTATCATGTATTCAATGATATTTGAATAATTGCAATATCCAATGATTCCTTACATCTGCAATATCTTGAATCAGTTGATTGAATCATTTCATTTAACAGGCAGTGTTTGGGGTGGTACTCAAGCAGATGATCCGAATAATATGTTTCCGGTAGCTACCAGTGATTTAGAGGTGAGTATTTACATTTACAATTTGATAATTTTGTATTTGAAGTACTGTGGACATTAGTGAACAAATTTGAGGCTGCATAATTCAATTATTAAATTTACTATTGTTTTTCACTTAAATACCGACATGCAGTCATGTTTTTTATGTAAGAAAACGAAATTTGTCTACTTACTGACTGGAGCGCTTTCGAGTTTCAATGAACCCATTAGGCCAATATTAGCCTATAAATCATAACCTACTTCAGAAAAAAAGTAAATCTAGAATGCGAATACAATAGGTATAGATAGGACTACTCGATGACAAACGCACGTTGCCCATTGTTGTGAGATATGATGGCGTCTGAAACGGGCGGAAATAAAACTTCAAAATCATACCTTTCAAATGAAATAGGTCCCAGTACGCTATAAACCATACCGCCTGAATGGCGCGCATTTCAAATCAGGTAGTTTTTGTGCCGGACCCTTTATTATGTAACAAATTGTTAAAAAATAAACTAGAAAAAGTTCTCCCAACCATATTTTTTTTTAATTAACTAGATGCTGCTTTGTTAGTAGTCGATTCATCATAGATTTCAATCATGATAAACTAAAGTAAGTTATTCTTTCTTTTCATATCATATGTAGCTTGAATCTTTATGTTGGTAATATTCTTCAATTGAGTGTAATGTTGAACTATAAAAATTAGTAAATAATATATCTCTTTCAACTGAAACTAGTACAAATCTACAAAAAACTTCAATTTGTTGATTTCTGTAAAAATGTTGTTTATTTTACAGTGGAACCTCCATTAAATTTGTAACGAATTTTGTGATGTAACGTATTTATTTCAAATCCCATTGAAGCGTACAGAACACTTAATGTGATGAATATTGCGAACCTCGTTTCAAGAAAACTGATATATTATAATAAGATTCAACGGATTTATCGTGTTATTTGTCCCGTGTATTAAGTTATACAGTGGAACCCCGGTTTTACGTAGCTCAAGGGACAGAGAAAAAAATTCGTTGTATCGTGGTATTAGTAAAATCGGGGTTGCAGTGAACACTGCATTGAGTGTTTTGTAAGTTTCAAGGGAATTTGAGATTGATACGTTGAATCGGGGTTCGTAAAACTGAGGTTCCACTGCTTTGGCATTCAACTATATGGGGAATTTGATCCACTATGGTAAGCAATAATGGATGCTGCATTGATATTTATAAGGTAGTGTGTAGTATTCACCATGTTCGTATTCGAATATTGAACTGATCTGAAATGTTGCCTTCCCAGAGTCCAAATATGGATGGAAAATCGGAATCAGAAACGTGTGAAATAATGGAGAGGACTGGGCCACCCTCCTTGGGTCACACTGATAGTGGCAATTGTAGTGCAAGCAGCTCTAGTCTCTCTGACATACCATACCATCAAGCCGGACATTTAATTGCAGTTCACAGGAAACTGGTTAGTAACTAATGAAAATATTTCTTTTTCTTTTATAGTACAGTACAATGCTCTTGTGAATTCTACTACTACTACTCGTGTCAGAGACAATGCATTGCATGGGAACAGCAATAAAAGTACATATACATAAAACATATTAGATAAAACGTGCATAATTATATAGATGGGTAATTCCCATCAGTCAGTAATTATAAAATGATAGCTAAGATCAAATTGTTCAAGATATAAGTTAAACTGTTTGAATGCTCTTGTGAATGAATAAATCTATTTCATATTGCCAAATTCTTTTACATTTCTCTAATTGATTCTATGTATAGTTATGTTTTTCTGTAAAATTGCATAGAAAGCTCATGGCATGTGTAATTCAAGCTTCACAGCAACAGACACTGGCGCCTCGTCCACACCACACGCAACTATATATCGCATCAATGTGATCGGTACTAACCATATCGTTACTATGACCGTATCATGTGGACAGGAGATCTCTGCGATATGTCGTGGTTGAACAGATGATGAAAAAATCTGATAATTCTGGACTAGCGATAAACCAACTCGGCTACTGGCCACTCCAATTTGAATAATTTATATGATTTAATGATTATTTTTCAGATGAGGCAAGAGACCTACTTCCTGTCGTCAACAAAAGTGAAGCCAGTTCTGTTCGGCTTGCCTGTAATAGTGGCCTGCAGTGAAACCACCACTCACCAAGATCTCTACCAATCAGTTTGGATTCAGGTGGCAAGGCTTGTCACCCCTCTCCCACCATCCGAATCTACGCCTCTTAATCATGCCATGGACTGGTGAGTATTCATGATTGAAAGCTGTTGATGTATGTGTAATATACTATAAATAAAATGATGTATATCTAATATACTAGAATGTATAATGTAAAAGTTTGGAAGGGAGCAGAGTGTGGTTCCGATCACTATCTTGTCGAAGCCAAACTTGAAATTCAGTACTTTTTTGAGGTGATGCCCACATGAGCTCAAGGCTTGTGCGTGGGTAATGAGTGGGGCGATGATGAGAGATGACGACTGTTTTCAGGCAGTCGGGACCGACGGCTTTTCGTCTCCTCCGAAAGACGGGAGTGGCCGTACTCAAAGAAAAGAAGGCAGCAGGAACAGAAGAATAATAAAGTATTACTGAGGAAGTATAACATAGATAGTTTAAAGAATGAATCCACCGGTTTCCTGCATAAACTTCGTTTGGCACAGAGTTTTAAAGAAAAATTAAACGGTTGGCTAAAGTGCAGTATATTGGCACAATTTTTTCTCAGCTATTTTTGAAGATATCGACTCTTTTTTTTAAATAAAACTAGAGAAAAAATAAAGCGCGCTAGCACAATTTCAACTTATTACACCTATTCTAATATTTTTAACAACGCTAGATTTTCTAGATTTTTTCAAATGTGTTTCCATTTGATTAGAGGTGAATTACGAGTTATCAACTGCAACTCACTGCCAATACACAAGAATTATCTTATTCTGACGGTGCTAAAAATTGCTTTGAAGATGATGATGATGATGATCTTATGACGC
Source organism: Laodelphax striatellus (assembly GCA_017141395.1). Taxonomy (NCBI): domain Eukaryota; kingdom Metazoa; phylum Arthropoda; class Insecta; order Hemiptera; family Delphacidae; genus Laodelphax; species Laodelphax striatellus. Next base: position 25,838,641 of record CM029544.1, read on the forward strand.
TTGTACGAGTATATTTTATTTTGTGTATATTATTATCTACAAATTGTTTCATTACTTATATTTTTAACTATAAATTCAATTCTAAATTGAAGTAGGTTCTTCCACTGTTCAAATATGAAAGTTTGAATGAGTATCCTGATTAAAGTTATCTCATGATTTATTTGCAGCGACGACAGTTTGGGCTATGAGTTTCCATTTGTATTGAAGGCTATCAACAAGAATGGAACATCCTGTGCCAAATGTCCCTGGTATAATTTCTGCAGGGGCTGTAGAATTCAGTGCAGCGAAGAGGAGTTCGGCTCTGCGTGCTCCTATATAGCCATCGACTGGGATAGGACTGCTCTCCATCTACGCTATCAAACCAACTTGGAAAAAGTAATCATTTATTCCAGCTATAATGATAATCATCGATTTTAGAAAAAGTTGTCATTCGCGTGAATAATTAGCAGAATAATGCCTGATTTCCATATCTTTTTTGGAAACAATGAAGATTATTAGACTAACTATTATCAAAAATTGATTTTTTATCTTATTTCCCTCAATTTCTCAACAAATTTATGTGAAATATCATTCATTGTTAGAAGAGGATAACAAGAGCCTAACCTTTACTATCCTTAGTCTTATTTACGGATTAAATCCAACCCCGGTCGTACACCGGAGCAATAAGCAATAGGCAACTAGCAACATATGGATCATATGGTTGTCTACTCTATACAAACCAATAGTTCAATGCACACTGAAACAGCTGCTTTAGGTGTGCATTGGACTATTTGTTTCTATAGAGTAGACGATCATATGATCCAAATGTTGCTTATTCAATATTTCACATGAAACATCGATAGTATCAATACAAAGTAAAAATCTTGAAGAAATATCTTTTTCGAATTATAAGTAAAATAATTAATCAAAATATAGCCGAAAATAATCTGATCAGAATCACTATTGTGCTTGGTGATGAAGAAATAAATTTTTGGGCCGGTCCTCCCTTCTTACCGATGCTCATGGTTAGTTTATTAAAAGACTGGGCCCTCCATATATATGTGAAAAAAACTGCCTCATAATGATCTAAGTTTTATTCTTGTTTGTAGACAATTGAAAAGCACGCGTCAGTGGCGACCACTCTAGCGCAACAGAACGAGCCTATCAGTTTGGACTATTGCATGGAGGCATTTACCAAAGAAGAGCTTCTAACTGGCGATGAAAAGTATCATTGTCCAAGATGCAAAGAATTTCAGTTAGCGAAAAAGAAGTTGCAAATCTTCAGGTTACCACCTATACTGGTGAGTTCTATCGATTATTTTTTGTGTTTAATCTCTCACATAGTTTTTCATAATTTCATATTTTGAAGAAACAAAAAGTTCACTTTGGTCCAATATCAGTCTCTAAAGAAATGCATTCAACTTAGGAAGGAATTGCATTTGACAGACTATTTCTTCATTGGAAGTAATAATAATTTGTCGATCGGATAAAGGTTGCCAGAATTTGTGTCTGGTACACTTTTAATGGATTGTATCTAAATTTAATAAAATTGTAAATTGATTTCAACAGAGAACAGGCATTGTAGTTTCGGTGCATGCATAAGATATGAAAAATAACTCACCCAAACTGCTGTAGTTGAGTTCAAAGCTGCTAGGTATTTGGATAGGAGTTCGGAAAGCGATTTGGAAGATTCAGGATTTTAAGGAAGCGAAAATACCTTATGAATTCCTGCTGTATATGCCTTTAAATACGATGCTTCGAAATAATGGATAGGCACGGAATCCGACCGATTTATATAAATGTTATGAGTACTTGCTTTTTCCAAATATAACGTATAGAACAATTAACAGTAAAACATTTGTTCACAAAAAATATAAATTGGGCGATCGAAAACGGCAAAAGGGTTGAGGGGAAACAGAAGCGATCACGTGACAATGAACCCGCTTAACACAACAGTGGCCACAACAGTTTGTGTAAGCTTTTCATTTATTCACTTGTGAGAGAAAATCTTAATTGCGATGTAATGTTGAATAAAATAATGATGTGCGTAGGCCTACTCTAAATTTGTATTAAGCTGTATAAGTGGATGTATTATAATGTATTGTTAAATGATATTAATAAATATTTTCTTACTTATTCATAGATAATTCACCTGAAGAGATTCCAGTATGTCAATAACAGATGGATAAAATCTCTGAAAGTTGTCAACATGCCTCTCTCGGATTTTGATCCAACACCTTACTTGGCTGAAGTTCCTAAAGAGACAATACTGAAACACAAAGAGCAGTCGTAAGTTTATCCTATTTCAATTATTAATATTTTATTATTCATATTTGTTGTGCTGGTAATGCAAACAATGTATGGCCCGCAACCAATAATTTGGTTTCAATTTTGGCCCTCGAGCCTTTGGAAGTTGGACAACCCTGACCTAACCTATACTGGCAGATCAGAAATCACGATTATTCTCACAAAAAGATTGAGGTTAAAAAAAGATGGCTTCCATTCGTATTCCAGATTTCTGCTGTAGCGAACAGAATTATTTTTGTCTGCCGGTAGGAACAAACTTATTCTGTTTCTAGCAACGGACAAAAATTCTGTTGGGATCGAACGAAAAGTGATGTTCTTTGAACGAAGTGATTTATGAATGAACTATGGTGTACGAGCTAATAGAAAGGATTGATTAACCGAAGCATTATTTTCAATACACCAAAAGAACGGCGAAAAGGATCAGAAAAAAGAACTACAGGTCTTCTTTACTTCGACTGAATTTTTGTACGCTGTTTGAACTCTCTTATACGAACACATGGTTTTCATTTTTCTGCTTTCGACAGCAGAATTTCAGACTGCACCAGTTTAGTACTGTTTAGCTTTGCTTTGGTGCAAACCGCATAAAATCGTTTCATTCAAACCTTTACATAAGCTGTCATTAGGATTAATGTGCATGGTACTTGGTGTTTTCAGAAGGTGCAAAAGAAAGACCAAACCCATACAAAAAGAGAGCGGTTCCATAGAATCTAGTCAAAACCAAGGTAAATGCGTCTTATATTCCACTCATTTATTTGTTCAATTAATGAACATTCCTAGCATAGGTTGGCCTACCAGATTCTGTAAAGTATATCATATGAAGTAAATCAAGTCACTCAACTATTGCCATTCAATAGTGTTATACAGGGTTATTACAAATGATGGACCCATTTTCAAAACGTTGTATTTATTAGAGTAAAAATGCAAAATGAACAATATTTATACCATTGGAAAGAGGAAGTTTCAAAGTTATTTTTAATACCTTACAAGCGTTCAATGTGGCCTCTGTCTGCTGCTCGGCAAACATCTACGGGGTAGCCAAACTCGTCCCACACGCGAGAAAGCGTATCTGGTGTCAGTGAGTGCACTGCAGCAGTGATACTGTTCCGCGGATCATTGCACATTGCAGATCAGGCCGCATTGAACACTTGTAAGGTATTAAAAAAAACTTTAAAACTTCCTCTTTCCATTGGTATAAAGATTGTTCATTTTGCATTTTTACTTTAATAAATACAACTTTTTGAAAATGGGTCCATCATTTGTAATAACTCTGTATATTATTGGCAGCCTGTGAGCGAAAGGGGAGTTGATTGAAAGTTGGCCACTTAGTTAGGTCCTGTGTGCTTTGTCTATTAAATTGTCAAGTAATAAATAGGAGTATTCAACTAATGTGCTATCCATTCAGAAACTTAATAACTGGAAACTGAGTTGAGTTGAGTTTCTCATGTGTTATGTGCTTTGATAGTTATTCCCGAAAGAAAAATGTTATCTTTCATTTTTAAAGAAGTAGGGTGCCCCGTTAAACTAACAAAAGTGTGTTTCTTCTTTTCTCCCCTCCACCTTCTTCCTTTGCCAACCCCTCGCTGGATCACACAAGTGCCAATTTTCAAAATAGTGCCCAGGCGATCAACTATTAGTCTCTCTGTCCGCCATTACACATTCCTCATTATGAAGTATTACTTGCTTGTTATCGACTTGAGTTTTTGTTCATGTTTTGTTCCTTGCTATATTTTTCTAGAATATTATTTAGAAAAATACGTTTTCAATTTCTTTTTCAGAACCAGCTCTTCAAGATTTCCATCAGCACAGATTGACCGATGAACAAGACCCATTCGATCTTAGTTATAAGCTCTATGCTGTTCTTGTAAGTAAATATAATTAATATTCACTGTTTAGCCTTATCATATCTAGAACGTATAATCAGTGTTAATGCTCAATTTAATTCTCAGTGTAATTTAACATTTACCTTTTTTTTAAATATTTTTTATTTCAAGTCATTTATATCAAATTTATAACATGTAAGTGGTCCGTAACATCTATGAAGAGTACAACTCCCTTTTTACAACTCTATCAATAGCCAATGAATTGTAATTGTATGAAATGTAATGTATATGCATTCAATTATTATCACTATAATTAATAATAAAATTAATTATAATCTATTCAATGTAACAACTCTTTTTTCATTACAGTCTCACCATGGCCAACTTGGAAATGGACATTATATATCATATGCCCTGAATCCAAATGGGAAGTGGTACATATACAATGATTCTTCTACAAAGGTAAATTATTCTAATTTCAAAAAATCAAATACTTGAGATTCTGAACGTTTCATTGATTCTAAAATTATTTCAAATCCCAATATTTTTCCAACTTGAATTTTCCTGGACATATCACGAAACGTCTCATTAATACTGTATTTGCAACTGTAATTTTATTACAAGCTTTTTGTTTTGTATAAAACAACCACTTTTCATCATGAATTCCATGTCGGTAATAAAATTCAATAAACATCCATATAATGGTTTGTTGCGAAATCCAGTAATGTTCGATTGCTGGATGAAATTTGAAGAAAGCTCATCGTGTGCATGCAGCTTTATAAGTGGAAGCATGTCAATCATTACCATAAAAGCAAACAAAATTATAGGTAATAGCAGCTGAAAATATTACTAATTGAATATTATAACATTTCAAATATTACCAATGTTGGATAACCATCCAAAACTCTGTACAATACTGTACTGGCACTATGCAATATTGAGCGTTTGTACGTTTCGAATTAACATAGCATTCATATGAGTATGTCAATTTTATTTTATTTCACTAGTTAATAGCTACAATTAAACGTTTTGCTTATTCGCTGTGTGCACGTAGGTGGTGGGGATAATAAAATCGACACCTGCGCTTACCAGGAAAGATTCATAAGATTATCAACTTTAAGTTAGTCCATTTTGTTGCGGTCCTAATTTATCACCTCATTATTAACGTACTAGCAATTTCTCTACATGCGACTGTTAGATTTCTTTGTTTTAATGATGTTGTGTTAATTTCGTCTAGGAGACAGCCGCACCAGATACAAATTCAGCATACCTGTTGTTCTACGAGCGGAAAGGTCTATGTAGTGACCATTACATGCCATGTGTTGCTGGCAAGGAAATGAAGCTTATCGATGCAAGAGATTTGATCGATGATTTTGACGACAGTGAATTCAGGAGGACATGTTCGGTTATGTAATTTGTAAATGCTTGTTTTTATTCAGTATGTAGTTTATTGTAATTTTATCTTTGTAAATAATTCATATGTAATATGAAGTATACTGTATTTGTAACGTGTAAAGCCCAACTGGTGGATAAACACTGCTTCAACTGGCTGAACCGAGTAGCCTATTATCGCTCAACGTCCTAAATACTTTGGCCGGTTGCACAAAAGTAGATTGAAGTTGAGTTTTGATAATTTCTCTTTGGAATTAACATCGTTAATTGAATATTAAGCTCAACAGACCTTTGAGCAGCTGAAACTTCATCTTTAATAAAATTCGAACATAATGGTGATTGTTATATTGACCCATCTCTACTGGATCAAGCTTAACGAATTTCCAATATCAACCCGGGTATTTTAGAAGCCCTTTTGTCGCTTTATAAACCCATAACATACGGTTAAAAACAAATATTCGAAACATTATCCAAGAATAAGAATAAAACTTCCTCTCCATCTATTTCTTACACGGAGTAATTCAATAAGAAAATACTAATTTTCCAAACAATAATTTTTTCAACAGAGTTCTAATAATTCTCAATTTTGCAATATTGAAAATGATTTCCGTTAATGAAAACGATGTCCTCTGAAAATTGTTGAAATACTTAATTAGCATTCAATTAATTTGGCGGATGGCATTAGATAGATGAAGAGATATTATTTCTTGACGTTTCAGATGACCTTAGAGTCCGATGGCAAAAAATAATATCTCTCTAAAAAGTCGCTCTAAAAAGTGTTGAGTTGATTTACCAGTAAAACAAGGCCATAAAAATGAAAACTCTCAACTCATAGGCTCCTGGAAAGTTGAACGAGCTGAGAATAAAGAGCTGAACAAAATTCTAACCTACCCGAATCAAACCAGCCATTAATTGAAGGATCCTGCATTGAGTAAAAATCTTTTCAATTATGTCCTTTCTTTGTGTCATTGTATATAGTCCCCCCCTCTTGGAAAAATTCGTGACAAACATCAAACATGAACTTCCTTCATCGTCGATTCTAGTTGAATTGCTGCGGATGACAGATGAATGTACAGAATTTATAATTATATCAAAATATTTTTCTATGAAAACAGCATCGATTTGTGTAGAATATGTTTTTAAAGCCTTTCTGGGATGTTTCTATTATTAACCGGTTCAAGTCAGTATCAATATAACTCTTATGTTAGTGCTCGGTTGAACTTGAGTTTGTCATTTGATGATGTTTCAAAGTTTGGCTTTACATGTATGATAATTATATATATATTTGAGTATAGAAATCGGAACAAACGTCTGAGATATTGAAAATATTTAATTGTTGATTATTTTTGTTTTTAAATATAGTGTATACAACTACTCGATTCTCCAAGGGTAGTTTTAAAAACTGATGAATGACGATCGTTGAGGTTTTGGAAACAATTTTATGGAGAGCAAAAATAATAATTTCAAATACTGTATTAATTTTTTCTGAGGCTTTTAAGCCGGAAGTTGGTTTAATTTTCATTGATACCAATAATTTATCATTTCGAACTTGAAGATCTTGGAGATTCTAAGATACGTTGTAGTAATTTGAAGACCAAGAGAACTTACATTTAATTGTTAAAATCATTATTATCTATTGCAGCAAATATCTTTACATTATATTATGTAGAATTAAGGGAGAGGAAAAATGTTATACTTTTGAAGCCCTCGTGTATTAACGAAATTAATGTTGATGAAATCTGATCACTTTGATATAATTTTTACATTGAACATGTGTTAATAATTGCTATAATTTCATACTCAATGTAGCCTAGTATATTTTTATTCACTCTATATCCAAGCTTCTCATATATTATAAAATTGCCCCTTATTAAAAAAATATTTTTCGTTTGATGTCATTAATTATCAGTGCTATAGAATTTTTAACCTCTTATCATAAATTTTCATATAAAATTTATATTGTTTGTATAACGGATTTTGGAAAAACATTTAGATAAAATAATGATATATTTCCCTACTATAGCTGCTATTTTTAATTGTTATCTTTTTTTGTGAACTCTCAACAAGCTTGTGTTGATGAAACTTTTAGCATGATTCACATACTTGAAAAACAAATTTGTGTCGTGAAACCGATCTTTTCAATTTTTTAAATACTGTTCAACCGTGGATCGCACTTGAAAACACTAGACTATTAAAACTTATCATCACAAATGATAGAAAACATTTATCACTCGATAGCAGAGTAATTTTTTTTAATCAAAGCCTATGAGTCCAACTTGTACAATATTTACTTTTAAAAGAGTTTTTTAGATTATAAGTTTCCTTTCTGTAATCACTGTGTTGAACGATTTTATTTTGACAGAAAATCGTTTTATTTTGATGTCATTATTATTGAGTGTGCTACTACTGTTCATAATGATTTTGCGTACTTGTTCTAAATCTTAAAGACTATATATTGTGAATTTTTCAATTTTGTTACCATTTAATTTGATTTGCTCAAAAAGTGTTTTTGAATCGCTAGTCATCCATCGAAAATAATTTTAATAAGCAATTGGCGAGTTTGAAATACTGTTCACTGTAGCTCATCATCTGTGCCCAATTCAATTACAGTAAACTCTGGAAAATATAGTATTGAAATATCCCATGTACTATTTTTATTTATTGGCGATGCTGCTCTTGTGTGTCAGAAGAGGATATCTTTGCTTGTTCTAGTTATTATTAATCATTTTAATATATTTTTACTTGGTTAGCGCAGATAAAATTGAAATCATTGTTATATATATTATAGTTAATAATAATTATTGAAGAGTATTTACTCTGTATTCACTTTATTCATAAATTATTATTCGAATAATATCAAACTCATTTAATGTTGTTATTATGCAATGTGTTTTCAAGCTCATGTTAGATCAAATTTCTATTGCAATACATTTTACAACCATTGTTCAAGTATTATTCAATACTTTGGGTAGCTTTTTTCATTTCCTGATTATCCGTGAATTGTTTCTGTTCATCATTTATTCTTTATTTAGTGCTGGCGCCTGTAGCTTAACAACTCACAAATTTACATAAGATATTAATATAACGTATTGTGTCTATTGAGTCGCAGATTTTGGGGTAGGCTCTAGTACTGTGACATTCATTTAATTTGACGCTTGGTATTAGATAGATAGAGAGATATCATTTCTTGACGTTCTGATGACCGTAGAGTTTTTCAAATTTAAATAAAATTTTATTCACAAGAATTTAAACACAAGTACAGTATAAAATAATCAATATACAGTGAATATTCCCCACAAAGACAGAAGTCTGGGTGTGGGGAATGAGTTCATTAGCAATATTTATAACAATAATAATTTGTAAATTAGCACAAACATTTTCATTACCTTATACTTTGGACTGTCAACATCAATAAATATGTTTAATATTACTATGACATTTCACATGTAGAGCTGTACAATAATTAACAACAAGAAGCAAATAAATTTTGAAATATCTATTAAACTCAAAATCATGAACGTAGATGAGATTAGTGTCTATAGGCGGATTGAATCAGTTGCTCTGCAGCATCCCTACCAATTTCAAACAACCATTTATTCAAATGGAATTTGTATGTCGCAATAAAGTTTTCCGCGTGTTTTAGGTGGTTAGGTAAGTTACATTTCTATAGAAGGAGTGACAAATATATTAATTTACTATTAAATTTGAAGCAGTTATGTAGGAGTCGAGGTTGGATAATACCGAAGTTGATGAGATTTCATGTGTTATAAGTATGGACTAAATTATTGAATATATGGAGTTTTTATTGAAATAAATAGAGGTCATTAATACTTTTAAATTATGTGAAGCTGTCTAATGTTGAAAACTTGAAACTCTCGATAAATATGGTCGGTAGGATAGCGAAGATTTAGCCTGAGGCAGGTTTTGATTATGGCACGTTGTGCCACCGCTACAGGCTCTAAGGCAGCAGAGGAGGCCCCACCCCAGGCCAAGATACCATACAAAAGAACAGATTGAATATATGCAAAGTACGCCACTCTCAGTTGGTGAACAGGGAGGACCTCTCTTAACTGTCTGAAAGCATAGATCATCTTTCGGACTCGTTGTTTAAGAGATGCCACCTGAGGGGCCCAGCTTAACCTGTGATCAATCAGAACACCAAGGTACCTGTACTGTTCCACTCTATGCAACAGCACCATACCATAGTCTGCAACACACCATAGTTATAAGTGACAGACTGATAGTCATTACATGAGTGCAGCATAAGGATCTCCTGCTCAGGGCTACTGTTCACTTTGAAATATATAGGCAAATACTTTGTTTTGTCGACATTGAGAGTAAGCTTGTTTTGATCGAGCCGCATCTTAACACCAAAATAGCTATTATTAGCGTAAGTTAAAGTGCGACTTTATTGCTCGAGCAAAACAGTTATAATTGAGCGTGATAATTTTGCGAGAGCAATAAAGAAGCTTTACGCGCGAATTACATAGAAAATTTTTCTACAACTGCATTTAGTTTTAATGATTTGTCTTCGCTAATGTTCATTGCTGTATTCCCATTTTTGAGGTTATGAAAATTACATAACCCCAAATTGCTAGCTAGCTATTCTCAAAAAGTAAATATTTTGAGAGTTTCATAACTTATCTTCCATATTTCAAGTTGAAGTAACCAAAAAATGATGAAATACTAGTCTACTTTTTAAAGCAAATAATCCTACTTTTCCAGTTTGATGTGGTTAGAATACCACCTAACCTCACTTTTATGTACGTAGAATCTGTCCACACTCGGCAAGCAGAATATCGCAGAGCAACTCAGTTGCGCTGCGATCGAGTTTCCGATTCTGGAATCGCCTAGTCTGAGCGTCATCATTTGAAAACAATGCTCTGTCGCAGATTTGCCGAGCGATGAGTTGCTCTGCTATTTGAAGTTTCAAAGTGTGAGTAGTGTCAACATAGAGATAGCCTGGTGAGTCATCACGGTAGGTAAGTTCCTTCTTTATTTATGACTCAATGATATTAAGTTACTTTAATTGTGGTTTTGCTCTCTCGTGTGTCATGAACACGTTATTTTCAGGCATAACTTGAAAATAACTCAATTTTATCGCGTTGAATCATTTGTTTTATGGGAACAACTTTAATTCTTCTCAAGGAAGTTAACCTCACTTTTCACTATATTGTATATTAATTTCATAACAGCAGATACGAAATATGTAATTCGATTTTAGAAAATGTTCTGAATTCTAATAGGCCAGTAAGTTTCTTATCGTGTGATGTCTTCAAATTGAGAAAATCCATGCTAATACACAAACCCATCCACTTGAAAATAATTACACATAAGCCTACAACAGTTACCATTCTCAGAATTTGTCATTTCAATATACCTTTCTAAGCAAATAGTCTAGGCTAGATTTTTGTGTCCTCTTCATTCTGGTTCTGTTTTGTTGAACAACATGCAATTATATTATAGTTTGTATCATCACGAACTTCCCAGCTTAATCCTAAAACCATACTTTTACAGTCCTTTCACTTTCCTAAGGCACCTAGACTGACAATCAATTACTGGTCTTACAGTTTCTTGAAAAGAAGAAAGAATTATTCATCAACACTGTGATGCAGCTGTATTAACATCAATTTAGCCGAAAGGTCTAACTTAATAAGTAATCACAACAATTCATTTTCAGTTGAGATTCCTTAGCAAAGTGAACGAGCTATACCTTAGTTTATCTAATATTGTTCTAAAACTCAAGGTCCATTCACTCATATCAGTTCAGTTTCGTTTCAGTCTAATCTATCTCTCCACTAATAAAAGTCATTCCTATATTCCAGAATAAAACATTCAGGCAAAACATATTCCTACTAAAATAAATTTATCAACTATTGTACTAAAACACTGATATCTTAATTTCAGATTATCGTGGTTTTGTATAATGAGATTTGATTAACACTTCAAAAATGAGTGATTCTTGGGGAAACATGTATGTTGATAACCATCTAAGAAAACCAGATTATACGTCTGCCATGTCTTTATTGGCACATTTGAATGCTGATGAGTTGAGGGAAGTGTTGAACGATGAAAGGAAATTTGAAGAACTTATTAAAGATGTCAAAGAAGTGAGTATAATTCAGTTAAGTTTCTCCCCTTGTTGTGTTGCATGAGTTTAATTTAAGTGTCTACATTATCACTATTATCTGTTAAAGAACCCTTGAAAAGGAACCATCAAGCAATTTATGACTTTTGATTAGGGTTCCCAGAGACCTGTGTTTGAAAAAGAGGACACATTGGAGGAAAAACAAAATCAAATCGAGGATTACTGATATGAGTTTTTAAGGCTTTTAAGTGAACATCTTCAACCTTTTTTACAAACTAGAATTGTATTTATTTGGTAAAAGAGTTCTAAAATCGTACCCTAAAAATCGTTCTAAAAAGCCCTAAAAACGCATATATCAATGTGATTTTTTCCAAATTTTAGAAATTTGAAAAAGGAAGTTTTATTCACTATAACTTTTTTTTAATCATCACTTAGCTTTTTAGATTCGAGTTAATTATGTAAATTATGTAGAAATAAAATTAATTTTATTTAACTAAAATGCTTCAGGCTTTATTGAAGTCATAGCTATTTAAATTATGGTACATCAGCTGAATATTATAATCTTCTATTTTTCATAAATTTCTACTGTACAAATAAAATGAATTTTACCATCTCACCAAACAGAAATTACAATGAATTTGTAACATTTTCACATTTACAAATCACAAGTTTTATCATCTCCACTACTACAGTTATTTGATTTAACATTTTCAGACTTAAGATACTTATCTTGGATGAACCAATTGCATCCAGCAGTTTCTTATTCTTTAATAAATAAATGTAAAATATGAGAAGTTTTTAAAATTATGTTTTACACACAGTAAACCTTTGTCAGTTTCAACAGTTAGCTTATTCCTTTCTTTTGTCCACTGGACATTTATAAGTAAGAACAACCTCTTAACACTCGAATTATTGCTAGGAATAGCAAAAAAATATTGAGCTATTTTTAACAATTCGGAGTGACAATCCAAAGCAGGACTGTTTGTAAAATAGCCTAACCAAATATCATTAGTACATAAAATTTATCTGCTTCAAAATCTTGGATTTTTTCACCCATTTTTTTAGTTCTTCATGCTTATTATTTAAGTACCTAAACTAAGAAATTACAAAATTGGCATCGCGGATTAGTATAAGGCACTACCATTGACTAATAAATAATATAATCAAGCCAGACTAAATAATATGTAAAAATAGACACAGAGAAGTATAACTTTAACGTAGCCTACTGTAAGTAAGCATAATAACATGTGAGAGAGAGATACACACAACACACCACCAGCCGTACAGCAGGAGCAGACGCTCGCGTGAGTTGATTAGTGAGGAAATGAGTGGTAGCATTGGTAGTTGCACTGCCACTGATTTAGAAGCTGCACCATATTATATCAATGGGTAGCTGTAATGTTAGTGTTGCCAACTTGAAATTATTTTACTCTAACAATACTGGATCTTTGGTTAGAGTTCAATTCTAGACGATGATTCTAGAATGATGAAAGCCGATTAATTAATAATAAATTTCATTATTTGGGCAGAAATAAAATTTAATTTTTTTGAAAAAGACAAAATCCCGGACATTTCAACGTTTTGCCGAAAATCCCCTCGGACGCTTTTTATGTACCCGAAAAGAGGACATGTCCGGGAAAAAGAGGACGTCTGGGAACCCTACTTTTGATTGATGATATTTCATTACCTGGATCTATTCTTTTATTGTTTTCAGAAATATCTGCCCTTTTTAGCGTGATTTTACTATAACTGCCCAGTAAAAATATTACATGTATTTATTTTTGTAGGATAAGATTTTCTAATTTTTGTGTTGCACAATAGATGCAGGAATCAATGTAGTAGGCAGTGCAATATCTAACTCATTTTTAGATATTTGGGATTAGACCTTTTTTGGAACTGGTAGATTCATGAATTCCCCAGTTAATTGGGATAGCCTTTTAAGGATATTTTGTACAATAGGTTTCTGTGTGAAACTATTTGTGAATATTACTCAATTAAATCAGATCACTATACTTCGGACTTGTATTAAACCAAACTGAAAAATTATTTGTGAATATTACTCAATTAAGTAAAATCAGATCACTATACTTCGGACTTGTATTAGAAAACTAATTCCTTGTAGAATTATTATCCAAGTATTTCCATATTGTTATTTTATTTTTATCAAAATTAATATTGTATTGCTGACTTCAATTTTTATTACTGCAGTAGCTTTTATAATTATATTTGATAAGAATTCTTTCCCCACGCACGTATCCAGAGTCCATGTGGGGAAATATATTTCCTGTACAATTGTATATTTATATATATTTTGTGATTTTGTATTTTATTGTGGAAATAAAAATTTAATTGAATTGATTTTTTCAGCTTAAAACTGTTGAAGCCGAAAAAGAAATACTAATAGCTAGTAATCGATCTCTAGCAGAATTCAACCTATCACAAGAGCCAATACTACTGAAAGGAAGGCAGGCGATTTTAGAATTGAGTGTAATGGGGGAAGAGTATTCACAGAACATTGAGAAGAAAATGAGTGAACTAGGTGAGTATTCGATTTTAACAATCTTCTCAGGTTCAATTTATAAATCTAGTAGGTTTCAACAACCAAAACTCATGCATTCCATTTTATTGTAGGCTACCTACTTTCTAATCCATTCCATGAAAAATTGAGCATTAATACCCTACGCATCTACCCTAATGAACAGTTAGTTTTTGTATATAATGCACATGTGTTTTCTACTGACTTCTTCCTCAGCTGCCAATGATGGCCATCAATAATTTAGCATAAATATGAAAGCTATAAAATACGATAAAATTTTTATTCATATCTTGGAATAAAAATGTAAAATACTTTTTACTCTCTACTAATGCTTTGTTTGCTGATGAAGCTGTTTTGCTGAGCTTCATAAATATGAACCTCTTGGTCATATTCGCTTTATCAATCATTTATTGAATACAGTAGGCTACTCAATCTATTAAATATAGGGTACTCAATTACATCGAAAATCATTATAAAACATAATATAACGTTTTTGATCATTTTGTAGGCTACATTCTACAGGATTTCATCTTTTACTAATTGAAACTGAGATGTATTCGGCTTGAATGTAATGTACCGTACAGGATTTGATTCTTATAAAGTTCCACCACTTCAGTAATAAATTGATTTTTTCTGTTAACAGATAATAGGTCAGGTGGTATAACATTGGAAACAGCGCTTGCACTACTTCAAACAGCTGCTGCAGAAATGGAGGAAGAATCTGATGTAAGTACGGAAAGAAGATTTAATGCAGATACTTGGAAAAATCTGCGACTTTTCCTTCATTTTGATCATATTGGATGTGATCCATGAACTGTAAAAGAAATTGAAAGGTTCTGTTAACATGCGCTCAAACTATAAATTTGCTGAAAAGCAGAAAGCCGCTTAGTGCAGGAATTAGTGTAGTGCTTGTACAAGTGGTACTCAGTAAAAGCGCATAGCAGTGATTGAGTGAATTCCAGCTTTTAGTACAGTTAATTAGGTGTACATAATTATCAATAGCTGTAAGAGATTCTAATGAGAGTCCCACTGTATTTTATATTTGATTAGTAATATAGGTTAGATAAAATTTGCTCATTAGTCTCAAGATTAGATAGCAATTGTATTTAATGATAAAAAATATATATACAGTTTATGAATGAACAATAAATTTCAAGGAACTTTTGTTTGATTGACAAATGAATAAATGAAGCTTGAATTTGATTCGTTTGTGTTTAGGATTAGTTTCTCCAATCCTAGAAGTTTCTAGGGCAGTTATTGTTAACTTGCTTTTTCTATGTTGAATTAGATAAATCTAATACACAGTTTTTTACACGGATATCGTATGTTTTAGGAACAAGTAAAAAAATAAATTGATGACCAATTTATTAATGTAAATACGAGTAATAATTACTCTAGTAATATGGGTGACCGTTCGATCTCATAATTATCATCTCTCCCATAACCCACCCACAATCAAGCCAAGAGCTTATAATATAACCATCGCCTCTGTAAAAACGTTAAGATTGCAGTGTGAATAATTTATTGTACGCTACTTTGATGAAAAAGAAATGGTTATTTCATTTTACATGTGTTATGATTGAAACGATATTGTTCATATTTATATATATTCTGATTTGTTCACAGGAAATTGCCAATAAATTCTTGGAAGGTAACACTGATGTAGACACATTTTTAGAGCAATTCAAATCAAGAAGAGAGCTGATGCATCTGAGAAAAGTGAAAACTGATAAAATGTCAGAAATGGTTACTAGACGTGCGAACCCAGTACAGACTAACGCCTCATTCTTTCAAGCTCCTCATCCTCCTGCTCCTTCAGGATTGCCCTATCCTGTCGGGCCCGGATTGCATGGACTGCCAACGCCTAGTATCTACTCTAGTAATTCGCATTTTGGCTAAGCTCAAACGATCTTGTTTTTTATCACAATTTCTATTTCAATAGAATCCAAGCAAGCCAGAAAGCAATATTATATTGAGACCAGTTGCACAAATGCATGTTGAGTTTAATTTCCAATTAACAGTAGGATAAAGTGGAGAATTTCAACTCATTATAGTATATATATTATTATCATCATCATAGTAGTCTATATATATTATTATCATTATAGTATGTATATATACTCTCATTTAAGATACTTATTTTTCTAAACTTTATCGAATATTTCTATACTCCTATCCATGAGAATATTAGGATTGGAATTGAAAAAAAATTCATGGTTGTGTGTTTTATTTGCTATTATATATTGAGTTTGTGATTTTCCGAGTAGTATTTTACTTTTACTAGGTATGGTTAGACTTCTAACAGTAAAATAATATAATTGTTTTTAGTCCAGCTGCATTCCCATTCTAGTTAATAAATGTATAAAACTGAAAACGGTAATCGGGCGTACGCAATACAAAATATTTCACAATCAACTATTGAAATGTTTCCTGTCTCAGCAACAAAAGAGAGCTGTAACATCATAGTAACAGGATTCGGTACTGTGATTAAAAAAATATTCTATTAAACCCAACTCTTCAATCATTGTTACATTTAGCATCAAATGTAAACACTACAAGGAATTTATCATTTTAATCACTCTAACATTGAATATAGAATTTAGATACTGAACGTAATTGACAATTATTATTACGAATAAAAACATTTTCACAAAATTATTCAAGATATACAACGAAAAATTGAAAATAAGAGTTCAGAGTATCAGTACAACATTCAAGAACCCATGAAAATACCATAATAAAAGAAAAATGTAGTAGTTTAGTAACAGATTAAAGTTAAATGCTACTCGGAAAATCACAAATTCAATATGTAATAGCAAATAAAACACACAACCATAATTTTTTTTCAATTCCAATCCTAATATGCTTCAACATTAAAAATGCTATGTGCTATCTCAAATATTAAGCTTCTTGAAATATCTTTACCCATCTTTCAATCATGTATTGATATTATCAATAGCTTAGCTATTGAGACATCAATATTATAGATTTTGAATTGTTCTTGAATTAACCAAATTGAATTATCACCTCATTTGTTGTCCAAATTTAGTTTCAATAGACATTGATCATCTCTCCTGATAGCTATTATCGAAGATATTGTACCATTCTCAATTCTGGGTGAGCAAGTATTCAAGTATATTATGAAAGAATAATTTATATGTAAACTGCACTACCTGTACAATCTATTTACGTAAACTACTTTTACATTTTTCTAGTTTCATTAGTGACAAAATGTTTCGTATGTGTTCTTGAATGTTGTACTGATACTCTGAACTCTTATTTTCAATTTTTCGTTGTATATCTTGAATAATTTTGTGAAAATGTTTTTATTCGTAATAATAATTGTCAATTACGTTCAGTATCTAAATTCTATATTCAATGTTGGAGTGATTAAAATGATAAATTCCTTGTAGTGTTTACATTTGATGCTAAATGTAACAATGATTGAAGAGTTGGGTTTAATAGAATATTTTTTTAATCACAGTACCGAATCCTGTTACTATGATGTTACAGCTCTCTTTTGTTGCTGAGACAGGAAACATTTCAATAGTTGATTGTGAAATATTTTGTATTGCGTACGCCCGATTACCGTTTTCAGTTTTATACATTTATTAACTAGAATGGGAATGCAGCTGGACTAAAAACAATTATATTATTTTACTGTTAGAAGTTTCTACTTTGGTGTCCAGCTCTCTACACCTGACTCTTCTGTATGTTATTTTGTGTGTCATTCAATTATTCAATATTTGTTTAAGCATGGACTTTATTATTACGAATAAAAACATTTTCACAAAATTATAATTACTTTTCGAAAGTTATGAAATGATAGCTGTAAAATACTTCCACTTGGAATTTTGTATATTAACAATTTATTTGTGTATTTTAATGTTTGTTTTTTTAAATCAATTTATCGATTGCTAATAAAGCGAAATTGTACAAGAGAAATTGTTGTTTTTTATTATCCTCTCGACGGAAGGCATGGTGGCATTCCTTTGAGTGTCAGTACCTTGCCAAAGCTTACCAAATCAGCTGCTCAGTTCAAGTTACTTTATTGGATGGAATGAATTGAGACAAACAAGAGAAAATTCATTGGAGTTGAAACGTAGACATAACTTTGCTCGGTCAATAATCATGGAAATTTATTAACAGTGAGGAAATGACCCTGATAAGTTTCAAAGAAATTTTTATAATAATTTATATTCTACAATATTGTTTAAGAAACAATATTTTTAATTTTAATTACTTTGAAATACAAAAATGAGAATTCAAACGTAAATTGAAACAGTTCCCAGCAGCGGGAGACCATTCACTCATAAGAAGGACAGCCTTTGCCATCTAGCATCAAAATCATAAACTACGAAGTCTTCGAATACGTAAAACATCGATAATTTCTCAATCGATTTCTGTCGACTAACAGAATGATCGATAGTCGATGCTTCTTCCTTGCGATATATTTCCTTAAGAATGACAAAATGCAGCAGACTGTACCAGAAAAATTTGCAAGTACGAGATAACGAAATACAAATAACGCAAATGATTCTTCAGAAAAAGTTAGGATAGGAACATCTGATGAACCATGGTCCGCAAATGCACCGTTGTCGAGTAAAAAATCGTCAAAGATGCAAAAAACCACATCTTTTTTATTTTTTTCTGAAGTTGCTAAATGATAAGAAGACTTAAAATTGGTGTCATTTCATGTAGATTAAGATGAGGAATCGTTTGAGCTGAAATTCAAGAGGATAGCTCTAATAGTTTTTGAGATATCATCAAAAAACCGAAAAACGCATATAAAAAGCATTATTTTCCGCGAATTTTCATCTAGTGTGCGAAAACTGGCATACTTACATGTTTCGAACCATCTTCATTCGATTCTCCAACTCATTTTCGATATTGCATCACATTTTCAGATCTATAAATGTTTCACTTGCTTTTTAATAATCAAAAATCTAAAGTAGTGCATGGTCATTGAGAAATAATTTTTTTATTACCCTGGACTCTGTAGGACAATATAAGGTTCCAAAAAATACCTATCATATGTAGAATATGTCACGGAATCGAATGAAGCTAGTTTTGAGTCCTTTTATATCGAGGTCATTGAAAAAATTGATAAAAACTAAAAAAAAATTTCAACCTTCATGAATCACAATATCCTTTGAGGAAATTATCAATCATCGAATTCTAGGATAGGAACATCCGATAAACACATACCCGGAAACCCTTCGTTATTGAGTTACAGGCTGTCAAAAATGCAAAAAATGATTTTATTTTATATTTTTTGTAGAGTTATTTGAGGTATTTAACATTGGAAAATAAACTGATATCACGCGAAATTCTCTGAAGAATCGTATAAAAAATGTTTCAAGAATGTAAGTGTAAGATTTTTCAAGTTATCCCCAAAAGACCTAAAATTACATCAGATTTTGGCATTAAAATTGATTTTATCGATAAACTACTGCAAGTAGATACTTGAAACCAGTCTTATTCGATTCCTCAGCTTGATTTCCATGTGAAGTCATCTTTCTCTGACGTTGAAACGCGATAGAAAAGCTAGAAAAGTCGAAATTACTAAAAAATTGAGCCGGGCGTTTAAAATTGCCTCTACACAAGTGACTAGCGTTGACTTCTATTACTATATCGCGCTCTGACCTATATCTATAGCTAGTAGTTCCTATACTTGCCAAGAGATAGCACTACTACCGCTCCCGCTGTTTCTCTTGCTGGTTTGAAAGCAGAGCGTTGTCTACTATATGAGAAGAAATTTTTCAATATTTGTGTAGTAAATAATAACTGATTGCTTTCTCTCTTTATAGAATAATGATTTATCTCTCGCATAATATTTCATAATTATTTGGGTGCAACAATAATATTGATAACGGAATCTATTGCGATGCTTAAATGATAAATTTCCATTGAAAAACATATAATCTTTATGAGATAATTATTAAACTATTTATTATTTTTAAAATGCTGAGTAAAATACTCTAGATTTAACTCTTATTAACCGTCCGTATAGTGAGGAAGTTTCTAGAGAAGGTTCTTAAGGTTCTAGAGAAGAAAAATCTCAAATTTCAGATGGTTCTATCACCTGAACGGGAGTGAACTTCATCAATCCCACGACATATTATTCTTGTTCAGCCCTTCACGGGAAACTGAGAGGTAAATTAATATAGAAATATAGAGAAGAGGTAATATTCCTTTCATATGTAAATCACCTTATCATCCTTTATTAACATTTGTGATTACACATATTTCAATTTCCATTGGATGTTGATAACATTCAGGAGTTATGGGCTTTCAAACATTTGAATTTTGCAGCTCCAGCAGAGGTATTTTTATGGCTTATAAAAATTAGTATCTCCTGAACGGGGGCGAATTTCGGGAATCTAATTGCATATTCTTGTTCCTCTCTTCAAATCGCTCATACTTTGCAATCTTATAGTACTTGAAGCGAGAAACACGAATATGTGCTCAGATTTTGAAAATTCGCTTCCGTTCAGGAGATATGAGCAATTATTAAAGATTGCATTCTGCACCTCTAGATCAGGTATTTTTCATTGCTACTTGAAATTTGTATATCTCCTGAACGTGGGCGAATTTCGGGAATCTAATTGCATATTCTTGTTCCTCTCTTCAAGGACTATCATCCACCCGAGTTTAAGCGATTTTTTTGTTTTTCACCAAAATGAAGCATGATGTATAAACAGAGTGTTTCAGAACTCCTAACCAATATTCTAGGGCATTGTTCCTGGGTAAAAACCATATCTAAATATCATATTAAATTGTACGGAAGTCCTTAGTTACTCACACAGCTGCCATTTTGTTTTTTTCACTCATTATTTTGTATCTCAATAATGGTAAAACATATGGAATTGAAAATTTGCACCAACATTTATGACAACTAGATAAAGCTACAAAAAAATTATGACAATTTTTCAAATCCATAAAACAAAATGGCGGCCATTCAAAATTTTGTTTCTTGAATAACTCGGAAACCGTTGATATTACGAAAATTTTACAAGGATAACTTTTTTTTAGTAAATTCAATTACAAATCGATTGAAAGCTTATTTGTTAACACTTAGCGTGCCGGTCACTTCATTCAAGTTCTCTTAGCCAGTGCCACAGCCGTATAATATATAACGTCCATGGCAATCTTCACTAGAATGCCATGGCCGTAATATTGCGTCCATTCTATGCATTCTAATGGGTTTTGTCGTAATATTACGTCCTTGGTAGCTTTCTCAAGTCTTTTTCTATGATTTTAGTTGTAAATTTCATCGCTAGATCTCGCCACAAATACTAAAACATGTCTGGTTTCATCCACTTTAGTTCAGAAGTGCATCTCTGACAGCTGATATTTACTTGTCGTCTCAGCTGTGTTTCAGCGTCGCTCGGCGACTGGAATAACAAAACATGTTTTTTCAAATGATGACGCTCAGACGATACTGCAACTGTATCGTCTGAGCGTCATAATTTGAAAAAAAAACATGTTTTGTTATTCCAGTCGCCGAGCGACGCGATTTGAGTATCCAAGTGTGAGTAGAGACTATGAGAAATGAAGACAAAATACTCCCAAATATTTATAGGCTACAGTTTCCTTGAGAGAACGTGATCCCAGTACCACAAAGGTATTCTAAATGTAAAAAAGCTCTTATAGTAAATGTCCTCTTAGTTTCCACGTGATCCTCCATTATTTCGTAAGTCATAATATATCGTAAATGGATCAATATAGACAAAGTTTATAAAATCCAGTCTCAAAACGTTTTTACTCTCAAAAACACGAATTTGAATGATCAATTTGATTATTATTTAATCGTGAGCAGAATAAATTTTCTGGTATCGCTCAAGATTGAGTGTCGTTAAGCCTAATATTTTACAAGATTTAATTTGAAATTTCACAATAAAGAATTAAAACTAATTTTGTTGAACTTCCAATTATTATCATTTTCGCCTCAATCATTCCTGACTTCAAAATAGTGATACTCAGGCTGAGAATGTATTAACTGATCGAAAACAAAATTAGACGGAAAATGGTGATTAGAAATTCAAAATGGCTAATAAAAGGTAATTTTGAATTCCTGGTTGGAATAAAACTGATAGAAATTGGAATTAGATAAGGAAAATAGTTGCCCCAACAGCTTATGAAATATTAGAAAATAAAACTGATAGAATCCCTTCAGCAATGTATTTATCAACTAATTTTTGAATTTGTGAAAACTAGAAACTTAGTGAAAAAATGACGATTCCAGATGATTGTAAGTACTAGGAAATACAAGAATAAAAAATAATTATCTTTAGTTAGTGTCAAAAAAATTATGAAATTCTGTTTCACACTTTTAATCACTTTATATTACTATTTGTGAATCAAAAATATCATAGTGATTTTCCTCGAATGGTTGACCTTTTAATGAGGATTCCGTAGGGTGTAGGAAATCACAAAGAAAAATTATCGAAGCCATTGCTCTCTCATTTATTAGTAATATTATCTACTACATTCAAGATAGTTAAACAAAATACATTAATATAATTCATAAGAAAGTAAAAATATCATCCAAAAATCTATGAAGATGAACCAAAACCTATCCTAAATAAGAGTATTGATATGTATTTCAACAAGACATTGATATGTATCTTCGAGCTTTATTTTCTCGCTCCGTCCCTGTTTAGTTATAAATTCCTGGAGTTTTTAAAAAAATATCTTGTTCCTCAAAGTTCAATGTTAATAGACTGCTATTCCAGAATAGCCTACTGTCTAAAGCCTAGGTCCCACTGTCCTACAGGTCATGCCAGACGCAGACTGTGGCACAGGCTCGTCTGTCTACGTCTGGTGCCATCTGGTCAGGTTGCATTCAGAATGGAAAAAGAGGCGGCACTTCAAAGGAATTTGGTCGGAGTTGGACTACAGACCAATCACAGATCACAGGCCGTGGGACAGGTAACACAGGCCGGTGTCACAGACGACACGATATCCGGGTACGCCTGGCCGTCTGTGACAGACTAGGACTGTGGGACCTAGGCTTAACAAGTACAGCCCAAGAACTCTATCTAGTACGTTACTGCTTTACTATGCTGTATAGTAAATAACGTTTGTCATTATTTCGTAAACTTATTCGAGAATTTATAGACTCTCCAATCATGAACTTACTGAGTCTGAGTCTACATTTCCTTTAAACTTTCTGGTAAATATACATTGAAAGTATGCTTTTAGCACGTGTGATATACGGTATGATTAGTGAATATATCGATGATTTCGAATTCAATACCGCATGGTACCGTACCTGAGGACCTTACTATAATCAATTACTTCCCTTACTACATTGTCTTCTTAAAATAAAAAGTACGGTAATTCATTTAAAAAAATACTCTCATTTCAAGGTCCCCTGACTCTATTTTCGATTTTCGTTATCACACCAAACTATTTCACTGACATTTCTGTGTTGCGTTTCTTCTGCGTTTGCGCTTCTTCAAATTATTATATTTGCTAGCAGTTGAAATGGAATGTCATTTGAGATCAACATAGGAGGAAATGGTGGTGAAGCTTCATTCTGATTTGAAATTAATTTTATTTTAATATGTTCGTATGGCATTTTATTAGCGGGAGACTCCCTTACGGGTTGGTTCCAAGAACAAAAATATTTTCAATAGAAATTGATGTGATATTTAGTGTAGAGGGTAATTGGGGTGACGGAGCGGAGACCAAGGACGGACACGGACGTTCAGTCCGAGCTAAGGATCCTATATACAGACACCATTAGCACAATCTTAGAAACTAAATGATAATATATAGTGTTGTCGATCCCTTATCAACTAAATTTGAGATTACATAAATTTTTATCAAGGCCCAGGAGCGTAGTGTGTGATAATGAGGCCTTTACGCACCCAAATCTAACGTCTCCAGGCCGATTAGGAAAACATATTATATTTCAGACATATTTTAAAGTTATTCTCAACGATCTATAAGATAATGGTGAGTTCTAAGTGCGGCATTGAGGGGGGTTTGGGGGGTGGGGGTTGCTGGGCATTTAGCGCTTCAAGTGGCTGAAAGAGCTCTTGGCGGTCAGCCGCTTCTCCCCGGCCGTCCTCTCCAGATCGGCCATTTTGATCTGATCGGAGGCCACTGGACCGATGCACACTAGCGGATCCTTGAAGTAGGAGCACACCTGAAACACACACAGCACCGGTGTTTTTTTCTATTGCCAAGCTATTTTCTTTATTCAAGTCAAATAAATGTTCGATACTTAAACAATGTCTTTTTGTTCATTTTTGATAACAGTTACATTTTTCTGAATAGATTCAAGTTTTTTGATAACTACGAGGATAGGCTGATTATTAATGCACACATGATTGTTGGAGACAAACAAAAACAAATAGCAAGATAGGGTGGAAACCAAATTAAAGTAGGCCTATAAATTGTAAGATTCAAAATCGTGTATATATTTTCCACTATAGGCCTACTCATCGTAAAGCATTACACATTTCTCCCAAGATGGAAGGTAATGAGACATTGCAACAATACAGTTGCTGTTAAATCATAATAATTAATGAACGAAATTCTAATAAATGCCATATAATACTTCTGAAGATCTATCTGCTATCTATCTGCAAATATTGACAACAGATCTAATAGCTAGTAAAGGAAATTCGATGAACGCTGCATCGAAAAATCTATTCTTCCGCCGGGGGCGCTAATTTTTGTTCATAACGTATTCATCATCTATCTATCTATCTATCTATCAACATTCACAGTAACAAAGTATCATCTATCATAACGGGCGACCTTATCTATCTAAATAACCCCATTTCTCCCAACGTGTTACAAGTTTTATCATTCTGTAACTAAACAATTATTCCGAATGAAAAACAACAAGATATTGTCAATTATCACGATTTTTAATAATAAGAAACAGACATGTTTCAACACCTTAGGTGCTATCATCAGTATAAGTATCACTAGATCTCACCAGACACTGTGTCAGAAGTTAATTATTCCGAAATTTGATTTTTATAGGAATCCTGCAAACTAACTGCCTTCCCGTCTCTGTAATGCTGTCTATCTATCTAATGATATCTATCTTCACTATCTGTCTATCTATCTGTATCTATCTATCTATCTATCTAGCGTATGGCTTTGGTTGGTGGGGAGACCCGAAGGTAGTTCCACCTCGCCTTACTACGGTAAGTTAATGGTATATTGCTATTTGCTAGTGTACCTATGTTAGGAAATATTCTACGTTATTATACATATTTTTTACGAGATTTTTCTACTTCCTAACATGTTTGCAATTGAGGTTTGTTAACCAAAGATTTCTAAGTTTCATAGTATTGGACAGTAAAGATCAGCGTAGTCTCAATGTGGGGTTACTATCACTTAATCAGCAAACACCAAACATACAATTTTTTGCATGCTCCTGTAAATACAATTCATACATTTTATTTCTAGGCTATATTAAACATATACAGTAGTGATTATGATAATAAATAGAATTGAATAAGATTAGTGATAAAAATGAATCAGATTATCAATGGACCTCTAGTTGAAAGTGGATTCCGAACCACCGAAAAGTTAAACCTACCTTTCGAGGGGCTTGCCGATGGCGTCTCTGGAACTGACAGCAAAGACCCTTGTGAATATCGCACTCTGAGCTCATGCTGCATTCTTCATCTGTCAAACACAAATCATAACATGTGATCATTAATATCATCAGTCAGCGTAGCGTTTGAACTTCGAACAGAGCGGACAAGTTTTTTTTACATGCTATTGTTTCGGAAAGTAGACTATCGTTTTGCAGTATCAAGTGAATCGGTAAAAAAACTTGAAGAGTATTGTTACTCAAAGATAAATTATGCGGCGCTAATCAAAGTCTAGAGGCGAAAAGCCAATTGAATACAACCGCCGTAAAATAACGTCATCTTACGACGGTTGAATTTAATTAGCTTTCGTGCAATTTGACACAGGACATTCCACACATTGCCCCTCTCAGCGGAGCTCGGCCTTATTAATTAGTAAGGTATTTATTATTATTAAAACATTGGTGTATTAGAAGAGTGGACAGTGAATATCGGTCTTATTAATCAGTATATTATTATTAAAATATTGAATAATTGATGTATTATTAGAGTGGACAGTCTATCATGTGAATGTTATACTATCCACATACACATTCATATTCAAAAACATGTATCCAAAAAATGTACGGTATCCACTGTTTAAAAGTCCATAACTTGCAAACTAATTGATGTAGTTGTCTCATCTTTGATTAAAGTGTAGCTTTTAAAGTCCAACTTAAACATATCACTTTTGGTATTCGAACTTGGAAATGGTCTCCATTCACATCCACACACAAACGATGCCGTTGAGGCCGTAAAGGTGCTGTGGAGTATCCACCAAGTTCCCCAGACTCCTCTGGACATTTAGCTGTGGGGAACACAGCTAAAGACGGCTTTAATTGAAAAAAGCCACGCACATTGGATGAACTTCAAGAATCCATCATACATTCATGTGCAAATATCCAACTGAACATGTTACAGACTGTAGTCTTCGGTAGTTCGGTGGCATCGCTTGTATGTTGATATGAATGGTGGCCATTTCGAAGTTCGAATACCTAAAGTGATATGTTTAAGTTGGACTTTAAGCTACACTTTCACCAAAGATGAGAAAACTCCATCAATTAGTTTGCAAGTTATGGACTTTTGAACAGTGGATACATTTTTTGGAGCACTCTGTATTATCTTATGGAGCACTGCATATCTTATATGATTTTGTAGAAAAATTAATTTTAATTTGTAATGAAAATCTGAAATGGTGTCTCATCACCCATCAGAGCTCATATGGGATTATAAAAATAGAATATGTTAGGCGTACTGTAGAGTTTCCTGCTAGTAATGGCGGGCTGGCATGTACGACCCTCTCCAGTGTCAGTGCAGACCAAGCCAGTCTCACAGTCGTTGTCCCTTCGGCAGAGCTCCCCCTGGCGCAGACCATACAGGGGCAGGCATGTACCAGAAACTGTCAACACCAAAACAAATACGTAATTATTCACTTCGCGAGAGAAGGTACTGCTCAATGAAGATAAAACTCAGCAAAATCTATTTGCTTTGAGAGATCCACCCACCAGAAGATGGCAATCTGAGTAGTGTGAAGTTTTTAGGCATAATAATTGATGGTAAATTATCATGGATATCTCATATTAACTATATCAGTTCTAAACTGTCTAGAGTGGTATATTTATTAAGAAATTTGAAGAATCATGTTCCCATGCCCTATGTAAGGTCAGCATACTTCGCTTTTTTTCAAAGTATTGTATCCTACGGTCTTTTACTGTGGGGAAATAGTGCACATATTGTAGAGTTATTGATACTTCAGAAGAAAGTTATTAGGATAATCTCAAATTCAGATAGATTAGCTCATTGTTAACTCTTATTTGTAGAATTGGAAATCCTTACCCTTATTAATCTTTATATTTCTACAGTTCTTTTATATTCGAAGAAAAATCTGTCAAGAGCACCGCCTCAGAAGTATATACCATATACACTCTCGCCGCACAAGAGGAAATATAGGCATATTGACATTCCCTTTAGCAGGTTATCCAAGGCAAAGAAAAGTTATGTCATTGTTGGCGTTACTTTATTCAATAGAGCTTTATTCAAGCAGAGTGTATACCACTGCCACAGGCTTGGACGGAAGCTCCGTATCACTTGTTCAGGCAAAAACTGTATTCTTGGTTGGTCAAAAATCCTTTTTATCCTATTAACGAGTTTCTTGAACATAAAATTATTCAACTATATTGCATTTGATAAGTTGTACGAAAGTGGATTAAAGCACGAACTGGAAATTAATCGTTTATTTTTTCTTGCTTTATTTGTAGCTTGCAAACCTATGTCAAAATTGATTCTGAAACCTTATAGCGGAAAAGGGGTTCACCAATTATTAACGATTTGATCATTTCATTTGGTCAATCATGGAGATTTTTTCAATGTATTTATTGAATGATATCCTTTACTTTACAATTAGCTTCATACTACTTTTGTTTCTAGCTTTCTGTTTAAGCTGCCTTGTTAAATGGGATAAATAATAAATTTTAGTTTGACTGAAAAATTTTATTTTTTCATATGTAGGCTAGGACTATCCTAATAAGAGCATTAAATTTTTTAACTTTGTCATTTCCGAATTTGTTTGTAAAAAGAATCGTGAAATAGATTGAATAAACTGATTTCTAAACGCTGCTGAATGAATCATGTGCTCTGATAAGAGCCACTACGGTAGGCCTACCGTTAAATGGACGTGAAGCTGAATAGCACTAGTTTAATGGCTAGCCTGCAGTAGTAGAGAGTAAAAAACGTCGTTGTTTTAGTAGTAGAGAGTCAAAAACTTCGTTGAAGTTCAGGGTCTCGAACCAAAGATTAAGAGGTAGAGACTGAATGTCATTTTGAATTTAGCAAAGCTTCGTGTTTGGGTGGGAAACTCTAATTAGACTAGTTGTTATTTTCTTACAAGCGTTGCTAAAAAGCTCCATTGCAAAAAGAATCAACTTTTTCTTGATAGCTGCCCGCAACTTACTTTTAATATCTTAAATGCATTTTCGCATGAGATAAGATTGAGAGTTGCGTGTTCTCAAGCTACCTACTACAACAACTACAATCGATGGCTGAAGCTGAAGTCCGTGGCTTAATCGATCCGACTCAGCGCGTGCGCCTGCCTCTCCCTCTACCACATTCACATACTTTTTGGTAAAAGTTCAGCGACTAAATCAACTTTCGGAGCCCGTCTATTAATTTATTGTATTTGTAGAACTCTACCGTTTGGCAATCTAATCAAACCGTGCCTTCATTTTTGGTTCTCGTCAACTAACACAGAAACTGAGTAGAAAATTCAAAGCCTCACCCTTTTAACTATTATAATTATATCAAAGTACACTACTTATTCATCTCGCGTCTTTATCATTGCATTTTTTACAAAATTACTGTACAGAGATTAGATTTTTGGATTTGTTACTATATTTCTCTCCAAATACGGGAGTGAATTTTGAAGCTAATTCGTTGAAATTTATCAAAGGATTTCCGACGGGAAAATATTCAGGATAATTCAAGAATTAAGAAGATATTGAATGAAAACCACGAATGAAATAAAAACACAGATGTTGTCTTCTTCTACTTAGTTTCTAAACTAAACTAAGCTTCTACTATTAAACTAAGTAGAAGAAGACAACATCTGTGTTTTTATTTCATTATGGAGAAATTCTACAATATTTCTGAAAACAGTGTTAAATTTATTAAAACCACGAAACAATCATTCCAAGTCATCATCTCTCTTGAATATTGGTCAAATTAGCTACAAATTGGTCGAATTTAAGGGGTCTCGGGAGCACAGCCCCCTGGCTGGACAGGCGAGCGAGTGAGCCTGCCGGCTTGTTTTCAATATTTTTTTTATACATTTTTAGAGCCAATGTAATGTAATTAAATTTTTTGAAACAGTTCAAAATGGATGATTATTATGATAAATCAAAACAATGGTAAATTATATTGTAAGAAAAATTACATGATTATGATAACTTATGATGATAAGATATGCCAAGATAATTTGAAAAGATATTTCTATAGATAGGTACAAAAAAAGAACAATCAAGTTAGCAAATGAGAATAAACACTGATGTAATCCAGAGTTCATTGACCTAACGATGTTTAGCTTGATTGCTGAACGAAATCAATGCAGTAGGCTATTAATTACACATTTACTGGTGTTGGTGTTTATGCTGTAATCTCTAATAAAAAATATCAGCGTTAATATGAAAAAACCATCATTATAATAAATATTGATATAGACTAATAAGACATTAGCATGATAACGAAGAAAGTTTGCGACCTGTCCAATGCTATTCTGATGCATTAACTGAATTAGAGGCCACATAAATTCTTAATGACTATTGCGTGACGCAAATAGTAATTCCAAAATGATTAACAGTTGTGAAATTATTGCTCACATATCATTATTCAAATCCACTAAAACTAAAACTTTTAATGACTCGTCAAATAATAACAAAATTTATTGTTGATGTTATTTCTTCTCAACATTTTTTTCTCATTCTGCTCTCCGCTTCTTCTCCCCACTGCTTCATCTTTTTCTCAACTTTTCCATCTAATTCTTCTTCATCTTCTTCTTCTTCCTTTTTTCATCATTATTATGGAAGGAAAGAGAGAAACAGAGAGGAAGTTGAAGGAAGAAAATAGAAATTTGAGGGAAAGGGAGGAAATCCAGAAACATTTGTCGTGAAAAAATACAGAATATTATTTCATAGGAAATTTACAGACCTACAGGAAAATACTGATAAAATTTACAAACAACTTACGGAAAATTACCCACCTATGGAAAAATACCAAAAGAGTTTACAATTATCTCGAATGGAAAATTACACAGCTATGGAAAAATACCAAGTGAGTAGACAAAAAATATTCAATGGAAAATTACACAGTTATGGAAAAATACCGAGAGAGTTAACAAAAAATATTTAATGGAAAATTACACAGCTATGGAAAAATACCAAGAGAGTAAACAAAAAATATTGAATGGAAAATTACACAGCTATGGAAATATACTGGAATTAAAAAAAAAATTCTTCCACAGATAATTACTTAGTTATGAGAAAATACTGGAGTTTGAAATAAACTATCACGGAAAATTACATATTTACGTAAAAATGCTGAAACTTCACAAGAAATCATGAATTCCAATACATGGAAAAGTACATAGCTACGGAAAAATACTGAGAGAATTAATAATAAAAAATTCTTCACGGAAAATTACAGACCTATGGAAAAGTACCGATATTAGAAAAATAATATCATCATACAATAATCGATCAAGTTTAACTCTGATTTATTATGGAAAAGTCTATACTCTGTTCACGTAGTCGAGAGACAGATTGAAATGAAAACTATCCATCTTGAGGCTGAAGGTCATCTTCTCCTTCTTCATCTATTTCTTCTCCTCCTTCTTCTTCTCGTTCTTCTTCTTCTCACATTCCTCTTTTTCTTTTTCTTCTTCTTCTTCTTCTTCTTCTTCTTCTTCTTCTTCTTCTTCTTCTTCTTCTTCTTCTTCTTCTTCTTCTTCTTCTTCTTCTTCTTCTTCTTCTTCTTCTTCTTCTTCTTCTTCTTCTTCTTCTTCCTCCTCCTCCTCCTCCTCCTCCTCCTCCTCCTCCTCCTCCTCTTCTTCTTCTTCTTCTTCTTCTTCTACCTCCTTCTCCTGCTCTCTTTCCTTCATCCTTCCCTTATTCTTCTTCCACCTATTTCTTCTCTTTATCTTCTTCTTTTGTCTGACGCAACATCTTGGTTTTTCACCATGTTTGATACGTTCAATTATTCATTAATATTCTCAAGTTTTTCTTATTCTAGTCTTGAATAATGCTATTTATTTCAAAGAATCAATCATTTTATTAGTTAGCGAGTACATGGACATCGTCAGGTACTTACGAAATAGGCTGGTCGCAAATTTATATTTTCATGTAATATAAATGCATGAATATATTATTGAAATGCTGTAGGTCTGTCTCATCAACTAGAGTGACTATTAGTGACGATCATAGAAACAAGGCCCGTTCGTGATACAATGCAAATATTCAAGAGCCGCCATTAACTTATGGTGAATTTGAGGTTAAGTTCAATCATATCATAGATTTTTATAATTATTTGTTCTATAAATATATCATATTTTATTGTGATCTTTTTATAAGAGGAAATCGATAATTGAATAAAAAACCCTTTGTACTTGTCTTGGTATTGATGAAAAGAGTATATTTCGCACCTAGGGTCTGTTTGGTGGCTAAACAAACAAAAATAGAAGTAAGTTTCTAAGCAAATTTTTGAAGCATCTTTCGAATCTTGGATAAAATTACTAATTAATACTTGAATATGATTACTAATAAACTACGAAGTGAAAATTTATATTTATAAGTGAAAAAACGACAATATTATTATTTCTCATATAAATACAATAATTCTCACATGAAATAAGTGCAATCCCTCAAAAAAACTTTCTACTTATATGTCAATTGATTACAGTTTTTAATGGGGTTTATATCCTACAGATAGTGAACATTATCTAAAAATAGCAATTGAAGGAAAAATTATATGTTTTGCAATTATTGTTTTTCAGTTACTTATGTAACTACCTATGACTTTACTTTTATTTACTTTTGTTATTACTTGACGAGATCCATGTATATTTATATTTGTTGATCAATAAAAACTATTCTATTCTATTCTAATTTTTCTTGAATTGTCTTGTATCATTTGCATCGTATCACGTATCAAATTTGAAGAAATTTTATTGGATGTAATTTGACCGTGGACATAGGCCTCAAGAGATTGAAAATTTGTCGAGTTTTCATTTGTAGGCTATCATGCAGTGAATGAGTTTAATAGAAAATGTGAAATCTTACTTCCATCAACATCGATACAAATAGATCCTTCGCAGCAATACTCGTTGGCGCTGCATCTTCTACCAATGCACGGCGCCTGGCCTTCAAGCTCGGCTTCTTGCAACTCTTGAAATGAATCCAGCTCACCGGGATTCTGTCGAGAAAATAACACATATCAGCTGGCAGTAGCCTCATACACTCAACTCAAAACCAAAAAAAAATTATTTGCTTCTAGACTATTCTTCCACTCGATCGCGATCACTTTAGTGTTGCACTCACACCCTGTCACAATATATTGATGATGGATAGATAAAGAATTGATTGTTTTATCTGTGCAATACAGAGTAGTATCAAAACAGAGTAGTAATACAATCAACTATTCATCATCAACTATTTTATCCTCAATTCCACTGAAAAATTTAGTGGCAATAATAATCCCCTCCCTTCTAAAGATAGGCCTATATGATGTTAATCATTCTTCTTTTATTCTTATCGTCTATAGGTAGTGGCGAAGAGTGGTATGCTTATTTGGTCATCGCCGGGTATATTTCCTTTAATAAGCATACCACACTTCGCCTCGGTCTATAGGCTACAAATTATAAATGTTGTCTAATATATAATTGTGTATTTTTTGACAATAATTATGAATGCATAAGTAAGTAGACCTTCTAAACATGCATCAATTTGATCATAGTTAGTACTTAAACTGATAATTATTCGCAATCATAGGCTACTATCACTAGATTAATTCTAATTCTATGAAGCACTCCTATAGACACAAGGCTGTCTAAACAGCATTGGAAAGATAAAACAATTCTTGATCAATTTGATGCACTATTAGTTAAAAAGATCTTAGCAAAATTCAAGTACGGAGTTTCGGTTGACAATTAGGCTCTACTCACACTTGCGATACTCAAATCGCGAAGCGACTGGAGACTCGGCGTGTCTGGACTGGAATAAGAAACATGTGTTTTTAAATTATGACGTTCAGACGATAAGGTTGCGCGATATGAGCGTCATTATTTGAAAACAAATGTATGTTATTCCACTCCAGACACGCCAAGTCTCCAGTCGCTTCGCGATTCGATTATAAGTAGAGCCTTAAATTAGATTTTGTATTGTTGAATACAGTTTACAAATAAATATTTTGAATCACAATTGTTGATAATTCAAAGCATGCAGTAGTCTATTTTATTTGTCAACCAATAAATCATTTACAAAGGAGAGTACAACAGCGCTTATGCCCAAAACTGTTCCTCTTCCAATTTTGATGATTTTTGTATTGTTGAACAGTTATTTTGAACGAGCAAATCATGTGGATTGTTGTATTTACATGAAGGAATGGCTGAGCGCGGAACGAGCTGCCTCCATAGCCGCCGCCGGAAAGCATTTCGGGGGTGAGCCGCTGGAAGAGGCCTCCCCAGGCAGCGCTCGGCTGCACCTGCATGCACACGCCTATGCCCACCCCAACCACCAGCACCACTGCACTGATCGTCTTCACTACAACACACAGCACATCAAAATTACCCTAAAACATTAAAGATAACCCTAAAACGTGATAAATTACCATAAAACGTAAAAAAACACTAAAATGTAAAAATAGGACAAAAACAATATAAATAACCCTAAAAATGTAAACGAATAAGCCTAGAACGTGAAAGATTTTCCAGAAATGTGTAAAACTAATCCCAAAACGTTAAAATATTTACACTAAAATGTAAAAAATACACTAAAACATGAAAAATAACCCTACAAATGTAAAAGAATAAGCCTAGAACGTGAAAGATTTTCCTAAAATGTGTAAGAATAATCCCAAAACGTTAAAATATTAACACTAAAATGTAATTACACTAAAACATGAAAAATAACCCTAAAAATGTAAAAGAATAAGCCTAGAACGTGAAAGATTTTCCTAAAATGTGTAAAAATAATCCCAAAACGTTAAAATATTAACACTAAAATGTAAAAAATTACACTAAAACATGAAAAATAACCCTAAAAATGTAAAAGAATAAGCCTAGAACGTGAAAGATTTTCCTAAAATGTGTAGAAATAATCCCAAAACGTTAAAATAAGGTTCAAAATGTATTCATTGATGCTCTGAAAAATGCAACCTATTATAATGCAAGTTTCAAAAACAAGACTTTATCGAAAAACCACATTGTTTATGCCAAAAAATGATAAAACTGGTTAGGTGCTAAGCCCAATATCATATTTGTAGGTCAGCAATGGCAAACCAACGTTATCATTCCTTGGTTATTTTGTAAAGTTTTCGAAAATTTTAATCCATTTATGCCACACTTTCGAACAAATAAGTAGAGTTTTGAATTGTTTTTTAAAAACGATATGTAAATAATTTCTTCTATAGCACCTGACTTGAGAAAGATAGGTGGAAAGTGCACCAGATTTATAAAAACGGCAACGTAATTCTGGTAGTGTTTCGTGTGAGGAATCTCACGCAAGATCAGAAAAAGCCTTCTGAGTGAGTAAAGGCGAGTTCCCACACAATAATCAGCCTCAGCAGCCTTCAAGCAGTAAAAAACCTAAGCTACAGCAGATTGTGATTAGTTTCTAGCCTACACTATTAATGTGATTGCCTGTTGCTTCGCCTACCTCTCTGCAACAAGTCTCAACAATGGCCTACTATTCGTCTGTTATCATTTCAACAATAATGAATGATGTTGGAGGGTGCCTGCCTGTTGCCTGCAGTCCTTTTGGGTGGTTGTTAGTAAATAGGTAATATGGAATAAGCTCACTCACATTTCAAGGATTTTTGGTGTGATTAGCGACTACCCTGCCCTCTACTGCAATCTGACATATCGTTACTGGCCAGTCACGATAAAGCACTTAATTTTATGCGGGAATAGAATAGAAGTGGAAACAACGTCAAAACACATTTATTTCTGAGGATTGTAGCAAGAATTATCAGGGGGTGGGGGGGATGTTGTGGGTTGTTGCGGTGAGGTGAACCAGATAAGTTTCATTTATGGTTTCTCAATGAATTATCTGAAAGTGAAACACCTCCGAAACAGAATGATTTTTGGCAACGTTTTCGAGTACCTACCTACCTAATAAATTTAGGCCTATCAATCCTTGCTACTTTTTTACTCTACTCCGAACTCTATTAACCCTCGGCGTCAGTGTAATTTGCTTCAACATACGATTTTCGTTTGTAGAAGCGATCGCTTTGCCGCCTTTTTAGTTAGCTGGATCTTTTGTCTCTTGTTACAACCCTCGAGCACTCTGGTTTCAGCCCTGTAATTTGCCTGTGCCAAATAAGTAGCTCCTAATCCAAAACTAGCATTTTCCACTTCATCTCTAGTTGGAGCATTTTAAAATCACACTTAGCGGGTTGAGACTCAATTTTCCAACCCCTAACTGGAACTTTTCCATTGTTAAATACTCCTGGACTCAAAAGTACGATTAAATACTTGCAAATTCAGCTTTCTCGATAACTTTTCCTCTCTTTAAAATCTGTTTTTTTTTATCAAATACGTTCTTCAATAGCATTTCTGCCATACCCGTGTATTCATTCAAAGATTGAATTATCTGACAGTACAAAGTATAAATACAAAGTACAAATTATATTACTACTTTCTTCTTACACTTTGGGTTGCGTCCTTAATGAAACACCCGTTAGATCAAATTCTTTTATGATGGTATCAAGATTTAAGACTTATTTTTCCATTTATGCTTGCTTTGCTTGGCAGTCCAAGATTGGACAAAATATTTTTCTTCTTCTTCATTTATTTTTTATTGTTTTATTTTATTCCACAATACAATAATATAAAGCATAGGTCTGAAGTTTAAAAATTAGTTAATACACTGAAGTAAAATCTTTAATGGACACATTTAGTACATATGATGAATTTAGATATATTTCATCACTCAATGATTTTAATGAAACATTTTTTAGTTGTTTTTCATATGAATATGCGTAGTATTGATCGTAGTTTTGATGTTTTTTTACTGTACCTGAATAGTATGAGGTTGAGGAACAAACCACATAGGCCTATTATTGTTCTCTCTGAAGCGTGGATAAAACCTGATGATAACTTGAACTTATTTAATATTGATGGGTACGATAAAATGAGCTCTTGTACAGAAAACAGATGTGGTGGCCTGGTAGTAATTTACAAACAGTGCCCTCTTCTAATGATTGTGAAGATCTGGATTTGGCCTATTCTGAAATTGAGAGTTTTTTACACTTAATCTTTCTCCCAATATAATTATCAGCTTTTTCTGAATACAATGACACGCAATCTATGGAACTAAGAAAAGGTGCTTTTATGCCGTGTGTTATGAGCGTGCTTTTTATTAATAAAGTGCAGTGATAACCTAAGTAATCCGAAGATCTATTGCAATTTTTTGACTTTTTTCTCTAACCAAAACGGAAGAATTATTCTACATTTAGCCAAAGTTGAAAAAAATTGTTTCTTCTTCAGCGCAGAGTTCTATTCGGAAAATATACTCCAGCGCAAAGGTTATTGGTATCAATAATGGTACTTTTAGAAATTTGCTTGTCATTTTAGATTTGTGGATTCGAAAAAATGAAGATTGGTTATAATGGCAATAGAAATAGTTCCTATTGAAATATCAAACAATAAACTCCATAGTATAATTTCAAAGTATCAAAACAAAACTAAGACTAATGGCGGATAAATTCTGTTTAGTAAATAAAATAAATTTAATTATTGCCTTTATTGATAATTTCAAACACATTTTAAGAAATTTTAAATTTTTGGAATTTACCCCATGGATTAAATCCGTCCGGGGGAATTCTGTTTCAATGTACATTATGAAGAATAATCATATAATAATAATGAATAACAGTGACGTTGGTTACTGCATATATTTAAATTTAGAAAATGTTTCTATATTGAAAATTATAGTCATCTGGGACCGACTGCATTCAAAATTATTCAATTCATTCAAACGCAGAATTGATTGTTATGTGTCAACAATAATACGAAAAGTATGAGGTTTACGATGTCATAATGTTAGGAAAAATTATAATAAGTATATCTGGTGATAATACTAATGCTATAACTCTATAACAGTACTAAGGAATCTGTTGTCTCTGGTACATTATAAATCATGCCATAGACAATAGAACATTATTCAGTAGAACCAGGGGTGCCGATCCCCCCCAACTTCTATGACGCCAATCCCCCCCCCCCAAGTAGCTCAATATCCCCCCATAAATTTTTTCCACAGTATCTTTGATAAACAGATGAGTTAAACAAAGTGAGAGTAGAATTATTATTGAATAAGCTGATAATTTTTGTGTGTTAGCTGGTGTTGTAACACACAAATAAGACAGTTTCACATAATTTCATTTTATCACTATTTATTATAGC
Organism: Laodelphax striatellus; assembly: GCA_017141395.1. Taxonomy (NCBI): domain Eukaryota; kingdom Metazoa; phylum Arthropoda; class Insecta; order Hemiptera; family Delphacidae; genus Laodelphax; species Laodelphax striatellus. The sequence goes on from CM029544.1 coordinate 25,876,532, forward strand.
CTATTTATTACTTCAAATATATATGTGACACAAAACAGACTGACTTAATTGACTTGATATGGACTCAGGGGCGGATACAGGATTGAGTTTCGGTGGGGGGGGATTATTTATAAAATTACGTGTACATAGGGTAGGATGAGAGTATTATGGATATTAAACTGATCAAAGAAAAATAAGTTTTCCACCACCAATATCTTTAGGAACTTTCGATTCACAATAATTATTATGAATATTATATAACAATCGTTACAGAAAGATGCTGATTACAGCCGCGGCAGTCACCATCTTTAAATCTTGTTAATTGAATATCGCATTTATTATCCATTTCTTAGAAAATATTATGCATACTTGAATCGGTACCAATTGAACTGGATAATAATCTCTTTTATAATTCACGTGCTTGTTTGGAATTGACTGTAATCTTGTGATGTATTTTTTTGAAACTGTATGAAGTCCATTTGTAATTCACGTAATCAAGTTTAATCAGTTGAATTTTATCATGCAATCAGAATACAGTATAACTATTTTACCTTTTTGGGGATAGTGGTTGTTACGGATTATTCCTTCAAGTTATTAATAATTTTTAACATTCAATATTGTTGTATTGTACCAGAAGTAATCCATTCATATTTGGTTAGTACTGTAGAGTAAGAGAGAAGTATTCTTATAAGTTGGTGTAAAAGGTAAAGGGAAAGGTAATGCAAACCAGTAATTTTATGACAAATTGTTTTTGTATTCGTTGTTGAAGTATTGATTAAAATCAACACCACTATCCTTGTAAGATACCAAAGCTACAGCCAATCAATTATTGTTGAGATTGCGCATTGACCTGAACATTGTATTTAGAAATATAGAAATCATTTGAGAGCTTTGGTTGAGAGACGGCCTATAATACCCCGTATACAGATAAAAAAATGGACGCAATCAATTATTGCTGCGCAAATCGTATTGTTCTTCTATTATCGATGAGGAGCCCTCCAAATCCACTGTCAGAACTCACTATTCCATGATTCACTCATTATCATTCTATTTCATCATCAATTTGATTGGCATATCGTGCAATTTATCGCAAGAATAATCTCAAACTCTTCCAGTTCTAAATTATCTTCTACTATTCATCTCGCTAATTAGCCAAAATCAATAGCTTCGATACTCGAAACTATAATGTGGTGAACAAATCGCCACATTCTAGCCACTTCTTATCATTGACCAATGAAAGCCTTAAATTTGTCATCGATTCAAAATTATTTCAATTCTGAACTGCTCCTACAAAATAATGACATGGGTCAAATTCTGGGTTTCTGTTTGCTGATGTTTTTGGCTTTAAAGTTGAATCAAAGTCAAAAACTTGAGTTGAGACTGCCCTTTCCAATTACACAATTAGGCTTAAAGATTGGTGCTCTGCAAATAATTTATCATTGAATGAGGATAAAATCTGTGACATTAATTTCACTTATAACAGAGGGTTTATTTTCACTTAGACAGCCAAGTACATGTGTAGGAGTTGATGTACTTCTTAGGCCCGAAAGCTGCAAACCATTATTTAAAAGAACGAGAATACTTAATTTCCCAGCTCTGTGTGTATTGTTCTATTGTATTTGTATATTTCAATATTATTAATTTTGACATAAACATGGACCATCATGACCATGAAACGAGAAATGGGAAGAGCCTAAGAGTTCATAGATACCTTCACAGCTCCTCCCAAAGACATTAAAGCCCGAGACTCATGACGGCATCAACTTTCCAAAAATAGGAGCAGAAACTTAGTTACGGAAGAATTGACTTCATTTGAAACGATTTCAGCTTTTCTGATACCAAGAGTTAGGTTTCAAGTGTGATATACTTCATTACTTATCAAAAACGTTCGACGTTCTGGGGTAAAAATATCCATTGGTGTAATTCTATTATGTAATTATCAACCAATCTCAGATGGACTCATATCTGAACTAATTGTTTGGGAACTATTTTTTTTCTGAATAAATGTTAGAGTAATAACATTAGTTTCTTCAGTTCACCATTATTATCATCCATCAGAAAATTACTTTCGCTTCAAAATTACAAACTCAGCTTCATGAATTCAGCTTGAAAAGTTTTATACCATTATTATATCAGAATTTGCTATAAAACTTTAATTCTAGCACAAACTTTTGATGACTCAATAGGATGATCAATCAAACATTAATCATTAGAATCACTTTAGTAGTATGAATATAACAGAAATTGGAAATGTAGTGTATCAAATTCCGGAATTGAATGGATCAGACCATGGTTTGGTCTAGTCTGAATACATTATTTATTCAGTGAACATATCAGTAAAAGTGAATAGGCTATAGCCATTTAATAACAAGTGATACACATAGGGACCTATTAATTTAAAATAGTGTATTCACTTTTTCAAATTTACAATAAGTGAGAGCCGCAAAAATTTACAATAATTAATTTTTTTCAGGTGGAATTGTCCAAATAGGAGGAGGCATCTTCAAAAAGCAGTTTGATGGAAGGAGAATCGGATAATAGCCAGCCCCAATTCCATCCCATGGGATCCTCACTCCAATCATGACATTGCAAACAATTATTTTTTAGTTACCGTAAAATAATGCACAGCTTAAGATATAATTTGCAGGTTTTGAATTTTCAAATTGTTTCACCTATAATTGTGGGCTATTAAATTCATACTTAACAAAAACTTCATACTTGAAACAAATCAGCGACTAGTTTTCTGAAAATACTGTATGCAGCATGGTTTCTAACACAACAAACTTAAATTGTATTTTCATAAATTCTCCTGGAAAAACTTATGTAACTGAGCTCTCTTTATTCTTACACTTGAATGACTATCGACTGCCTGAAAAGTAATTATTTCTCATCATCACCCCTCTCATTACTAATGCACAAGCCTTGTGGGCTCACCCTCAGCAAAAAACTTGTTTTGAAATTTCTGAGAATATTATTCATTGTAATGATTATGGAGTAGAATTATGCTCTTGTATCAACTATGCTGTATGAGAAACCTATTGTTCTTACACCAACAGACTTAACATAATTTCCAATGAATGAATTATTATTAGTTACACTGTGATTTTTTGCAACAGGAGAATTATTAAATGTTTTTTTGGGTGAAATAAATAGATTTTTTTTGGAAAACACACTTTTGTTTAATATTTATGCACAGCAATTATTTATGAGGTAGCTGTAGTACGGGTAGTACCTAACACTAAATTGATATACAAAGAGCTACAGTTGCATTTTCTTATTGATATTTCAATATTTTTATTATTATTCTTTTTCAATACTAATTTATCTTGTTCTGGACTACTCATTTTATTATTATTCCAGAACAAGATAAATTAGTGTTGAAAAAGAATAATAATAAATATTGATATCAATAAGAAAATGCAACTGTAGCTCTTGTATATCAATATAGTGTTTCGGTACTACAGCTACCTCATAAATAATTTCTGTGCATAAATATTAAACAAAACTGTGTTTTCCAAAAATCTATTTATTTCACCCAAAACAACAATTTAGAATTTTCCTGTTGTAAAAAATCGCAGTGTACCTAACTAATAATAATTTATTCATTGGAAATAATGGTGAGTCTGTTGGTTTAATTGTTTCTTTCTTTTCAAGTTTGCTATTCTCTGTTCATACATATTATTTCAAATACGATTACTGTATATAATGAAATAAACTCCACATTTAATGAATCCATTTCCTGCCAGCAGAAGAAATGAGACTTATTTATCAACTTCTTCATGAGACTACATAATATTTAAAAGTGAAATTGCACTGATCAATTCATTATAAGTTAAAAGGTTTCACTACTAATTATATCACCGTTCCAATAAAAAACTACCTACCTTTCAATTATTCAACTTTTACTATTGAAATTTACCATTACTATCAAATTTACTATACTATACTAGTGAAATTTCGCAGGAAAGTAAAATAGTTCAACCAACCAGTTCTCTACATGCGTGTGCTAAAATATAAATTATGTTTTCCAGCAGTTTTTGGAAGTTTCAAAGTTCGGTAGCCTATCACCTTCCTTTTGATAGGAACTTTCAAGTAGGCTACCAAAAAAATTTAATTTATGTATCGATATTCTTGTTTTGATACAGGTATGTCATAGCATAGGCTTGATTCAGAGCGGGTCAGGCCCGGATCGGATGAAATTATTGTTTTGACTGATGAATCATTTGGGAGTAGGCTATTCATATGATTATGATATATAGGCTACTTGTTATAATTATATACATAATTAAGTCATCCTGTCCGATCCGGACCCGGCCCACATTAATGTGAAAGGATAAAAAAGCCTATTAAAAGACATTAGCCTATTAGAAAAGTAGGTAGGACCTACAAATTTTATTATCAAAATGTTGAACTTGAAACTTTTTGTATGTGCGGTGCTTGTTGTTTATTTTGTTCTGTTTCAGTCAAAACAATTTATAGGCCTAGTTGTATTTGGGTTTATAAATAATGTACACTGAGTAAGTTATTCACAACTTTATATTAAAACCCAACTTCAAGGAGTTGTACACTCCAAAGGGAAGAATCGTACATTAGTGATAAGCTAATTGACAAAAGTTGATGGGCTGATCAGGCCTAAGTTAAATTATAACTTTATTTGATTGAAAATGAGTATAACTTATGCTATTGCAGACTGAAAAGTGCTGATGTATCAGGTAACTGGGTACAGTACTTCTTTATGAAGAGGGATTTTCACAAAAAAAAACTTATGCTTGGCCTATTATTATTGTGTAAATTCTTTGCAAAAATACAAAAATGCAGTGTAGGTACTTCGATGAACAGCTTGAAATGGAATTTACAATGCTTATATTACCTAAATACAGACCTCAACTTTGTTATTTAATGTAATCAATAATTATTTATAAGCACATACTTCTAATTTCGTAGTTTGTAGCGGAAACCTACCATAGAACGTATTTATCTATTGGTTAACCTAAAAATTCAAATGTAACTAACCGGCATTAGTGAGATTTAATTCTCGGAAACAGGCCAATTAAATATATCTTAACGCCGATTACTTAATAGGCCTAAGAATTACTTAATAGGCCGATTAAGCCTAATCCCGGTTAAATGAAGGTGTTTTACAGGGATTAAACTTAATATACGTACGAACAACCAGGCAATAGTATTACAATTTGAATATTACTACTGTTCAATAATAGTAACAAGTTCTTTTAAGACTGGAAGAAACTAGCGTGAAGAATCTTGGAGAAAGAAATATTAAAAAACAAGACGTGATTAATAATAGTGAATAAATCATGTGCAATTGTTGTGTAAAAGTGATAGGATGGTACTAACTGTTGAGATGCGTTGCTGTGATGCGTTGTCCTCGAGGGTTGTACCTGAAGTGAGCGCAGTAGGCTAGATGTACACAGTAGTAGCTGATGGTCCGGGCAGTGAGAAAGCGCAAGGCTTGTACCCTGTACCCCGAACCCTGTCCCCTCCAACGTGCAATCGATTCGGTTCTCTGTACATTCACCAACCAGCACCACAATAATTATTCTATTCTCACTCTTGTACCCCCGCACTCTTCTCTTCACTCTTTCCGGGCCCTTTTTCCCACGCATCCCCCCACTACTCCTCCCCATCCTCCACCCTCCAATCACAGGTCAAATGAAAAACTAACTTGATTCGAGAAACTTCCGTCATTGGTTGTTGGATGGGTGGGATGCGGAATTCAATATAACGCAGGATGAGCTTCCTCTTGTCCGCTCACAATTTTCATTTTTATCATTATGTCGGATGAGTTTTGCGAATTATTCCCAGGTGATATTAGAGTTCACAAAAACTGGAAAAGCGGAGTACATTTTTTGCTGAGGATTATCACAGATGTGTCTGAGACTTGTGCGCTGGTGATACCAAAGACCAAACAAACAAAATACACAATACAACTGTATTAAAGAAGAATTAATTTCCAAAATGAAAATATATGAGGAGACAATTGAAGGAATAGAATAAAAGTAGAAAATGCCATAAAAGAATTGAATTGAATGACTGCCTTTATTTTAACCTGGGAGGGCGAAGTTAGGGCGCTGTCGGCCCTCTCTTCCACTTAACCCTCAAAAGAGGGATATAATGTTCAGATAAAACATTTAAAATGATAGAAATTCAAACAAAATAAATATAGGATACCGGTATATGAATACTATGAAACGCTGAAGAATGAGTCAAGCCAAATAACTTTGCCTCTGGACAGTTTCTACAGTTTTCCAGAATTTACAGGATAATTCTCGCCATATTCATGGACTGCTTTTTGGGGGGTTCCTTTCCAACGATTCATGTGATTCAAAAACAAAATAGGCCTATCAAAAAAATAAGACATTTTCCATGAAAGTATTTTTGGACTCACCCTCATAGCAGGAAGAATATAAGGAAGATACATCCACATATAGAAGAATATATAAGGAAGAATATTCTTCCTTCTCTGTGACTCACCTCAAAGTTTCTTCACATGCACGAATCCAATTCACAATCACTTAGTTCATATTATTTATAGTGATGCAAAAATAGGCTTCCTGTTCACATCCTTCCCCTTGTCTTCCCTTTGACTCAAAACTGCTGATAATACGTTTCTTGTAATTGTACAGTATATAATTTTGTGGGGAAATCTTAAACCCCATAATCACATCCTTTAAAGTCTTCAACTATTTTTGTATACCAAATTCAGTCTTTTTGGACCAATATAATTAACTAGGCCAGCAATAAATGACTCAGCTAGTTCTGAATTCGACCGGTAGATGGCGGCAGTTACTGGGTGATTCACAGTTTCAATCTTTACAGACACGCCTCCAAGCTCCGCCTCTCTCCCCTGATTGGTCAGCAATGCACAACGCAGCTAGTTCTGAATTCTGTCATCAGATAGCAGCAGTTACTGGGTCATTCAAGTTACAACTTCATTATTCTGCCGTCTAGATGTCAGAGGTGTTCTACACTCATTCTTATCCAATGGGAAAGAACAGATTCTATCTATTGAACATGGACATTCGATATTCATAATAAATAAAATAGTGTATTATATATATATTACTGTACTTCCTTATAGAAACGCTTTTTGAAAATAAAAGTTGATTCAACAACAAGATTTATGTGAATTTAAATTTGAAGGTGGAAATCAAAATCATTAACTATTCCAAAGACATTACGCTCAACTTCACAAAGTTTGATAACCATTATGTAATACAATGAGCTTGCTGAAAATTGTATTCATAAATAAACCTCAAGTAGTTCGTGTGAAAACTTTTATGCTAAATTAATTGTTTTTTTTTTCATGTCGTATCGCATTTTGTATACTTATCGTGCAGAATTTAAGAGAATTTGCGCATTCCAATTTGAATAAATATTGAATTGAGAAAGACATGCAGTTCTCGCACAATTTTTGTACAAATAAATCTGTCCGTTCGTGCGAATGGAAACAAGTTTTTTTTTATTAAAACAAGTTTTGTTGATTTGAAAGAAGTTTGGTGTATTGTGGATGATGTTTCATCACGTTTTCGAAGGAAATAAAAAGCAGAGTTTGCTGTTCATGCTCTCCTGAACTGCGTGCCCTGGATTTGAACTCTGAACTACACGTTTGAAGAATAAGAGCACTTTTAATCCCTTGCAGGCATTTCTGCAATTTCTCACGATTCAGTTGCACTTGTTCCATGGAAACAATGGTCGAATTCGCACGCAATGGTGGGCGTTGGTCTTGTTCTGAGTAGAAACCCCCTCGATAAATTAGCCAGCCCTAGCCCTGTTCGTAAAGCTCTCAATAATTGAAAGAGTGGGAGGAATCATGAAAATGATTAACTGGGGTTTAAAGGTCCACATTGAAATAGTATGTTCAGAGGCAAAGAAATGTGCAGTAAGGTTCTCTCGGTGGCTTTGATCTGACTTAGGCCTACTGACGCACTCATTCATCTCTTAACATTCATCGGCTGAAACTACTGGATGTAGAAAGCATTACCTAAGAAGGAATTTTTAAATTCCAAGTTAAAAATGCCTGTTTATGTTCGTGATCTGGCTCTCTCACAAATAACAATACATGTTTTGTTGACAGGATAGGCAACGCCATAAACTAATAAAATACTTTTATATACTTAGTACATGAATGAACAAGTACAGTCATGTCTGTCTTCACACCCTTACGAAAATTATACTAGTTATACAGGTGTAACGAACATACAGTGTGTATACAGTTATACACACTTATGAAAGCTAGCAAATTTTCAATACGAAATCACAATTTAACAAGTTCAATCTATGTTCTATGAGACAAGTAGATTAGTCGAATTTTGATGCAAAACTGCCTTTTTTTAATGGTCCGCTAATTACAGTAATAAACGCTGAAGATATTATGTAGTAGTGACTGTTCAGCTTCTACGTTGTACGGTACCGTGGTTTCTTATTCTTTCCAATTACATCAAAACCAACAACCCATACCTATGTTTTCTCCAATGTAGCTTTATCGATTTGAAAGTAATAATGTAGTACCATAGACTAACTATACAGTTAGTGTTGTCTGTAGCAGCACTCAGTATTCCAGATTGAACTAACCGGGTGAAATTTATCATAAAACTAATTAACTTTCGAGTGCATCTGACAAGCGTTTCAAAATTGCATCGAGTTGAAAAGCTGGCCCGTGGTACGAGAGAGCTCGATTCTCTATAGATAGAGAATAGTACATATTCCGTCGATGGAAGAAGCTTCCACAATCTTTTACAAAAGAAATACATTACTTGGTGTTATTCACATTCGCACCGCACAGCAGCTCTAGATAGATTCTACTTTACTTTAGTGCGGCACTTCAGCTTGCTTTCATACTCTTCGCTATTTTTTATCACAACAGTAATAACGCCATAGCGCCACGTTTCAGCCGTATATAGCGAAAGCTTTTCACCCTTTCACAGCAAATTATTTCTAAATGACCTTTCGCTACGACTCAATCCATCTAGCTCTTGTCATCAGGTCGAATTTCTCGAAAAATGCACTGTTTGCGAAAGCTTTCAGGACAGTTAGTAGAATTAAAAATAATTCTCATTTCATTTTGTAGTTGAATGTTCAATTTCAAAATGAATATCAAAATTCTTGGTCAGAGATTTCATTATTTTAACATAAGGATTACATTTCGTTTAGGATCAGTAAATAGGAGTAGAAACACTCAATTCAATTCACAAATTATGTTTATTAATCTAGTTATTTACATCATACATTACAAAAATAAATACTGTACAAAAACAATTAACTACTCTTTAATTTTAATAATCAATATTTGAGCTTCATACACATAACAAAATTTCCATATCTATGGAAGATATATTGTGAATGAAATTCGTCTCACATATTATTGTCCTTCAATCCTTCAAATGTTGTTCAATCTCTAATATAATACAAAACCATTAACAGATATTCAATTTTTCAAGTAAAATATTTATAAGACATCGTATAAATACAAGTTACTGTATGGTTATCATTCTAGAGAATTGAAGTATTTCTTTAAATAGCCTGGGAATGATTCAGACCAAAGAATAAATAAATTCGCTTTGTAATTGTAATTACATAACCTCAATGGAGTGTAACGCTTGCAAGAATGTCTACCATGATTATTAAACTGTTCAAGCCAATTTACAATACCTGCAGATTGTCAATTAGATTGCAACTCTTTCTTAAAAACTTGCAAATTAGTGTTAGATCAAAATGAAAAAATCAGTATTAGAACAAAATGAAAACACCGTACAAAAATATAGTCCTATCTCTTCATCCATTCATTTCAGTTTTATAGATGGCAGAATACTTCGATACTTCAATTTACATAGATTGATAAATACATAGATTGTGGAACAGGATGGATATATATGTTGTATTATAATTATGTTATCGGTGGGGAGACCCTTACGGGTAGGTTCCACCTAGCCTAGAACGGGATGGAACAAGTTACTGATACATTTATCCACGAAATATGACATGTACAATAAAATAAAGATAGAAGATAGTTTCAATCATACATAAAATACAAGTGATGGATTAATTATTTTTAATAGTCTACCACCGTTACAATTAGAAATCGGGAACTTTTGTCTCTCATCACTTTGGAGATGTTGCTGGAAGACAGTTGGTTTCCCAGATACATCAAGGAAACAAGTATTCTATTTTCTCTTCACTCTTGCCATGTACTCTTCTCGAAGCAGAAAAATTAAAACTCCAATATAATTTGTTTTCCTCATCCCTTTCAATTATTTCTGTTGGATTCGGATCGTTAACGTTGGATGTAAAATGAAAATAATTTCTGGTTGAAATTATTCAGCAAGCGTAAATCTTGTAGGGAGGTTATTCAACGTCATCAAAAATATTTCAGCAACTTTGATTTGAAACTGGAAATTTTCACATGAAAATTGAGATGCTTATTCAGATCACGTGGAAAATGTAGGTTGTAGAGTTTCAAAACTTGAATAATAATTCAGCTTTGAAAGTAAGTAACAGAATGTAAAAATCACTTGCATTTGAATATAAAATTTTATTCTCTCTGACTTCATAAAAAATACTCTCCAGCATGCACAGAGGTACACAAGAGTGTCAACTGTAGTAAAGGAAAAGTTGCTGAAAATTGGAAAGTCTCTAGACTCAAAAAGTTTAACTTTTTAACAGTTCAACACTAATTCCAGCTTGATTAGCAGTCAACTTTGAATTCCTTTTTCTATATATATTTATCAATACGTCTTTATACAGTGAATTTTCCAGAATAATGAATTATTGCTCAAAAATTCACTACAACTCTCCTACTGCCACTTTATCAATTAGTCACTCGTATTTTATTATAATTGATTATTTATTTTTATTATTATTAATTACTCGTATTTTCTACTTTAACATGATTGTTTCTTTCATCATACCATTTTCCTGTGATCCTCCTTTTTTAAATTTATTTTTTATCTGACCTCTCTCACACTAATTCTCCTTCTTCTCCCTTCCTAATTCATCTACTTTCCTTTTTCCCTTCACAATATTCCTCTTCTCCCCCTCCTCCTCCTCCTCCTCCTCCTCCTCCTCCTCCTCCTCCTCCTCCTCCTCCTCCTCCTCCTCCTCCTCCTCCTGACTTCTTCTCAGTACATCGTATACGGGATATTCTCAACTTTATCTTACCCAATTCTTTTCTTCGTACTTTCCTTTCACTATGCAACATCTGAATGTACATTTTATATAATACTCATACGTATTCTGAAGAGAAGCAAGATCTGTAACCGAAAGCTGTATTGAATATGTAGCAGCTACGGTAATAGAGTACTTTTAAATCTTCCAGAAGATTTCGCAAAAATATACGTCCAAACCTTTTTGTGTGAGCAGGTAGCGAGGCGTGCTAATGTATTCAATTTTCAATGCTGTTAGCTGAAACGCTCAGGGTTGGGGTGCATTACGCTGCCCGAGCATGTGTGAGCCTCAACCCAGCTCATGGAAAATTCACATAAGGCTCCAACCATGACCTCCTCAGAGCTCTCTGATGTCCAACGTAATCAACATTGTAACTGCTTTAAGCCGTCTTATCCCCAGCTCAACTACCTTAGCAATATCTCAACTACCTAAAGCAATTTCATATAATATTGATGAGTGACAATATTATATGAACATCCATCCCGCAATCTACAAAGTAGACTTAGTTAGTTGATAATATACTGTTCGACTGAGACAAAATCCTTTTCGTGAATGGTCTTGAGTAATTTGCTAGTTAAATTATTTAGAATACCAACAAGATAATGAAAATCAAATTGAACGAAGTCGATAATATTTGTTTTAGCTCATACACTTATAAGATCAAAAACTATCTCTGACAAAGTCACTTGCTTATTTAGACAATATCATATGCGAACATGTATAAGTTTTTTCAAATAAACCTTATATGAGGATTCATTTCACAAAGTTGATGATGGTATTGTTGCATCTAATTGACAAACTGAAACAACCTTAATTTGAATATTCAATACTGGGCAAAATAATATACATTATGAGAACATTGATGGATGAATTTCAACATTGAAAAATAATATATTATCTCATAAACTCAACTTCGATGGTTTAAAATGCTCCTTCATCGATCTACCAAACTGAATTAAAAATGAACAGTTGTGAAATATTGAAAATAGTTCAATAATCAAGTACAATTCATTGCAGTATTATGACTTGACAATTTTATCAATCGGAGTAATTTTATACGAGAGTAATGAAATAAAATAACTTTTAAACCATACAAAATCTATGCAGCAAACCCTGGACATAGATTAAACTTGTATTAAAGGAATTAACTGAACTGTACTGAACAGAGCTTATCGAATTATGAGCTTCAAATAGAAACATTCTTTTATTGGGTCACTAACTAATCTTGTTTTTAGTGTGAAAAGAATGTATGCACTTTGTGAATTTCCCGGCCAATGTCCTCTGACATTCTCAATTAGTGTTGAGAGCCAAACGAGGATGCAACATGGAAGCTAGTTCATTTAAGCCTAGCTTATTCGGTCAGAGAAAACGTCAAACGTCGCAAATCATTATCGACGATTCTTGTTTGCGATTTTTGACTCAGTTTGCAGGCTCACATCCCTCACTACTACTAATAGATGATAATTAGTTGAATAATTTCCAATGTGATACATTAAAAAGCATTGAATGCTTCTTTTCTCAGTATTAACAATTTCTCATTCAGAATGTGAAATGTTGGACGCAATTCTTCAGAAATATGAATAAGATCGTGTGGGAAGACTCCTATTATAATAAGACACTTTCATTGATAAAAATATTCACGATCAATTTACACAGTAATCAATGGAGAGTCGAAATCGATTAGCCTATTTGAAATTTATCAAATATTTCCATGTCAAAGAGGACAATGGAGATTTCTCCTCTACAACGCATTTTCCTTCACTAGTATAACATATTTCAAATTAGGTATAACAAACATCACTGAATCAAATGTTCGATTTGAAATTTAATAATTTTGAGAACTTCTGAACTCATCATACATATTAAGGAAACTGCTTGTTTCAAGCCGATCTTTGAGGGCTTTAGTAAGTTGCTTTGAACAAAGAAGAACAGTATATAAAGTAACATTCCTTTTTGAACGTGAATTCACAACTATAAAGTTTTCTTTCGAACATGAATTAATCTTTTGTGAATTCTCGATAGGTGTTTTAGAATTTTCTCACTCCAGTAATGCTCTGTAGCCAAGGCTTGTAGAAAGTGGTCCTCATATAAACTCCTGGCAAGTAGGGTGCCGCGCACTTTATTCCATGAGAGACGGTTCCAGCTAGAACCCAATGTCCGTCTTCTCTTTCGACCATTAGAGGACCCCCTGAATCGCCCTGAAATTTGAAAAAAAATCACGCTACATCAATCCATTCTAATAAAGATGATCTCATATTGATCACTCAGAATAAGACTCGTTAAAACTGTAACCATTAATATTGATACTCATTACAAGTTTCTATTTCACCAGTTTCACTATTTTCGCTATCCATCTCAATCATTTTGAGAAAATTACAGTGCAGTTCATGTAGAACTAAGAAACATTTTCAATAAATATTATGAGAAAACCAGAATTTTATTGGTCAAGTTACATTGTAGTCCATTAGACGTCCACTCTTATTATCAGTTTGGCGATTTTCATTTTCTGTATTCATTGTTTTCATTCTCTATTTTCATTGATTATTGCTGAACTTATAATATAATGAATAATATAACGCTGAACTTATGAGCTTCATCAGCAAGAAAAAATTGGTTGTGTTGAAATACTCTACTGTCATATTATTTAGAAATTCTCAGTGTTCTATGATATTTTTAAGCTATCAAGCCAGGTTTTCGTTGGTAGAATAAGTGGTAGAGAAGGTCTGAAAAGGCCGAGCTAAGTCTAGTAGAGTTACTCGACTCTCCTTACTTGATCTAGTATCTGGTTTCACTTAAATTGAGAATAGTAGGAGTGTGCAAGATAATCGAAAACAGAATTGAACCTAAAATGTTGATGCGGAACATCTGTTTTCAGAGATTTTTGTACTCTATTGAAAATTAATGTTTTCATTGGCGTAGTGGTGATGGATTAGAGTGAGGAGTGGTGGTGAAGCTTCCTCGAAGTGGTAGAGTAACCACGGTACTATGCTACTCTACTCTACTACAAACAAGTGCGTTTTCATTGGGCTAGTTAACAAGATAGTTATTACCTGCCCAGTGAACTCTATGAAGACTCGGCTTTCAGTGGCTTATGATAAAAAAGGGCAAAAATCTAGCTACAGTAGGCTAGTTGTATTTGATGTAGAATGGGAAGTGAAGTATAGCATGCAGGCTGAAAATGGCAGCTGAGAGCTGAAAGTATCCATCCCATGATGCCCGTTTATTCATACAGCAAAGATAAATGGAATAATAAGCGCGATAATTTTGAATAGCCGGGGGCGAATAAAAACGGCCCTTCATTATAACTGCGAGGGCGCTCGGCTCATAGCTCTGAAAACACAGCATCTCCATGAATATTAATTTTCATCGCAGAAAAACTTTCGGAACTGAATTGTTCCTATGAATGAGCAGCCGGAATTATTGCTAGCCTGGTGACCTGGTGTAGGCCATCATCAGATTTACTCAGTCTGATGAAAAATGATGGACTGAGTAAATCTGTCTGAGTAAATCTTATCTCAGTCTGATGGCCTACGTTGAAACGATCGTAACTAGCTATGTAAGTGAAAATAGTGTTATTTCTACTTGAAAGTGTTTTTAAAATAGTGATATTCAAATTACAGTTTCTTACCCTCATGATCATGTTTATTTAGTTCATTCTCAATTAATTAGATGAGATCAATTATTTGAATAGAGGTTACCTCACAAGAATCTCTTTGTCCGTTGGCATATCCAGCACAAACAAAGCTGTTGAGGATGCTCTTCGTGTGACCGGCTGTCTGGAACATTTCTTGGCAAACAGCATTCTCCATTACTGGAACGTGCACTTCTTGAAGTACACTAGGAACTCCACCTCCTGTTGAAAAGTAAAGTTTTTTTAATATATAATGGCAAGTGAAAAAGAATGGATTTAGATTACAAGAATACAAAGTAACGCATCAATGTCCCAATGCAATGACCCTCCTCACACACAGACTCGTTCTAGGTGAGGAGTATATTCATGTATTGTCTTATTTCTTTCAAATGTTTTATCTCATTTTGTTTTTTGAGAATAAATATAAATTTCAATCAAACGAATTAGAATTTATTTTCAAATAAGTTAGTATGACTCAGATTCAGATGACTATAGTACATCGACTTGAATTTGATAACTCCATCAAACAGGCTGGCTGCCTCGTAACTCGTTTAGAGAATACATTCAAAAATTGAACTAATATAAAGTTCAATGCAATGCCAGAACTGATTTGACGAATTCAAGTTTGGAAATGCTTTCTTTACGCGATAAAAATTACAAGAATTGCACTCTAGTAATCTACAAATTCACTCATTTAGAGCCTTGTGGTACCGTACCTTCGTTCCATTGAAACTGAAATTGAACATAATAGGATTTCTATGGTATTCTGATGACTATTATTATGAGTACAGCAATCATACCGGTACCAGAAAGTATTCTTAACCGTGGCAAAGTGTGGTATACTTATTTGGGCCGGGTAAATTTCCTATAGGAAATATACCCGGCGATGACCAAATAAGTATACCACGCTTCGCCACTAATTCTTAACGTGTTGCGATGTAGACTGTAGAGTAGGCCTAATAAGACAGTAGGGCTCACGAATGGTGTGGGTATCGTAAATACAAGGTTCGTTCTGAGAAATGGATATTCAAAGAAGCATTCAAATCAAGAACATTGCGCATGTGTTATTACAGTGCTGTACTTTTAATTAATAGGTAAGTTACTTGCATGCCAAGCACGACCTCCCTGTAATTGCTCTACCATCATAAGAAACGTGAGCTGGATTCGGTCCATGACTGTTTCACCCCAGACGTAATTAACAACCCTCTTGCTGTACTGTACAGTCTCAGTCTTTATACAGGTATGGCAGTTTTGCAAGAAAAAATCGTAGATTCATAATAAGGAATAATTTCTTTTGTCAGAGAAATAAGAAGAGACAATGTAGTAGCTTTTGCAACGGTTTTATTATGAAACTTTGAAGCACGAATGAGGTGTAGGCTAAGTTAAAACACGAGCTTAAACAAATGTTATAAGTATTTTAAGAGTGCGAATATAATATAAGTATAAGTGTATCTTAAAAGTTATTTAAAAATCAGTTTAGAAGGAAAGGGTAGCAGGAAAAACATAAACTGAATTGAGTGTTTGATTTTGTCAACTTTTGGGTGCTAAAGCGCGAATATTTCATGATATATATTTATTGCCAAAAAGAAAAGAAAACAATACAAAAGTAAATCGGCACAACACTAGAATAAAATACAAAATAAATAATTACCTTGAGATTAGATAATGAATTTTAAACCATCAACAATATCATTATGTTGATGGAAATATCATATATGCATTGGAAATGTACTTATAAAATATATTTGAATACATAGTGATGTTCTAAAGGGAGGATGAATAAGATTTTTTTGCAATTTACTCCTGTTGTTGTTTCAATAAATTTGAGGAGAAAACGATACTGACCATACTTGAGTCGCCCCCAGCCGGTGACAGTGGCCATTCTGCCAGTGAAATCATCGTCATCCTGTGGCATGCAGATTGGAACAATGTGCGAGTCAAACTGAACGGGACTCTCCAATTCCAAAAGTGCAATGTCGTTCTCGAAAGTGGCCGGATCGTATTGCCGATGCACAATAACTCTGCGTACATTCTTGCTCACTGAACGCTTCGATTCGAATTCTCCGCTAATATCATATTCACCAAACACGGCCACTAGTGATGCTAGAAACCTATTTGACAACAGACTCAATCATTTAAAATATTCGACAATATGCAAAATCAGGCTATATTATATAATATGACTATTTGTTATCAGCTGAGCTAGCCAATGCAGCTCATTGCTTCAGCTTATCTGAATCGATGGAATGGATTGAATCTAGGCTACACTGATAAATATTCAATTTGGATCAGAATTTAATTTAAATTTTCAATCAAACAATTTCAGAATAGCTTATCGAAATATTCGAATAATTGAACAAAGATCAATAAATATGCTAAAGAATTCATAATCTTTATAGCATAATCATATGCTATCATAATTTGTTAGGCAGATATTACGGTATTAGTTTATTCCTTTGTTTTTCTTATTCTTCCGTAATACTGTTTCATTTATTTCTTAGGTTATTGTAGCTATTTATTGTTCTTCAATTGTGTTTTCTGTTTGAATCGCCATTTTGTAATGTTTGAATGAACCGCTAATCGGGGAGGAGCTTGTCTAGGCCAATGGCAGCCGTTCACGGTCATTGGCTGGAGCGTCTACCAATAGCGGTGCTTTACCGTTAGTATAAATACTGCTGCTCTGTTCGTTAAATTTTCAGTTTACCAGAGATTGATAATGGTGTAACAACCGAAACCGGTATCTCGATTTTCTAATAAATCAGTGGTTTGACAACATCTTGTCTTTTCATTTATTCACAACTACTCAAAGAGCTAAAGAATTCTTCCTGCTATCTCATTGAAAGGGTGTCCGGGGGTTTCCCCCGGATAATTTTTCAAAAAATTACTCTGAAACTATATGTTTATAGAAGCTTAAAACCTTATTATTGTGATTAAAGATTTGGCAACTTCTAAGTGCATTCTATCTAGTGTAAGATGAGCCCCGGTTTGGGGTCCCTCCGCGCGCCAGCATTACATTGAATGTAGTGGATGATCACTTAGTTCGCTTATTCTGAAATTATAATAGAATTCAGCTATAATATTGTTTCTTATCTGTAGCAATTTGTTTCCTATTGACATTTGAATTGTTTTGTAAGCATGTGTGTGTGAATAATGAAGATAAAAATTGATTTCTCACCCGGGTTGACAATGTGCGGCAGTGATAACATATTTGTTGGTGATGAGTACACCTCCACACTTATTTTTAGTGAAAAGTCCAAGCCAAGTCGCTTCTCGCACCAAAACTTGCCACGGCCATTCCCCAAACGTCGATCCTTTACCTCCAACAATTCTTCCATTTTTCATCAGGGGTCTCACTCCACAATCTGAGGAAGAATCATAAAACTTGTATAACACAGCGGCTATAAACGGACATGGAAATGAAAGTTCCACGACTTTTTACCGATCCAATATCCTTACCGGAACCAATGCAACTAAATCCCTAATGAGCTCCGTGAAATGACGTCATTTTATAGTGGTTAAACTCTAATAGGGGTTTTCGGCCCTAAGACCTATAATAATGATTTAGAGAGGGAACTCGATCAATTTTGTATTGGACGTTAACTACTATTCAACATGACTGATGACTAGCTAAGCTTCAATAAACTGTTATCAGTTCATAAGTCAACAAGAATCACACTTTCTTTTCATATCAACCAGAGTCTGACGTAAAATCTCACAAGATATACTAGATAAAATTGACTGATCGGTTGTGTTTAATTTCCATATAGTATCGGGAATATTTTTACTGCAGTCACCAAATAGTACACCTTAGGATTTTTTGAGAATAATTTCTCTAACGTATTTTATGTTACATTGAAGAGATTAATGAAATATCATTCAAATAACGTTTTAGACAATTTACGTGACAAGATCTTTGTCTGTCATGTTACTTTCAAGTTTATGATCATAGATGTCTGAAATTTTGTCTCAATGCACTTCAAATTGCAATTCCCATTCTTATCATTATTAATATCATTGGCATTCATAACGAACATAAACCAAGTACATATATGTTAATGGGATAAGTCTTATTTTGTAGTGCTCTAACAAATTAAATGAATATTACAATGTTAGTGTAAATTGAATACTGTTAAGGTTAATTGAAGGTCTGATAAGCCTAATCAACAATGTTGAGTTATGAGTATTCAAAGATTAACTACAATCCACTTTAGTGCATCCAGCAGCCTTAGTATTTGTGATTTGATAGACATTTTCTGATAATGATAGGTTCAGTGTATCTTACCTCTTCTATAATCCACATCGGTGGAAGTTTTGATGGGCTCTGTAGAAGTAGTTTGGGTTGAAGGAGAATAGGAGGATGAGGAGAGGGCTGAAGGAGATGAATACTGATCGACAGCTATGTGATCGACTAAGATTGTTGTACTAGAAACAGTAGTAGGCCTCTTATTGTATGGTTTTATTGTAGTAGTTGTGGAGATGGTTGATCCCGGTTGAAATAGTAGGACAGTGGTTGAAGGAGGTCTGGGTGGCTTTGGTCTGGAAGTGGTGGTCGGGGGAGGTCTGGTGATTACTGCCACAGTGGTTGGCCTAGAGGTGGGCGTTGGTCTTGCAGATGTTGGTCTTTGGCTAGATGTTGGTCTGGATGCCAATGGAGTAGTTGATGTCGGTCTCTGATTGGGACGCTTTGTAGGCCTTTTGGTGGGTGTTGACTGGGCCAGGGGTCTGATTGTTGAAGTTGGTGCTGGTCTTTTAATTGGAGCTTGACTGACAGTAATATTAGGTCTTGCTTGACCATCCAGTAAAACATTTTCCAAATCTACAAAGTTACCCTCCAGCGATTGGACTATTTTCTCTACAAACCCATGCACTTTATCATCCAAGTTCTCATCTACAGTGAAATGTGGGGTTGAGTCATCTTGATCAACAACAGTAGTCTGTGAAATTTCGTCTTGCTGAACAGCAGTCAGGTTGATGTTGGGGTCACGTACAGGGGGGAAAGCGACTAGTAGTTCAGTTGACCCAGTGATCGGTTGCTGAGTGCTTGATCCATCTGGTCTTTGGAACAAGGGCTTTTGGTTAACTGGTAACTGAGGTTTTGCTGTAATGTATGTTCCAGCTTCTGACACAGGCGGTCGAGGTCTTGTTGGTTTTGGCTTGTTTGGTTTGGCTGTTGTGTAAATATCAACAGTTGGTTTCTGACCATTTGATGATGTTGTGATTACAACGTCTGGTCGTGGTAAGATAATCTGTGTGTAAAGAG
Source organism: Laodelphax striatellus (assembly GCA_017141395.1). Classification (NCBI taxonomy): domain Eukaryota; kingdom Metazoa; phylum Arthropoda; class Insecta; order Hemiptera; family Delphacidae; genus Laodelphax; species Laodelphax striatellus. The sequence continues at coordinate 25,896,583 of CM029544.1, forward strand.
GCTTGTGAGGGTCGGGTGTACTCTGAGGTTTCACTGTAATAAGAGTACTAGTTACTTGAGGTTTGATGCTGACAATTGTAGTGGTTGTACTCTCTGTGACAGTGGGAGGCTTTTTTGTTGAGACTGGGTTGAGAGGGCCAAGCACAATCACTGTGGGAGCAGGCTCCTGCTGCTGCTGCTGCCCTGCAGTTGGAGGTTTAGGAGTGATTTTCACTTGAGGTGTCACTTGGAAGGAAGGGCCTACTATATTCTGTGTTGTTGTACTAGAACCAGGCCTTTCAGGCTTTTTCTTATCATAATAGAAATAACTGGTTGTTGTTGAGGTTGCATAGAGAGGCTTTGTAGGGGATTTATTGAATATTGAGCTTGAACTTGTGGGACTGTAGAAGTGAGTGGTAGATGAGGCTGTTGTAGCTGTGTAGGGCGATTTTACACTTGGTTCAGTTGTTGAGCTGACTTTGGATGAGGGAGAGTAATAAGTTGCTGTGGATGTTTTTTCAGGCCGGCCATTCACTGATACCCATGTGGAAAGGCCGGCTGATTGATGAGAAGTGGTTGTTGAAGGTGGCTTGACAGGTACTGTATCATTGAGTATGTTGAGAATATGGTTGATAGATGCTGCGTTTGTAGCATCCTCCACATCTTGACTGTTCACTGAGAATGTAGGTATTCTAATCATGTTCTCTTCAGTATCATCAATTGGCTTATTGAATGAGCTCGATGAATATTCATAGTTGATCTCATTAGTACTTTGGGGTGAATTGTCTGTTGTGAACTCGGTAGTAGGATATCTATTCCAAGAATAGTCAGATGCAGATACCCAGACAGTTGATTTTTGCGGGTTTCTTGTCGTCCATCGTGTGTCTGTTTGTTTTTCCCCTGTACCTGATACATAACTGAAGGTGCTGAATTCAGGTCTGGGACTTGTTGCTCGTGTTAGAGGTTTGGTGAAGGCCTCGAACTCTTCAGGGCTATTGGAATCATGGACGGCTGAGCCATTCTTGTGTAGGAGGACTGTTTCGGCGGTTGGCTTGTAGGTGATGGGCCTGACGGAATGGCTGACAGTGTGAGCTGTTGCTGCTGCTGCTGCCGACGAGTGTGGTAGTGTGGTGGTGATATCAAGCGGAGTGATGGTCTGGCCCGGGGGCAGACGACAGCAGGCGCCAAACAGGAAGCCGTCCATACAGGATCCGATCACGGTGCCCTCTCGCTGCGCGCACTCGTAGTTGAACATGCACACACCCTTGTGCACATCCCCCGCCTTCCCGCTTCCCGCCACCTCCGACGTCGACGATGAGTCTTTGCATGGCTTTGGCACGATTCTATATCCTCCAAACTTCCTCTCTGAAACACAAATATCATCGACATTTTTTACTCCCCCACACACATAAATTAATGTCCTCCATAATAGTTGGTAGCAATAAAAATTATTTTTGTTCAGTTACAATTAGGATAACCTCATTATTAACATGCTAATTAAGTTCCAGTTCGACATTGTTAAGATATTCAGACTAATAACATAAATATCTATCAATCAATGACTATAATCTTAGACTTGATCAGATTTTAAAATTTAACTTGGGATAAATTTACAATTTATTGATATTTCTTATTCTATAAGATGGATCCAAGTTCAAACTACTTCACCTAAAAATACAAACAACATTGTACTCCTAAATGTATTTTTTGATATTACTGATCTTGAATAATAATTATCTCTCATTCTATCGTCCATCCACGCTATCTAGTATTAGGCTTTATACTATTCTAAATGATGAAACAATATCTATTTAAACAGATCTTGGAGCATAATACTGGTATATGTTCAAGAGGTAAATATTTCATCGATTGAAAAGCAATAACCGTTGAAATTGTTTAATTAAATTATATTTGTCAATGGAACGCACAATTACCCATATTATCAATATTGAAAAATATTTAACTCATGAAACCCAGTATCGTACATATTTCCACAGTTAGTACAATATTACAGCTTAATCCAATAACAAATAACTCTCAGTTATAAAACATTAACGGATTCTTCATCACTTTTACTACTGAATTGAGAAGGAGGAGCTACTAATTTTGTGGATACAACTTTACATGAATAACATAATCAATTTCGTTCAAGAGTTAACGATTGGTCGCAAATAATAAGAGCAGAGATTTATCACTCTTCTTTCTATCAAGAGGATGATTTTCCAATCAGGAACAAAACGTGATGTAAATATTATAACAATGGATGTAACGGATGAGATGACGCGTGAAAGAAGAAAAAATAGAAAAAAAAGAAGTGGAATCCAGATAACAATGCTTCATTTCTGTTGAATTCTATTAATAAGGAAAGAAAGGTGGAAAATGAAGGAGCGCCAGAGTGGTGTTTTCATAAAGCACGAAAAATGGTGCGGAAAAGCTCAGTTAAAAGCGTTGCTCTCACTGCAATTTCTAGTGGAGCGTTACAAAACGGCACAACGCCTTCCATTGACAATTGACAGCTGCAATTTTCTTAGTTTTTGTTCGACAATGAAACCAAGAAAGTGTCTTCAAAACCAATTTCACTTTACGATTGTTGTTTGTGCCGAGCTCATCGCAAAAGTAATCATATTGTCATTCTCTTGTTTACAATCCTCTTCTCTACAACTATTTCCAACCGTTGTGAATTGTGTCAGTCATATTTTATACCTTAGAAATGTTCACCTTCAGCTCCAGCTGAGGTATTGGTCATGTATGTTAAAAGTTTTTTGGAGATTTCATTGGATTAAGCTTCTTTCGACCTTTTTCAGTGATTCAATGCATTTTTAAGCTTCATCAAGAACGATCTGACTACTAAAATTCAATTATATGTTTTAATGTATTGTACAAATCTAGCTGTGCCTATACACTTTTCCATCTATGTGATGAGCCATCTATTTGAAAGAGTATTCTATAAAAATGTTATTGAGGAATATGGTAAATCAATCTATACACTTTTATTGAGTGTTTAATTTGATAGCGATTAATTAAATTCATATCTGTCAGAGAAGTTTCCAAAATCCAAAAGCAGCAGAATTTAAGTTTCTATTTCAGCTATTCTCACGTCAAACTACAGCACGATCATTCCAAAAGCTGTTCGTTAACAGAAGAAACTAATGATCATGTTTGATGATGAGAGTCTACGGTTCTATTTACGATATTGCAAGCTTGACAGCTTTTGTTACTGTCGAATGAGTACAGATTTCGTTGATGTTGCTACAGACATGATGTCTAATCTACTTGGAAACCCTCATTTCTAATTGATATTCTGGAATAATGGATATGACCTCTCAAACTCGAATACTGTGAATCCTCTTCGAAGCATTTCGAAGCATTGTGAATCCATAGCATATTGATCCTACTTCAAATACGTACAATAATTCTATGAACTTCATTTCCTACTCTCAATCTAATTCATCATTATAAAGTAAAAATGAATTTGTTATTTTACTATATAACAAAGTAGATAATATTGATTCCCAAAAACAGTCTACTTCAGTATACTTCAGAAATCAACATTGATTTTTCATTGTATTGAACTTTTCAGACTAAGAATTTTCTCAAATAATTTCCTGTGTGGAATGTATTCTATGGGAGTTCAAGCGGAGTTCGGTGGGAAAGAAAGTTTGCGTTGAGGAAAATGGGAACTAAAGTTTTGAACAGAAAATGATAAAAAAGTGTTGAGTTGTACGCTACAAGAAACCAGTATGCTGTCGGGTGAATTGAAGCGTAGTGTACACTTTACTTGGTATGAGGATGAAATACGCTTCAACAAATGGACTGCTGGGAAATATGAGTTTTGTGGAGAACAAAAGCATGATAAACAACAGGTCGGGTAGAGCAAGAAAACGGAATAATTGCAAATAGAAAACAAGCAGATGCGAATTTCTTTCATGGAGTTTTTGCTTGTCTAGAGAATGATATTAATACAATGCTTTCTTGTAAAATTCATTCATTCTTTGTCTGCTCTCTTGTAACCAACAAAACGTTTCCTGAAGCATACTGATGAATATAATGGCGAAATGTTAAAGTTTCATAGAAAATAATCAAACGTGATTTTCAGTTTTATGTGAGGTTGACTGTTGAGTTGATAATGTAACATTCACAAAATTCAATGGAAACCTAGGAACTCTATGTGAGACCCGATAGCTTACTGTGAAAACTTGATAATTCAAAAGTATTGTAACCACTTCTATTTTACTTCAACACTCCTCTCATGAATAGTTTGATGTTCATTAAAAGTTGTTACATCTCATTTCAATAATTGATTGCTTAGTGATTCAATATAGAACAGTAGTCTGTACTATAAGTAATAGGTTTGTAATCGTTGTCTATCAATATCGATCACAGAAGATCAACTGACAAGGATAACCAGAGTTTCCATGGACTGGAAGTGGGAGGTCTCAATTTTTCAAGCTAAATATTCTGCTAAAATTCTTCTGATTGCAGAGTTGAGAAATGAGAATGAACCTATCTACTCGTTTGATCGTAAATTTGAATTAAATTGGAATAATTGATTAAGAAAATAGAACAATGAGGAACAATAAGTTAATCTCACGGGTCCTAGACTGGAGTAATTGAAGGGATGATGATGATGATAATTTATTTATTTATTAAAATATAAGGCGGAAAGATACCTGATGAAATCTAGTAACTTGCCCAACTTCTAAGTTATTGATCTTATTTCCCAAACCATGTTCTGATTGAATTATTAACGATGACATCAAGGTGATTTATCTTTTTGGAGTAACTCCCATACACTCAAAATGAAGTTCATAGAATATTCAAACCTCATTTGTTTTCTGCTATACCACGACTGTTCACTATTACTCAATATTATCATTGTTGATGTTTTCACGAAAATTTTCACATAAGTTAATGTAATGTAACAGCAAACTTCTCTATATAATTGGGTCGTGTTACGCAGAAATGGAATGGATGCTCATAAATTACCGAACCATTACAATTAAACCTAATTTGAATCCACCTGATGATCTGCCATCTGAAAATTTGCATTTTGACCTAGCTATTATATCATCATATATCTTATTATTGAATTTTACTTGGAATTTCTGACTTGCAGTTATTATGATACAAATCACAAATCCAATCCACCAAATCCAAATCATTTGAAGATCACCTGAATGTTTATCTCTCGTCTATTGGGATTTGACCTAGCTTGTAAATCAGATTCAGATAAGTTAACAGACGAACCAACGAATAGTGAGTTCATTTCAACGAGGAAAAAACAAAGTTAGCAGAGAGCAGAGTGTACCAGTAAATTTCCTGCTTTTCGTTTAAGTTTGAATTAGTGGACAAGGTCTAGATATTGACATCAGCCACAGACGCCGCTTGTACATTCAGTTACCATGGAAACGAAATTGGCCAACTTCTAACACAGTGGTGTGTATTCATGCGGTTGCCTCGTTGCACCAGTCTTTGATAACTTTGCCCCTATTTGCTATGTGGAGAAAAGTTCATTCGTTTGAATCCATTCGCTATTTTATTAGCTACTCATCAATTATACGGATAACGAGCTTCACAACAGTTTAATGAGTCTGTTATAAATAAAAAGTAGAGTGGACATTAAGAACGTTCTTTCTGGTGGTGGAGGTGATGTTATGGTAGTTATCCATAATTTATTAATAATGGCTCTTGAATGATGTAACTACCACAGATTCAATGGACCAATGAGAGACTAGTTTCGGTTGCTTTTTCAAAATTTGCTTAGCGAAATTGATCGTCTTTGAGATTGGGAGGATACATTATGATTTGTTGAAAATAATGGATTATGACTTCATCAATCTTTGTTCACCCAACGGTGATGTTGGATTGGGCCAACATTATGTTAATGTTGTAGAAACGAGGGTTGCTTTGAGCCCAAGGTCAGTTCGGAGGCAGGGTTGCATTGGGCTCATAGGCGAACTGGAGCAGGGCGGAAAAATTATTACTTTGGAAAAAATACTCAATCATGCTAGAATGCTAGAATCGGTTTACAATGACAAAACAGGGTTATAAACACTGTACAGTCAAATCAATTTCCAATTTTTAAACACCTTCACAAGCTTTCACAACAAAAACGTCTCGAATAGTAACATATTCCTTCCTATACAGTACTTGAAGTGATAAACCATTGAAAAATCGGGATGTTAGAATGAACTTTGAATGAAAAAATCGTTGAACGGTGGTAGAATGATTTCATCTAACTTGACCAATGCAACGAGATCCAATAAACTAATCTTAAGTCAATGCAACGCTATCATTTCATGGTGGTTTAATGCAATTGGATTTTCGTGCAACTGTAGATGAGATCGATATGGAAGACTGAGAGGGAAAATATGAATGAGAAGATGATGTGTAGAACATGAGTAGGATAATTGAGTATACAGTAAAGAGAGATGAATAAGTAGAAAGGCTCAAAAACTATCATAAAAGATGTGAGGAGTATCGAAAAAGGTGAAAAGAGTTTAAGCATGAGATTCAAAAACACAACTCTCAAAAATGGTTTGAAGGATTGAGTGAATAGAAGAGAGTTGACAGCAATAACAGGAAGTCAAGGGGAAGACTTAATGAAAGAGACAATCCGAAATGAATTGTCAAGCAAATAAAGTGATTAATTAATTTATTTTTGTTAAACTGGATTCCCCATTCTATTACATCGTAGCTTATGTATAATAATAATAATTATTTAAATTATTGTATATTTTATGGTGATGGTAATTGGATTGGATAGTCGAGATGTTGTTGTATGGTTGCAAGGGTGGTACTGACCTTGGTGATGATGCTCATTGTTGGTGTTGGGTGGCGGAAGAGCAGCGGCCAGCCAGGAACAGATGAGCACGCGTAGCGCCACTGATCGATCGGGCATCATACGCCCCACATTCTGCAACAACACCAACACAAACCACTTTAGCCACTCACTCCGCACTGCAAATGAAAATGTCACCAGTATCCAAAATTAACTACAATTTGTATTATTCATTTTCGTGTGTTTATTGTACAGTCTAGTGTCTAGTTCACAAACTATCAACATGCTACATGTTTTTGCTCAAGTTGAATGTCATTTACCTAATTTAACGATCGCATTCTGCTTAAAACAGTGGAAAACACAAACATTCATAGACACTCAAACATCTACATCAAAGTGGATGACTTCTTATACACTTTCTTCGTTCTATAAAGCTGTAATGAGGAAATTCATTCTCAGTTTAGGTGCCTTAGCAAAGTAAAGAATTTATTGGCTCAGAAATTACAGAAATACAGGAAATATTGAATGGTTCAGAAAGTGCATTCAATACAGAAAGCATTAAATGGCTCTATTAAAGGGTATGCTTATACATGAATCCCACTCGTGCTGAAGAATTCGAATTGTTGAAACATTTTCAATACTGATCATAAATTCAGAATTGAATAAGAATGAAGAACATGCTACTGTATAAGAATATTATATATGATATAGCATCTGATACTCAATGGAATGTAGGGCAAATATTCAACACATTTTGTGTTGTATGGGCGTTCCAGTAAACGACAGTTTAAAAGGAATTTCTATTGAAAAGAAAAAAGAAGACCCTTCTTCAAAGTTCACTGACTGATGGTATTCTCCTTTCTTCTTCTTCTTCTTCTTCTTCTTCTTCTTCTTCTTCTTCTTCTTCTTCTTCTTCTTCTCCTCTCCTCCTCCTCCTCCTCCTCCTCCTCCTCCTCCTCCTCCTCCCTCCCTCCTCCTCCTCCTCCTCCTCCTCCCTCCTCCTCCTCCTCCTCCTCCTCCTCCTCCTCCTCCTCCTCCTCCTCTTGCTTCTCCTCCTCTCCTCCCTTTCTTCTTCTTCTTCTCCTCTTCTTCTCTTCTTCTTTCTTCTTCTTCTTCTTCTTCTTCTTCTTCTTCTCCCCTTCTTCTTCTTCTTCTTCTCTTTCTTCTTACTTTTCCCCACCATCAGGGCTGTCGTTGAGATGAAGGAAAATAGAAGATCGAGCAAATCGGGAGAAAGAAAATTTTTCTTTTAAACACGATTGACGGATATCTTGATTCTGTTATCAGAAAAATTTATTTTGTAATCGATATAAAACAATGAAGTTTTTTTATTAAATTTACACTTTCCATTAAAAATAAGATAAAGGTATTGCTATAACAAATAAAATAATTGCTATCAATACAATATTCAATTTCAATTCCAGACTTACAGAGATACATGACGTTCTCTGTTATGAATTAATACTTGGAACGAAAATTTGCACGAATCAAAAATGCATCCCAAAATATTGGAATTCCAAGAACTGAGGAGAAATTCAGACCTAGCCAATCAAACACTAGCCAAGATGGTGGCAATGCTTGTGCTTATACACCTGCAAATCAAGTTCAAGAAGCAGCCTGATTGGCGTATGGGCTCAACCCGAGTAGCCGCCATTTCAGCCAATCAGAAACCAGCAGTGAACGCCATTTTACAGCCATGTATTGGCCAATCATACGGCTTCTTGATTTTAGAGGCGTGGTATACTATATCAGTATTGTCAATCTCTTAAAGGTTGATGTTCTATGATATTTTTTGGCTTCCGCCATAAGTATCATGATTGATTGAATTATTTTTAAAACCACTAGTTTGGAAATGATCTTCATCCGACATGCAGAATCTTTCCATACGCTTTCGAGAATGCATACGTTCGAATGGTCGTCATCTGAAGGATCCTCTTAGGAATTGATATTTATCTGTTAGAGCACTTATTGCCAACTATTGTTTTCACCGTCATAAGTAAATTTCGTGAGTGTTAGTTCATAATTTTCCATTTCTCTGTGCCACTCTGTATGTATAAATGAGATTGAAATGAAACATGAGCAAGCCCTGGGTAAACAAATCGAATAATCATGTTGCTACTGTAGTTCATTGACTCATTCATTTCATTGACATTTGTCCAGAATAAAACACGTGAGTAGATAGAAAGCCGCAGCCTTTCCAGCTAAAATTCACTTCTTTCAATCACTCTGAATCTCTGTTATGAATCCTAATTAATTCAATAGTCTATTTAGTCAGGGAATTTTTCAATAAATTCTTAAATTAATTCAATAGACTATTAAATTTAGTCAGGGGAGCGAACTTGAACGTGAAAAAATTATTTGAGACAATATTATTAGTTCATTAGTGATTAGTTCAGAGAATTTTAATTTGGAAATTGACTATTATAGACTAGTCAAATTTATTTCCTTTTGTCGAGGGTGGTGCTCACATGGGACTACCTACTGTACATGATGATGAATAATAATGTAAACTAATATCAAGTAGTGTTAGGTGTGTTCCGAACCACTATTACTGTTTACCGCTCCCAGGTTCAATAAAGTAAAACACCTAAGACTGGAGACGATAATATTCATGTTTATTAATACTCAGTTTATTATCATGTATTGTGATGAATTAGGTTTCTCATTAATAAGTGTGATGGAAAATATTAAGGGAATGAATTCACACTGGAGGGTAAGACAGAGTGAAATAGTCCTTTCTGGTGCTTTGTTTAGTTTATGACTGAGATGAATGATGACAACGGAGTCTGTACGTACTGCGATTGTGTGAGAGACATGATGCATTTTTAATGCCATGCTTTTAAACCACGAATTTAGGACGTGAGTAACTTAAACCCCAACCCTTTATTACTCCTCCTCCTCCTCCTCTTCCTCCGCTGACTCCGTCTCTGTCCTCTGCTGGCTTTCAACGGAAGTGGAGACGTTTCCAAAATGCACACTCGGCTTATCCTGACACATCGTGGTCATCGCAACTTCCTGGCAGCATGTTGAGTTATACGTTAGGACAAAGACCTCTAGCAATGATCGCCACATCCACTCACTGTTCCCTATTCTTCGATCACCTCTATTCTCTCAGCCATCTATTTTCCAGCTACCATTTTTGTTATTTTCAATAAAATTGACTGATTGATTGATATAACAGAATGTAAACGAGTGGTTCCATAGCAACAGTATAATCACCAGATTCTTCTTCCGTTTAGAGTAATCTTGTTGTGATATGAACCTGGAGGTTTAGGGCTAATTATATCCACAGAGAACAGACTTAGTAACTAGAGAGTATTGCTTCTCTATGATATATCGTTGGGATCACAAGCATAAGCTGAATCGGCTTAAAGGTGTTCAAATTTTTCAATTTCTAAAAAACTTATTTTCAAGCAGACTGTGCCAGGGACAAGAAGGGAGAGGAGAGATATAGGCCTATGCTGTTCTTTGAACGTTGGGAGTTCAAGCGGAGTTCTCACTTTCCACTAACATGAACGAAGGACAAGACTTTAGGCCTAAAGTTTTCAAGTGAAAAAAAAAACTACCAGAAAGTGATAAGTTTTGTAAGAAGGATAAATGGAACTTATTGCTTTCCATTCTAACTCATTCTCACTCTTTTCTCTCGTACACTCTGTTCCCTCATTATCTCCCGTTCTCTCTCACTCTCTCCTCCTTTCACTCTCTTCGACTCTCTCTTTCTCTCTCAATCAAACTCAAAAAGTGCTGGTAAATTATTCATCAAGCGTAAAGGTGCTTGAACAGCCTAACCAGCATGTAAAGTGAAACATAAGTTTGTCCACTGAATATATAATACCTTCCAACTTCCAGCAAGTGAACTGAACTTTTCGAGTTTGTTAAATTAATCTATCATGAAGTTCTTCGATCCCTACAATGGATATGACACCACTTTGGATAAAATATAAACAGCTGGGATGACATCAATGCTGGACACGAATTCTCTCATCACAAAGAGATAATAAATATATCTATCTATATATATAAGCAAAATGGCACTGACTCACTGATTCATCAGCAGAACTGAAAATCTACTGAACCAAATGCGTTCAAATTTGGCATGCATGTTCAGTTGGCCCTTAGAAGCGCACTAAGAACGGATTTTGAAAACATCCCAAAGATACGCCCAATATCCGCGTTTTTCTAGCGATTTTGTGCGTATTCTCAGCTTTTTCGAGAACTAATTGGCAGAAAATGTTGAAATTCGGTACTTAGGTTCGTTTAAGGTTTACAAAAAATAATCTGTTGATTTTTTTTTAAATTCTCCCAAAATTACGCCAGAAATCGGCGTTTTCAATGCGTTTTTCCAGTGATAAGGCTCTCTTGCGAGAAAAAGAGCTACTATTACTATTACCACGTGGAAAAACGCAAGTGTGACCATTCACTTACAGGAATTCAAGCATCGAGAGAAAGAACTACTATTACAACGTCGTGTAAAACGCTTGTGTGATTGTAGCCTCAACCTCGGCACCTGTTTTCCAGATTAACCTCTCTAATCGAAGCATCAATTATATGAAATAAATAATAACATCTGTCAAACGTTTTTTCTTTCAGTAGCTTTCTAAGATAGCATCCCTTTTTCCTTATTTCATACATAAAATGCGAAATTTCAAAAAATCTTACACATACATCGTGGCGCAATTCAAAAAGAAACATTCCTATCAAATCTCATGGAAATCTATCAACGAGTTCATCCGTTACATACAGACAGAAGAAAATCCTAGTCAAAACGTAGACCTCACTTACGTTCGGTTAATTATTGAATTTCGCTTCAATTTCAGACCCTTTAAACCTGGTGGTGGCAGCGACGATATTACTGGATGTATCAAATGAATCAAATTCAATTGAAAATATCACATCAGTTGGAATAATGTTATGCACTATGTATTGTTGTTCAATCAGCTGATGAGTTGTTAGAACAAAAGATTCATTCCTCACAGCCACATGAATGATTTTGTTTCCAGCATAAAGTTTAAAGGATGAGCATTACATTGTTATTGAGGCAAGACGCTGGAGACAATGTGAAACCGTGAAAAACAAGCAGTAAAAATTAACGATCCACTGGAAACGTGCAATGTTGGCTCACTTTGGTGGATTGGGGATCGGGTGACCCTTGACTTTCTCATTTCGCGTTTAATGGATCCATTAATCTTGTGTGAAAGCACAAGAACGTGACATTATCTGGAGGGAGGAATCTTTAGTGGAACGACAAAAACACTCACTGCAATGATAAAAACAGGGTTTAAACTAATTTTGGTAGATGAATGCACTCGGAGATTGGTGAACCAGCTCCACGAACACAACCTGAAGAGCAGCGGATACAGTAATATTTCTTCAATCTCACTTTAAACAATTATTGATTGGAAATATATATTTCTGATGATATTTAACAAGCAGAATACTATTTTAAATTTAAATACGAGCAGGCGAGTCAGGCGATCACTGATTCGTCAAGCAGAATTTACGACAAACCGCGCAGGATCAGCAGAGAGAGATACCAGCGGTATGAAAAAGACGTTTCTCTCAAGATTAGGAGATGCAATGTAATTGGAGAGGAGCAATAGCAAAGTAGCACTGAGAATTCCAAAGAATACACTATTCTCGGCTTGTACTAACTGAGTTAGTCTTTAATTTTTACCTGGCTATAAAAGCGTTGTTCTATGAGGTTGAAAGCTCTAGCTAAAAAGCTTTTTCTATAATAATATTTTTTTATAGCCTCTCTAGAAATGGGCCTTTGAAAATACTTTCAAACTAAATGAATGGATGATTAGGCTAGTTGAGTTGTTCATGTTGATACAGAATCATTAACCTCAATGTAGTTATACCCGCCATTAACCTAAATCCAGCAGGATTCTCAGTTCCTTGGGAGGTATTAGTTCATTAGGAAGTTGACTAGGATTGTACTTGAAGTTCATTAACTGGAATTATCCAATTTTAAGGAGTTTCACTTTAACAGTCAGATCCAGACTAGATGAATTGTGGCCTCAATTTTAAGGTAGATTAAGTTCAAAGGATTTATGGTTCCACAACACACCACTACTATTATAATTGAGATGTTTATTTTATGGGTGACTATCATCTCTAACCGGAATTCAAAGTAACCAAGTCATCGAATCGAGGCCTCTCATTTTTTGTGTCTCTAAACACTAGCATTTTCAATGGTTTTATGGTTTTTAGAACATAATTCCAGATTCATTAATATTCCGACACTGAATAACATGTTTTAAGCCTGAGCTCTTCGCTTCTAAGTTAAAACTCCTATTCCGTTTACTATTCAACTCTACCTGTTTCTCACCACTATTTCATATTTGCCTGTCATTTTTACTTATTCTTTGAAAAATCATACTAATTTAAGTTTCAACCTTATTTTCGGTGTTCGACCTTAACTGATTTTCAAGGGTTATCTTTATCTCTATGTTATTATGTTTATGATTGACTACTCTTGCCAAATGTCAACTTATTATTATTAATTTAGCTCCTGTATAAATTGACAACCATTCTCAGTTATAACGTGATATTATTTTCATCACAATATCACTTCGGGGATTTGAAATTTCGAAAATCTCTATTAAAAATAATTGATATAAATTGTAGTATTTCAATAAAAGTAATAATATTAGCTTCTTTTGAATGATTAATTTGTATTCAATCAGTTATTTATTGCATGAACAATAGTTTATTTCACTGTCGTTCATTTCCTGTATTATTCAACTCTACCTGTTTCTCATCACTATTTAGAAGTTTCAGGTGAACTCAAAAATCATACTAATTTAAGTTTCAATAAATGATTTGAATTAATACTTGCCCTCCGCACTGCAGTTGGTTAGGTGCTTATCACTGGCATGTGTTCCTCTCCCTCCGACCGCTCTCAAGTGAACCTGCAACAACATGAAGAGAAGGAGAAAATCAGTTTAAATTTGAATGAATATCATGGTTATTATTCCATTTCATATTATGTTTAAAGCTCCCGAGAGTAAATTCAATCAGTTATTTAGTATTAACAGATTATTAATGTGGATTCATTCAATTCTTTCATGGGTAAATTACACAATTTCATAGAAATTATAATTTGAGCCTTGAATTAAAAATTAGACTCCTCCGATGCTACATATTTTCCATCTTACTGTATGGAGTAGTCTTGGACCTTGACTGAGGCAACAACAAAGAAACTGGAAGCGTTTGAGATGTGAACCTATAGAAGAATTCTGAAAATATCATGGATGGACAAAATATCCAATAGCAGCGTTCTTCAACAACTTAATAAAAAGGCAGAAATAGTTTTCACCATCAAAAGAAGAAAATTTGAGGATCTAGGACACATCATGAGAAACGAAACCAAGTACAAGTTGCTAAAATGTATATTACAAGGGAAAGTGTTTGGCAGGAGAGGTGTTGGTAGGAGGCGAATATCCTGGCTGAAGAATTTGAGGACATGGTTCTCGGTATCGAACCCTGAACTCTTGCTGTAAATAAGATCATCATTGCCAGAATGATTGCCAACATTCGTTAACGTAATTATTTCGTTGTATTGTAGCAGAAGTTATTTTGATAAAGCGATTTGATCAAGCCATTCCAATCTAATGAGGGTTCCAAATTATTTAAGCTGAATGATTGAAATGAATTTAGATCAGTATTTCAGTTTACAATCGAAATATCAATGAAGAATTACAAGTTATCGAGTAACGTTCATTGTGCACTTATTCTGCGAAAAATTCAGATTATTTATTCAAAAGGAGAGCGTAAATGAAATAAAATAAAATGTCTGTTGAGAATACAAAATCCAATATAGGTCATAAGTTTAGCGAGCTCCTCAAGGGATCGTGGATCAGGGCAAGATGGAATCGTGACTGAACTGTTTTCCCCCTCATTCCACCCATTCATAAGTTCCCCTTCACCCCTCGCCCAACACTTTAACACGTGACTTCTGACACCATCACTATTTCAACGATATTTTATCCCTCAAAACATCAAGTTTGAGAAACGTGATTGGAATTGGCTTCACTACGCGGCAATGAAAGAAAACAGAAGGCAGAGGGAAACAGAAAACCACACAGACAGAGAGAGAAAAAGATTAGGAGAGGGAGAGTGGATGAAAACGATGAGCTTATGAAAAAAGAGGATGGAAGAAGAAGAAGAAGAAGAAGAAGAAGAAGAAGAAGAAGAAGAAGAAGAAGAAGAAGAAGAAGAAGAAGAAGAAGAAGAAGAAGAAGAAGAAGAAGAAAGAAGAAGAAGAAGAAGAAGAAGAAGAAGAAGAAGAAGAAGAAGAAGAAGAAGAAGAAGAAGAAGAAGAAGAAGAGAGAAGGAAGAACAAAGACAAAGGAAGAAGAAGAAGAAGAGGAAAGGAAAGTATTGAGAAGGAAAAAAATAGGAGTAGGAAAAGAAAGGACAAGAGGAAGTGGAGAAGACAAATTGTGGGAAAAAGGAGACGGACAGGGAAAATTAAGTGATAGAAAGTATGAACAGAGAGAGAATGAATCGATTCATTTTTCAGATATGGGTGAAGCTAAAAAGCTTTTTTTCATACATACCCACAGAAAATCATACTTGTTTACATAACTAGAGCAATACATAATACAGTATAAAGTATCTCCAGCTCTATCTCTGGTATTCATAAGATATCTATATTTATATGAAAGCGAAATGGCACTCATTCATTCATTCATCTATCAGAACTAAAAATCTACGGAACCAAATGCGTTCAAATTTGGCATGCATGTTCAGTTGGACCTTTAGACGCGCACTAAGAACGGATTTTGATATCATCCCAAAGATACGCCTAATATTCGCGTTTTTCTAGAGATTTTGTGCGTTTTCTCAGCTTTTTCGAGAACTAATTGGCAGAAAATGTTGAAATTTGGTACTTAGGATATGTTGAAAACTGAATATTTGGTGCTAAAAATCCAAAAGAAAAAAAATTCCGCAGGGGGGGACACCTTCCTTTTGGGGTTATTCCTCCATATTTGCTGCTAAAAATAAAAATAAAAATTCGGGGGGTAAACCTCTCCCACAACCACAGGTTTGGACCCCCCCTCAAAGTCAAATCCAGGCTACGCCACTGGTTAAAATTTACCTAATTTGTAATTTATCATTAGTTATAATGAACTGTTATCATTACTATCATGTTTTCCGTGTGAAAAAAATTATAAAAAACCACCCGATGCACTCTAATAAAACTAATTGAGGAGTTTCAAACTATTATAACAAGTGATAGTTGAGCAAATTGTAAGTTGTTTACTCGTCCTGCAATTCAAGCTCTACTAAGCAGCTGAACAACAATTATTATCATGATTACAGGATTCATGAAATTAGGCACAGGCAACTGAAAGTGACATACTGAACTAACATGTTACTTATGAAAGTTATTGGAACATGAAAGTAAATTATATGAATGTCAAGGGTTTTGTAGTGACTGAGAGAAGAATACGCTTTTTTAGAGTAGGTCAGTTCATGCGTTGATGCACATTCTATACTATACAGTTGTGTCACCTTAATAATTTAAACTAATAATAGATAGAATTACAATAAAATCCATTCAATTCAAATAGATATGTTTCAAATAAATCAAATAAAACGTGGATCTCAATATTATTCAATGCACGGTTATTAATTCCTTAGCATTTAGTACAATATGTATTGTATAGTTCAATTTATTGAATCTATAGCATAATATTGAACGTAAGTTCTAACACAGCCACAATAATGTTTATGTCTCTTTTTAAAATAATCTATATCTTCTACATATATACTCCTCGCTTATCGAAGCCAATATACTCCTAGTATATAAATCGAATTGGCACTGACTCATCACTCCATTCATTTATATCTCTAGACCAAAACCAGAAACGTTGAATTTTTGTAAACATTTGACTAAACGTGACAAAAAAAAAACATTTCAAAATCAACTAGATAGAGATATGCCTAAACTCGAATTTTTTCTCTGTATATTTTGCGTTTTCTCAGTTTCATCAGCTAAGGTCTTCAGAGTGTGTTTCAAGAAGAGATTGAATTTATTAATTATTTTGTTGAGGACTTATAGTTAGTTGAGATTAAAGTAGTTAGTTTGGAGTATTTAGTTGAGAATGCAATAAAAACGTTTCTAGTACCTTATCCAGAACTACACCTGAATTCGGCATTTTTACATTGTATTTTGGCATTCTCAAGAACAATGTAGCAAAAAAGTCTCAAATGAAATACTGAGGAAAGCAAAGCGAGTTGGCTGCTCTCTCTATTAGCTTAACTCAACCGGGATTCACTAAAAGTCTTTTCTGTTTCAAATTGATAAAAATTGTCGATTCATTTCAAAATAATCAAAATGAGTTGTTAGACACACATATCAAAAACTAAATCTGTCACGAAAAAAATGTTCGTTAAAGCCGTAGAAACATGATACTAACTGTACAGTGTATATGTAGTAGAAGGCTACTTTGAGAGGAAAATTCAATTTCTCAGTGGTATTCCAGTCAATTTCGCACCTAGTATGAAGGGAATATTAGTAATGAGAGGAAATTAGTATTGCAAATGATAGTTTTCATGCATTCCAATCATGACTGAAAAGAAACAGTATATCGAGTAACTTTGGCTCTTCCTCACTCACCGAAGTTATGGCTGGATTTCACGATTCCAGTAGACGTTCAGGTTACTGGAGCAGGTTACCTGCCTGGCAGCCTGCCCCTGCTCTGGTCACACGACAAAAAAATGTAATTCTTTGAATGTAATTTGTAATTAGAATTTAATTTAAAAAGAATGTAATTCAATTTAAAAATATTACAAAGTTATAGATAGGCCTACTAACAACAAAATGACAAAATGTAAGCAACCCCCACTCAAACATAACCTCAACACCACCAGAAACCTGTTCAAGTAAGTGGTCTCACGGTTCAGTTTACCTGCTTCAGGTAACCTGCCTTCAGCAACCTGAATGTCTACTGGTATCGTGAAATCCAGCCATTATGATGGCTTCATGATGAAATCTTTTTAATTCCATAACTCCTTCAATTAAACTTGAATTATTCAAGAACTCCTCCATTTCACTGAGGTGGAACTATGATAACAAGAGAGCAAGCACCAACAGAAACAAGCCAATTTAGTTTAATCTCACTCTGAGATGGCTCAACAGACTCGAAAGGCCAGGAACAAGATTACATTTCGTAAAACTCACCACTGCGCTAATTTTGTAACTTTAAGAGAAAAGTTTTGCCCTGAATACCTTTTTCCGACATTATGATGCCCACATAAGTGCGTAGCGCAAACTAATTAATATAGCATTCTCACAAAAATTATAATGGAGTCTTTTGGATGCTCTGCTGTTATTTCCTTCCGCCAGCAAAAAAGAATTAGTTTGAGATAGTTTATGGATAATTTCGCTACAAAGCGAAATGACGGATATAAAAAAACTACACAGATGGGATAGCTGAGGTAAACGGAGACATTCTAGGGGCGGGAATACGTCTCCAGAGTCTGCACTGGTCGGAGCTGAAATGATGAGCCCTGGAAGAATTGCGTTGTGTAATAAAAGAAAACAGTACTGTAAACGGAGCTTGCATATTCAACTAATTGTAATTGGCCAGTAATTGCATTAATTCTACTCTCCCCTTCAGTCGTCAGATCTGATATTTCGAGATTCAAGCAATACTGACTCTCAACCACCCAAAAATCATCGCTGATTTACAATGAATTAGAATCCTTATAACCGATCATCCAATACTGTTGGAGCTATTGATAGGTATTATTTTCAACCATTCATAAATCAAGATTTAAGTATTTGTGACCTTTGTGAAAATTTCATATTTTCAGAGTGAACCTCTAGCTTGTTTTATCATATTATCATTTTATCGCTATATAAAAGAAGATTTCCGCAGTAGAAATATGGATAAAGGGGATACTAAGGAAATTGTTAGGTGACATTCTCAAGAAACACCTTTTATTTGTTCTACCGAACATGTAAAATTGAATTTCAGTATTGATTTTCGGAACAATGTGTAGGTAGCGATTCACGTGTTCTGGGACATTCCATGTTTGCAAACGTGATCAATCCACGCAAGCAATGCTGAATGATAATGGAGCAATGCATGTGCATGTGACAAGTATTGTCAATAACGATTAGGTGATTGGGAAGCATGACCTCCTCTTAATAACAACTAACATTAGAGGGGGCGTTCTGAAGCAACTGAAATCCCTTCCACAAATATGAGCAATATGACGCTGAACCGGGTGGATTGTCCTAATGTGCGTTTAGGCTAATGCATCAACTGAGATCAGTTTCAATCCTGGATCAACTCTGGTGCTCGGATCAGTATAATCAGCTGATTTGAGGCTGTTGTTGATCTTCATTTTTGATAATAACCAAATAAGATCATGACCAAAGAATCTGATGAATTCTCTAATGAATTTTCAATAGGAAAAACTGCAAGCGTTCGTCACAATCATAATGCTGGGTCCTGTCTGAATAATAAAGATCAAGGTAGAAAAAATAACACCGAATATAATATTTTTAGCACTATTCCTCACAAAGAACTGCATGTTAATAATCAAATGAACAAATTAATAAATGAATATTGGACAATGGAGATGGAATGGATATTGGACAATATTGGACAATGGACATGGAATGGATATTGGACATGGACAATGGAATATTGACAAAGCATAATGCAATACACAAGGTGAGTAATATTGTGTAAATCAGGGGTGGATTCAGAAGTAATTTCTGGGAAGGAAGCCATGAAATATCTACGGGAGAGTCCGAGGGTCCTCCCACCGGAAATAGGACTAGGACTAGGATTAGGACTAGGACTTAGGACTGCTGGCTATCAATTTATATACTTTACATTCATGTTTTAAACCATTTACTAATAATACGAAAGAAAGACGAATGTTTTGTGAAGGAATGATCCCTTTTAAAATCATTGCATTTCAGTGAAGCTGTATTGTGTACAGTTCTCAGCAGAAAGTGTTCAATGGAGGGTGGTCAAAGGAAAAAGCTGGAAGTTCCATAATTAATCAACTTCCCCTCAACGTCTGTCTGTACCAACCATTTTTCCCTCTAATAGTTGATTGATTAGCCCCCAGCCGAGAACCCAAACGTTGAAATTGGTAGAATATTGGCAATCAACCCTTCGTCACTCACTCAATTAAAAGTAAATTTGTTTTGAAAGAATTCCAATTACTACTTCTTGAAAACTGTTCCGATTCTTCTGGTATTTGAACGTTTTTTCACATAGAATCGCGGGATGCAATTTCAGTAGAAATTGCTCATTGATTTGTCAATGGTTATTTGATGAGTTTTATTCGACAAAGAGCCGAGTTATGCAATTTAAATGCTCTTTATTCATCTTGACATGAAAGCTAGATTTGTAGCAACATTTCAAGTGAATTAACATATATAATTTCAGTCGATCGTGGATCAGCCAACCCATGTTTTGAGGGGTTTTCTTTGGTAATTGTAATAAAAGGATTGTTATAAATCAAACTGATTGCGTTGAATTGATGAAACATTGATTAATTCAATGTATCGTTCCTCTGATTACTTCTCACAAGACTGTTTCTACATTAATGATTTACAACATTTTCAATTTAATAGTACTTAGGAAAGTAGACCAATGATTGGATGACGAATAAGTCGATTTTCTCTACATAATCTAACTGTTTTCCCATTATGCTTGCAAATCATGTTATTTCTGTATACAAATGTTGTGAAATCCTTTCGATTTTTACGTCAACATTAACGTGAAAATACAGTTTGATAACTTTCAAATAAGAAATGTTGAAAAATATTTGGTGTAATGAATTAGAATGAGAATATCAAGAGGAGGAGCTTCGATAATAATACTGTATTGGATCTTCTTCACCTCGCCCTCACAGGCAATTCAAGGCCAGACTTTACCAACTCCACAAGTCAGTCAAGGTCAAGTACAGCGCGCACAGCGCTCAGCTGCTATGCTTTTCTTTTATTCTTCATCTTCTTGCTTTCTTTTCTTCTTCAGCTTTCTCTTCCGTTTTCCTATCACAGTGATTTTCTTTTATATTTTCCATCAATATAGTTTGGTATTATTCCATATTGCAGTTCATTTTATTTCTAATTTCTTATAATAATGGTTTTCTTAATTTGTTTCGTTGCATTAATAATTCAATTCCCTCCACAGTGATGCACACTTCACTTTATTCTAAAGCAACATCCCTTATCTCATCGATGATCATGAGTTTTAATGTATCATGAGAATAAATTTACATTTGAAAAATACATCATAACTCAGCTGATAAAAATTATTATACTGTACTAGGCTACTTATGCAATTATAAAGTTTTATTGGCCATACTAAAAATGTATTTCCTTCAACAGGTTTCTATATTAAACTATTAAATTTTGTTTGTATTTCATGCATCGATTAAAGTTGAATTAAGTTTAGTGGAATCATTTTCAGTTTCAGATTCATTTTCAGGCTCCACGTTTCTGAAAAATGACATTAATATTTTTAAACTTTACATCGATATTTAAATGTGGTAAACAGATCATTATTATAAAAATATCCCTCTTTGGGAAATATTCAGTTAGCAATACGACTGAATCATCAAGTACATTAACACAATCAGATAATCTGAATTCCAAGCTCACGATGTAGTACCTACAGTCTACACAATAATCCACCCACATCCCACACCCTCACAAACACCCACTCAGTTTCACCCACAATAGTACCATATAAGAGGACATTTATGATAAACAAAGTACAACGTTTCTCATTTTACAGAGAGTCGCCATATAAACTTTGAATGTCAAAAAGATCACCATGGATGTCAAAGTTCGCAGAATTCATTATCGATTTCATGTCGATACTTATAATGAAGTAGGCATCAAAGGTTTGAGGTATAAGTGTGTACTTCAGATATTTTCAGAAATATTGTTGCTATTTCAATGTTTATTGACTTATTGAAAGTTTGTTTGTTCGCGGCTCGTGTGTCATGGCTGACGAGAGTTTCCCTCCGTATCCAAATATCTTCTAGCCCTTTGACGTTACGAATGTAAATGATGCTTTCCAAAAGTCTATTGATTTCCATGACAAATAAGCTGCATATGTCTTCATTCTGAATGTGTGATCTCTGCAGAAGAGAATGGTACTGAACTCTAACCTATCGTCACCTGAAATTGTGAGTGTTGTTGGCCTACTATCGAAAAATCAATACACAGAGTTGGCAGGCAGGCGGTTACGAGGGGGTGTAGGTTGGGGAGGGGGGGTAGGAGAGCATGCACAGCTTACATCCAGTTGCTCGAAATTCTTGCTGTAACTCGAATCCAATGGCCTACTGTGTGAACGAGTGCCACAAGTGTTGATTGAGTTGTGGAATATTATGGAGGAGAGTTGCCAGAAAGGCTTGGCGGAATAAATACACTAATCCAGTTCTAAAATCTCAGTTATTCACAGGAATTATTCTAATTCCATAGGATTTCAACAACCATCATTTTGAGAATGGTGGTTAGGATATTGTTAATTGAGCGGAATTAATATTAAAACGTGTTTCTCCACTACTCAACCACAACTCCTATCTCATAATCAATTTTACAATGTAATGTATTGCCAACAAAGATACAGGTAACAAAGATACTGTATTTCTCATTCTACTCAAAAACTAATTCTGTTTAACTATAAACTTACAAATCCTAATAATATAGTAAATAATGCTTATGCTATAATAGGAATATTAATAGGTAATTATATTGTGGTTCAACAATCATTATTTTGAAAAGAAGAGTCACAATATTCTTTATTGTGCAGATTGAAGATTGAAAAGTTTTCCTTTGACCCTCATTCAAAATATCCAATTTGTATATTCTAAACAAAAATATTTATATTTAGGGCTATACTTGAAAAAATTTCAAACTCTAATACTTTACATATATCTTAATCTTACATTTGAAAGAGTTCACATAATCTTCTCAGAATATAAGGTAGTATTTTCACAATAATGTTCACATGAATTCATTTTCGTCAAAACTTAGAAAGATTCTTGAATGAATTGAAAACAAATGTACAGTACTTGACTGATCAATTTCTTTGTAATTTTTATTCCTATAGTTGAACTTTGTAAACCTCACCTTTGACCAAACGCTCTTTGCGTCACCACACTTACCTTTCTTTTAAAGAACGTTTCTATGACAAATCTTCTATGCTCACCGGTACACAGCATTGTGACTAATACAAATGGCATAATTTTCTCCACCTAACGCCACTTTTCTCACTTCACATGTGGGCTCTTCAGTGATCATTTGAAACTAGTGAATCCATTCGGCCCCACCTATTATAAGCGCAAATAAGACATTAATCTGGTTTCTATGATATAATATATAATGTTATTATTCTTAGTTCAGTTCTGTGGGATGAATCTCAAATTGAGTACTTATAGAGACTAATTAAGAATTTATAATAGCAATCAGTAGCAAACTGCGCCAATGAACTCTTGAAGAAAAGTAACACCAGAGGATTATAAAAAGACAACGATAAGTTTACAGTACAGAGCTGTAATGGCCACTGGGATCGTTTAAATTGTTACTGTTGCTATTCACACATTTTACTGCGTAGAATGATTTCAAATGTATATAAAGAAACAGTTTAGAGAGAATATCTCACCCAGCAGTTGCGAATTGCTTGGTATAAAATCAACGCAGGGGGACATCGCTAAATATTAAAAATGGAATAGAAGCAGCAGCCACCAGAAGGAGAGCATGCTGGTACAGTTCAGTGAACAGACGTGCTGCGTTTATTGAGGTCCATTCAATTTGTTCACATGCTATAAAGTTCAGATCTGATGTAACATTGACATCGTTTGCTCGTTTCAAGGATTGAATGATCTCATTTGCACAAATGAAATGGTTTCTAACAGTAATCAAAATCTTCACCCGGAACGTTTGCTTCCATTAATTACGTGAAACTTTTTGATTGAAACCATAAACCAAGGTTTAAATGGATGACTTTACATCAATCCATTGCCTCTAACTTACTAGTTCTTTGGGAAAGGTGTGAGACACAACCTGCCATCTGAGAACTTCCAACTTACTAGTTACTATTATATTAATTATAGTAGGTCTTAATACTGGTTAGTGACTTCGTTTATATATGTGAAACTTAGAACTACAAATGAAGGACTACACGCTTATTCTGTGCTAAAAAATAACTGTCTATATTACTACAGTTATGTGCATGAATTAATATAATAAATTCTGTTTGAATTTGAACATTGATGTGTCGTGTGAGATTATTTTAGAATTGAAATTTTGAATGAATAAAGTAATCATTTTCTTACCTAAGGTGAGTTTAAAATGAGTTTCCCCAGAACTGTACCAAAATTAAACATTTTTACAGTGTGTTTTGGCCTGTGCATTTTAAAGTATATTCAAATATTGGCCTGAAAAATATTCAAATGAAGTGTCTGCTGGTCTCTCTTTTCATCGACTGATACCGCCAGGGGTCAAAGGCCAGCCCAAGGCGAGAGACGCGAGTCTGCCGGCTAGTATCCAAATAAATCTCAATACTGTTAACAACCTCTAATCAATGGTGTTGAAAAGAGCTTTGATTTTATGGACCAATTTTGTAGCTCTAGAGAGATTAAGAGGAATGAATGAAATTTAGAAGAAGAGATGTCGTTAAAATTTTGTGATGTCTGAGAATCACCTGTCAATGCAACATTTTTGTTTTTCTGTTACGAAATAGTAGTCAAGAATTCTACCAGTAATTTTCAAGTCAGTGTTCAAAGGAATATAGATAGAACTCCCACATAACTTAGTTTCCATAAAGTTTTTGTTGATCAATATTGTTCTCTTTTAAATTGTGGAATCATGTATTACGTAACTGTAATCACTCAATGCACCAATCACAATATTACGTTTGTTTTTGATAAAAATTTCCAAACCTAGGATGTAGGATCATTCCAATTGTTCCGATGATGGCAAAGATGACCTTTCAATCCAAAACCTAAGTCGTCACGCTAAGCCGTCGGTCCCGGCTGCCTAAAAACAGTCGTTAAGTCACGTCAGAGACCCTGAACTGATCAGGAGTGACCTGAAAACTCTGACACCAGACCTGAGCCAGCCAGGTTAAACGGAATTATTATTATTATAATACAAAACCTGAAATATGGGTGATATCAATTCATAGAAATATTTATTATAAAAAGAAATAATGAAATTTATGTGTTGCATTGATTCAAGACTTGAAAGTCACTGATAGTCTTATTAAAAATTGCTAAAAATTCGACTTCTTGTGACTGAGCTCGGAACGAAGTGGTTTCAAGTGCAGTGAGTGACTTGCAGTGAGTGACCTTCTTGAGACACTCTGAGTGCTTGGAGAGTGGTGAATCGATTCAAGTAACACTTGACCCTTCCTTAGTTGAGTATTCTCTAACGCACTGCAGCTTGTGCCCTAACTATGCAAAATATTGCAGTTCTGTGCACTTCTCAGGTAGTGTAACGATCCTCGTTACTACTACAGTGAACAAAACAAAATAATCATAATTATTCCCTCTCTGATTTAATTTTATTATTCAATAACAAGCTCTTGTTTTCTTGCCTCGGACAAAGAATAATTTTCAATCTCTTTACTTTGATCTTTTAATAATACAACCCAATATTGTCGTCTATGTTTTTTAGTCGATCAGTTTGTAGAGAAGACTGTCAAGATTTTAATGATGGATTTCTTCTAATAATAATATATTTTTAACTTTAATAAAAAGTCATTGATTTGATAGTAATAGATTTGCAGCAAGATTGAATCATTACAGTTTGAAATCAAACTTGCCATATACCACAAATGAATAATTCTAATGTCCAAATGCAGAAAAGTCCAATCGAATTTCATCGCTGTAAAGTTAAGTCATCTAACGGGAACTATGAAAATATTGAGCAACTATTGGATTAGATTCTCATGTGATTGGCCGTAAAACCCAATTCCCATTGACATGCTAGTTCAAAAAGTATTAACATTGTTCATAAACATAAGAATACAATTTAGTCATAGAAGAGAACGTGGTAACTCAAAGAGAACTTTCTCTCATCCTGCCTACAGAGGAGACCCAAACAAGTTTTCATCACAGTATATCACAACACTGTATCGCTTCTATAGAACACATAATTGTAAGGGACATGTGTCAGGAGCGAGCCCCACACAAGTGTGATAGAACTTATGGAACAAATCATTATTGGATACACCAGCTCCAGCAGCGAAGGAATAAGAGGAACGATGATACAGAATTGAAACTGCAAAAAGATTGCCAATCCAACAGCTAGAAAGTGCGACAAGGTAGCCAAACTGATGGCTGGATGCAGTGTTGCGTGAAGTGGACAACTTGGACAAGCGTGAACTCGGCGTGCTCTACAGAAAGTCTGCACACTTTTACCGATGCAACCGATAAAATTAATTAGAAACGATCACAGGCAGACAAACTGGACAACGGCTATGGAAAGCATCGACGGGGGGAACAAAGAGAAAAGAGTTACGGCCGAATAGGTTTACTCTCGCTAGCGTCTGTCTAATTCCGAATAGTAAAACTCTCGTTATCCCATTCTCTTTTATAACGATGTCTTTAAAGAAAACCGTTCTATTCGCTCCTTATCCGTTTACGATCAAATACAATGGCATCCGTCCTTCTTTCCTTCAATAAAACTGATGTTGCCTCCAGGAATTTAGTGTTATTGCTTTTTGTAGTATTCTATTGCTTGGAAAATCGACTGTGCATAACTAATTCAACTTAGAAAAAAGTAAAATTGTAAGGGACGAGGTAAATGATAATAATAAAATCAAATCAACAGTTTATTTATTAGAAAAATATGTTTCTTTCACTTTACAATCCAACGCATTGAATGATATTAAAAACTATCTGGCGCCATGCTTATTGTCCTTGACTCTGGACCACCGGGGATTCCGCTCTCCCAATGGAGAGCACATTTTCCGCTACATTGAGAAGGCCAAAACACAATAGAAAAACGTTGACATAATATAGTGCAGTCTGTAGATATCTAGAGATTCAACTCAACAGAGGAGGCCTGCCAAATTTGAAATTTTCTTGCTAACGATAAACAAAAAATCCAGGATATTCCTACATCAATTTTCAATATGGGCGCTGCTAGCTTCAAATAGCTCACTCAAGTCTATGTGCGTGATTGATGAGGAGAGAAATGATATTACAATCATTATTATAATAAACTCCTGGTGAAATGACAATGAAACCCATGACATGATATAATGACAATAAATATAAATGACATAATATAAGGTAACCAATGACATAATAGCTAGTGCTGAGATAGATAATTGAAATTGATACGTCAAATACATTAAACTACAATAGAGAATTTCAAATTCAATTCAAACAAAATTGAATAAACTCCTAAATAAATGAAATGGATCTACATTAAATTTTAATAGAGAATATTTTATTAAACAACATCAATTCATTCTCCTTTTCTAGAGTATTTTGGTATAATACACGAGTATCAGTGTTGAGCCATAAATTATTAAGTTAATTTTGAAGCGACCTTAATGGAGTGTTAAAACTCTGGCGTAAGCCAGACTATAAAGTTTTATCATAAGCAAGAAGTGCATCCATTAGTGAAACTTTTCTTGATCACAACTTTCCATTTGAAGCAAAATTTTATGTAAAATTTCAGCTTTATCAGTCAAGTATTCTAGGCGTGATGGATGTTTAGACAGACAGAAACCATCTCATTTTAATAATAGTACATTTTTACATATTACTATTATTTTATTAATAATTATAATTCAATTAATTTTTACTTGTATTTTTCTATTCCCCTTCACCTTACATTTACATATGGAAAATGAAACCATGAAGAAGAAACAAGAATTTTATCTTTCGTCATTCTATGAAATATACATGGACATCAGCAGGGAGGCTTATACAAGAATAAGAAAGATGAAACAACAAACATGGATCTCTTTCGGAAGGGAAAGTACATTAGACAATGTAGGACGACAAACTAAGGGGAAATAATTCTGTCACTGTCACACAAATGTCTAATAGGTGTGTGTGTATGGAACGACAAACAAGTGAAGTGCTTCTTGTTTAAAACACTTCTTTTTTTAAATAGAACAAAACCGATATGGAAGAAGACACATACCATGGCCACTTATCTTTTCATTGTGTTGTAGAAGTGGAAAAATAAATAGAGGAAGAATTGAAGGAGGTGGAGGATGAGAAGGATGAGGGGAAAGAGGAGGAAGAAAATGAAGAAGAGAAGACTTGGAGGAGGGCCGTACAACACGGCTTAGTCAACTTCGTTTTTAGGAAATTGAAAAGCTGTGTTCCACAGATGCTCTAGCTAGAAAGTTCTCGATTACAAGTATAGAGAACTTGTCAACATGATAAGCAGAGAGATTGAACGTTTTCTCTATATTTGTAATCACTGAAAGCAATACGATAACCAATGTTTTCATTACTCATTGATTTTTGTCATGTACGGCAAGTCATAATATAGTACTCACTAGTAATATTTATCGAGTATGTCAATTCAATTACTTTGAAAAATTTCTTATGGACATAATTTCTTTATTTCCTATTTTATAGGGCTATTTTTATCATTATTTAATGGGTTTAATTCTGGCTGAATTTTTACTTACTCCGCCCAAGCAAGAGGCTCGATTAATCTAAAATCAAGAATTTATTGAAGTTCTGAAATGATTTTCATATTATTTATGAATACCATTCAGTGTACTCTATACTTAGTGTGCTGCATTTATCAACAAAGGGAATGGAGTACAGTAGAGCTCCGATTATCCAGACTCATATTATCCAGATCAGATTTGGAAAAATAAATTATATTTTTTACTTTTTCGACTAAAATCAATTTATCCAGATTCTTTAATATTCAAAACGAGTCTCGTCCCTATCAATTAGGATAGTTCTATCAAATCAACTGCTGGCTGCGTAAGTTAGTTCTAAAAGTTACCTATAGCTACTGTTGGCTTTGTATTGAATTACAGGGCTTAATTTCAGCCGAAGCATACTGGAGCACAGCTCATTATGCTTGGCACACCGGACCAGATTAATTTTAAATTATATTATCAAATCTGATACAGTTTATATGATTATTTAAGTTAGGCCTGTTGGCTCAATGATTCATACAGAACTAATGGAGGAAAATTGTTTGCATAAAACAAAATCAGAATCAATAGCAATGTGCTTATTTAAGTAAGGCTTTTAAACATTGATTTAGAGGAGGACCTCTAGACTTGAGGTGTATTTCATATCCCCAAACCTCCCAGTATGCCAGGGCTCAGGTACTTTTTATTTCAGGAATCAAAACCTGATTACAGGGAGTAATATTCAAAGATGGTGATTTCTTAATCCATTCACAAACAGGAAGACATTTAAAATAAATGTCTGCAATATTCCCTTGTTGACGTGACAGAATTTGAAGTACATTTTTATGAATAATTAACAATTTAGTGCAAATTTCTTCTAGAAAACATAATCGAGAATAAAAGTCAATTATTATGAAAATATTGAGAGTGACGTTTTCTTCCGAAGTTATGATGTCATCAGTGTAGGATAAAATTGAATGAGTGGAAAGAGCGTTGAATTCGAATTCAATTTCTTTTTGTCGCAGCTTGAATCTTCTGATTTTCCAAATAGCATTTTCAGATTACCTCCCTGTAAATCGGATTAACTCCCTACTTTGAAAATTTCATTGCAGCAAAAACTATTACATTCCATTTGAATTCACTTGATAATCGAAATATTCAATTTGCTAGTATTTTTTTTATCACCTAATACGATAAAAAGGGAGGATAGTTTTTATTTAAATGATGAATTTGAAGAACTCATCTTGAATTTGATTTTCTATTCAGAAATATTTAATGTTCAAATATGGCAGGTAGTATAGCTCTGTTATTATTAATGCATCCTATTTATTATTAAGCTTCCACTATAGTATAAATATTAAGTGATTTTCATATCTTGTAGACTAACTACGTAGATTAAAGACACGCTCAAAGCTTACATGTAACAAACAAGCATATTACAAATAAGGTTTGTTTTGTGTGTACAACAGCTGATGTTCAATACCTGATTTAACAAATTTCATTTAATTTGTGAGAATTATGATGAGAAAAACAAAAAGGCACGAATCCTTTCTAGTTATTTAGTAGTATAATCCTTATCTAGTTTAATTTTCTAGTTATAATTGGTAACTAGATTGTAGAAAATGTTGGACACGTAACAAATTTTCTAATCTTTGAAATATTTCAAGTTGAGACAAGTTTGAAATTGAATAGTTAAACAATTGGACGGCAAAATAGATTAGATTAGATCTGAAAGGATAATTTATCATTTACTGCATTATTTACCACACTGTGCTACTATGCGTACTGAAATATGGTATTACAGTATATTATATACAGAGTGTAAAAAAGTGTCCCACACACCTCTCATAGAAGTTTGAAATGTCTTTCTCATTAAAACAAAGAGAAACGTCCCCACAAAATGTTCTGGCTTTGTCACCGAGATAAAGATGGTGGAAAACTGCAAATTTAAAGTTGAAATTGCTGTTGGCTTATCAAGGTATCAAAATTGATATCAGTTGATCGAGTTTTATCGAATAATCAAGTAAATTTTCCAGCAAAGAAAGCCTTTTATCCTGCATAATTTTATTTTGATCGGCACCTTTCAACTTGGAAAATCACATTTCCAGCATACTTTGTCAAATATCTCAATAACCACTGCAGTTACAAAAATCTACTGTTTCCATTAGATCTATCAGCAAATGTTGCATATAGAATAGGCATTAAAATTTTATAAAAATTTTAATATTAGTTAAATGCGAATCCGTTTACAGCACCGTTTTCTGATTATGCAGCTCATTCCTTCCACGACCAAACATTTGAGATCCTACATTACCACCAGAATATAATATAGTATTTTATTACTAGAGTTTGTTCACTGAATACGGTGATGTGAGTGAGACAATTCCGATGAAGATGTTAATGAGACGAATGTATAAAATAATAGGAGTGAGCGGAAGAGTGCGACCGTATTCTAACGGATGGAAGAGAGGTATGCGGTTATCCGTACTGTAACCGGTCGGCCCGTGATAACTGTATGCCATACCCCATGCTCCCAAATCTGGGTCACACACTAACTAGTGTTGAACGTTATATCAACCAACTAGTTTTTTCAACGGTTTGTTGGTGGATATCAACCATTGATCTTCTCTTTTTCATGCCTTGTAACGCGGTTGAGAGGGCATTACTTTCCAAACTTCACCACGTCATGAATAGACGTGATATCGAATATAATGCATTTTGTCTGTTTTTGATACGATATTATTTAATGGTAGATGAATAATTTGATTCGATCTTTTTTAGCCAAACCTGGAAAGAGTTTTAGAAAAAGGTACAGATTTCGACGAATAATTTGTTTTTCGATAAGAAAAGAGAAAAGAGCAAGCTCTCATTGCTACATTGCTCTTTACAATAATGATGAAATTGATTGATTTTATTCTCTTCTTTGACAGGTATTGGAAGACGAACAATGCAATAGTTCATATGACAGAAAAATAATAATAAAATAAGCGTAATCGTGCTACTGATGCAATCATTAAATTAAAATACATTGTATTGAAAAATGGTAAGTGGTATCTCTAATTAAAAAATCACATGCAATAAAAGCAATACGATAAAAAAAATCTCTGAAAAGAATCTGAAAAATTCGAGAAAAATATCCAGTTACTTCAGTCATGCATAATCACTAATTACAAATGGAACGGTATGTTTACTGCAATGATCACATAGAAACAAATTTGTTACTATGTGGTCATTGCAGTCATTGCTTGCACCTGCAATATCGTTTATTAAGGCTGTGCATCAGCATATTTTGACGCATATGTAACATCAGCATAATGTGACAACGCGAGAATACATGACAGAGATAGAGACCCAATCCATTTACGTCAACTATTCGATACGTTCATCAACTATAGTTGAAGCTTGTTGAAAAACGAACGAAAAACGTTTCGTTGATGTTTTGTCAACTACCCATCACAACACAAACACAAGCACACCAATAATTGACAGCGGCACCAGCAGACAGTATCATCATTCACTGACTGAACCAGCAATCGCGCTAATTATTCATGCACTCTGCCAACCGGCAAGCTAGCTAATAAATCTAATCATAACCATTACGCGCAATCCAACGAACCGTTTATGAGCAGTTAAACGCTCAACGCCAAATACAACATTTTTAAATCTTTATTACATTCTGGCAGCATTTCCAGGCAATTTGTAATGGATTTGGAATAACTGATATCAATGAAAAGAATATTAGTATTAGGTGTGAGGAATGAGTAATAGTAATTATGAAATTACCAAATTCATAATTATTACACAAGAGACTGTCTAGTGCTAACATACTAAAAGGAGACAGAAAAAATATCTTGGAATTGGGAAAGAGGAGAAATAAACTTTTAGGAATTGGATATCAAAGGATATAAGGTTAAATTCAAATTTTCAATTCCTGTATCACAACTTCAAATACATCGGAATTTGTCACAACTAGGATTAATACAATCAATGTCGCAGATTAGGCTGGAATTACACAATAATTATTTAAATTTTATAAACAGTCTAATATCAATATAAAGCTACATAATATAATATAATATTGGAGGCACAGTACACATCTATTCAAAGTTATCCATGCTCCACCTTTCACTTAAGAATTCATCCACAGTATAGAAAGCTCTTTTAAGCTCTAAATTTTCATAAAACAGGTCACTAATATTAATACAATATTGTACTGTAAAATTACATGAATGTATCACAGTGCTGTAATATATAGTACAATATTGACTCGTGATATTGACTTAATGCATAGGTATATTCACTTTTCACAGAATGTTCACTAGAATGTTCGAATGTGTTGTGGATAGTAGGAGCTATTATAAGTAACTGAGGGTGAGCATTGTCACCGCAGTGAGCACAATAGTATAGCAGGATCCAATTAACTTGTCAGAAATCACCTATTCCAGTAATAATTAAACAGTGATTTCGACACAATAATCAAAAGGCTTGGAAGTCTTGAAGACCTTTAAAGTCTTTAAAAGGCCTTTTTAAAGAAGACCTTTCAAAGAATAACTTTTTAAAATACCTTTTCAATAATCTGCGAGATTCAACATTTGTAGGTTAAGTTCAAGTTGAATGGATCCTGCTATAAGCAGTCATATTTTGATCACATATCACCAAAATCACTTTAGTTTCTAGTCAGGAATTGAACGAGCTGTTCATGTTCATGCTTAATCATCTACGCTTTCTCGCCGATCTCGAAAAATGAAAGCAACCAATCTGAGATTTCAATTGAAGTGCGCTACTCGCTCGCTAATCGATCATCAGCTGATTAGGGAATCGATACAGTCGTGAATAATGCTTTTGTTGATAGGTGCACTCTCCTTGTTCCCAATCATAACTCACAACTACTGCATCTGTATGTGACAGTTTTCAGTCTTCTTCATCTTCTTCTGTTGCTCTTATTCTTGCTCCACTTTGTCCTTCTTGCACATCGCTCTCTTCCTCCACATTAACTCATCATTCTCTTCATGTACTTCCCTTATCTTCTTCCTCATCATCATCCTATTTCCAATCTCCTTTCTCCCTTTCCTCCAGCTCCTCTTTTTCCGTCTGCTTCTCCTCCTCTTCTTTCTCCTTATCCTTAGGTTGAAATAAAGGCAGTCTATTCTATTCTACACTATTCTACTCTATTCTGTGCTATTCTCTTCTATTCTATTCTGTCATTCTATTCTGTTCTATTCTATTCTATTCTGTTCTATTCTATTCTGTTCTATTCTATTCTATTCTGTTCTATTCTATTCTGTTCTATTCTGTTCTATTCTATTCTGTTCTGTTCTATTCTATTCTGTTCTATTCTATTCTATTCTATTCTATTCTATTCTGTTCTATTCTATTCTGTTCTATTCTGTTCTGTTCTATTCTATTCTATTCTATTCTGTTCTATTCTATTCTATTCTATTCTGTTCTGTTCTATTCTATTCTATTCTATTCTATTCTATTCTATTCTATCGTGTTCTATTCTATCTCTTCTTTTTAATCTGCATCCTCCTTCTTCATATTTTTCTTGTTCTCCTCCTTCTACTCCCTCACAGTCCTCCTCCTTCTCCTTCTTCCCACCTACTTCTACAACTGAACAGTAGATAGATAGAAGGACGGATGGATGAATAGAAGGATTTAGCCGATTGACAAGGAGGGTCATGGATCGAGCATTGTCATGCTTTGGTTTGCAATACCGATGCATTCTAATGATGTACTCAACTCAACATATCTCTTGCTTGATCAATTTTGATTGACATATCGATCGATGGCGATAGTCGACTAGACGTTTGCCTTTCGCCTTGTTGAATAATTGACGGCTGAAATGAGCCATCGTACCTTACTGCCAGTAATGGCACTCAACTAGGAGATTGGTCTATCTCCCATGTACAAGAAACCTATTTTGAATTGATGTGATGCCCTCAGCCCTCCTTGTCAATCGGCTAAACATCCTTCTATATCTATATCCTTCTATTCATCCATCCGTCCTTCTATCTATCTACTGTTCAGTTGAGCAATCGAGTGGGATGTTGAATTGTTGATGCTTCTTTGATCATTTCAAGATTGTAACATGTCATTGCCAGAGTAAGATTTCTGGACTATCCCAACTAATTTCATACTGCATGCAGTAATATTGGAACTCAACATAGATTGATTACTTGAGGTTCAAAGCTCAAGTGAGTTTAAGCTCTGGCTCTAAGTGGGTCAGGCCAGTGAAAAATCACATTCAATCATAAAATCGAAAACTCTTGAGCTCTCAAAGTGGAATGAGATAATGGACTCGCTATTTCCATGGAAACTGGACATTATTGACAAAGGTGAGATAGGATCGGTAGCTGTAGCTAGTTTATAAATGTGACTCTTTCTGTTTTGCAAGTTGTAGAAAAATTGAATTGTTCTGAATTTTCACTTTCTCTCTTCCAATCGTTTAAATAATCCAAACTTCTAATTCTTTGAAGACCTGATACATACTTAAGGAATTTTATATATTCAATCACACATTCGTTGAAGGAACTCTCGATTACTGAGAAAATAATTTTTTCTTGAAACGGGTTTTCATTCCTAATTTGAAGATTCTCATTTCAAGTAATCTCGTGATTAGCAAGCATGCATTTTTTTGTATTTTAATAACAATATACATATAAAGTATAAACCAAGTTTTCACACAAAAATTTTATCAGATTTCTTCGCTTGAAAAAAGGTTTCTGAACTCGAATTTGAATACTTCAGTTTCGGATTATTGCTAAATTGAAAAGCATTTCACAAGAAATATTTTATTTCAATGATAGTAATAATTGCGTCGATAATTCCCAACCAAAGTTTATGAGAATATGGAGAGTTGAGATGAATTCCGTACAAATTCCAATACCAGCCGGGAAAATTGAGATAGTTATTGAACAAAAGTTTTGAGCATTGACGTAATGAAAGTATGTGGTAGGAGTAATGTAGTGGCGAAGCGTGGTATACTTATTATCCTACAGGAAATATACCCGGCAATGACCAAATAAGTATACCACGCTTCGCCACGGAAGTAATGAGAGAGATCCATGACACTGAAAGATCACTCACATCAAGTTCATTGTCACTGCTGGTTCCCTGCCTTCGACTTGGCAATTCGTAACGCTCTGTTGACCTAGGTCTCTATCATGCAAACAGAAAGCATAATACCCTAAATCATAGTTAATTGTAACAACCTGAATAATAGTTATTAATTGCAGGATCTGAGCCACAATGAACTGATAAACCCACACTCATAGTTGAGCATTCTATTTTAATAATCAAGATATATAGTAAAAGTGTTGATCAAATCCAATCATAGAAATATTTATTGTGAACTACTACAAGTATAGCTGGCTCATTTCGCTAAGGCAATTACCTCGTAACTCCCATTCACACTGTTCAAATTTTATTAGAATTCATAAAATATGGTGCAGCTACGTCTATACTGTATTGCATGATGAATGAATTCCTAAGCACTTTGAACTTTGTGAAAAGCTATAATGAGCTGTAATGACAATAATTTATTTCCAAACCGGGTGCCTTGGGAAAATGAACCAGCTATACTTGATTACTGAAATAATTTCAACAGTTTTGAACAAATGGGATCGTAGTAATTAATGTGATTAAACAAATTAGAAGTGAATATCAAATCATCTGACAAGTGAGATTTAAAAAAAAAGAAGTGAAACATCACAAACCCAAAGAAATGTCAGAAATGTACAAGCGGGCAAATGATCTGTAATACAGACTTTTTCACATAAAAATTAACTGTTTTCGATGGCATTTCCTTCCTTCGAAAGAGTTGTTTGAAACCAGTGTCGAAGTGTTTTTGTCTGAGGCTAGTTAGCACATGTGCTGCTAGACAATTTCTTCAAACCAGTTCAGACCACATTATAGCCGTTACTCGCCCACTTTTCGACAAGAAATATTTATCGACTCATTCATTCAATATTTCATGAAATTGAACTCCTTTTCTTGTAACATCTATTAACTATTATTAAAATCTCAAGTAGAGGCTTCAGACCAACTTCACCTTCAATTTATACTCGAGATTATTAAATTATTTTCATCCTCCATTGAGTTCACATTTGATAGAGATTATCAACTGAATAATTCCTCCCATAAATTGGAAGGAATTCATGATTGCTTTCGATGGATTTGGAAAATACAAAAGTTACAGTTCTAAAGTTCAAATTGTAACACAATATTTACATGTAACCTAAATTTAGTCCATTCAATTCTGCCTTTAATCTGCAGTCAGTTTGCATTCTGAACATATCGATTGAGTGATTCAATATCCAAATGGGATTGATCACATTGTTATCGATCATGAATTTCCAAAAGAATAAAATGTTACAATGGAGTCCATAGTATTGTAGTGTAGACTTGAGGCCTAGGGTTAACTATTTTCAATTCCATTCTAGCTCATTTTGTTTTTGCTTTTATCCCCCAGTAAGTTAAAACTAAGAAAGAAATTGACTGAGATGTGAAATATTTTCATGAAACTGGTACAATGTCTGATACAAGAAATGTGCAGATTTTAGTTTCATTCATTCTAACTATTAATATGAATATTTTTGTTCCATTTAAATTAATAGAAAACTTTCAAAATTGAATGTAAAACAACAAATAACAATGACACAATCTCTCCCACTTAGTCATTTAGTAGTAGAAGTTTGTGGTGTATCTTATCGAATTCTCCTCCTAACACAGAAATTCTTATTATTGCATTTCATTCGTATATTGGTCAGACACTAATCAATCTATTCCCCTCCTTTTAATTCAGTTTCTTCAGCAATGCATCAGCTGCACCTCTCGTTTTTGTGGTTTTCCTGTCTCCACTGAAGCAGCACCATCTCCATTTCAGATTCTCAAAGATCGTTTTTCTTCCCAACAACATTTGCTTTCACCAGCTTTAATTGTCTTTTCTGACTGGAAGGTTGAGATCCTACTCTTTCTTTTCTTCTTCTTCTTCTTCTTCTTCTTCTTCTTCTTCTTCTTCTTCTTCTTCTTCTTCTTCCTCCTACTTCTAGTGCTACTCCACCTCTTCCTTTTTCGTCCTCTTCTTCTTTTCCTTCAATCAATAAGAAATCAATCAATCTTCTACCTTCCGTCTTCTTCAAACTGTTATTAGAATTTCAATGAATAGTAACTTCCGTTATGATTTACAAAGATTACTTCACAAAAAATACAGAGTTCCGCAATAATAACAGCCGATAAGCCGATTACTAATGAAAAGAATCAAATATTGTATTTCATTTCTAATAAATTATTCATTAACTAGGATCTAGACCGAATTCAAGTTCTTGCTTGCAGAGGATTACAATTGAAATAGGTTTAGATGAATATTTATTTTTAAACATCTTATTAAGTTTTTTTCGATCTTGGAGCCTTTGGATTATCAGTCAGGCGCTTATCGCCCTCGGCTACGGACCACTCCAATTTGGATATTTGCATCATTTGCTACTGGCATTACTGGTAGGTTTGACATAATATATGACAACATTTGAAAATGTCAAGCAATCAGAGGAGAGTAGATGGAGTCAAGACTCAATTTCAAAGTCACTTGTGATTTGTTCTTTGCTTTCTTCCCGAAATTCGATTTCCTTACCAGATTGAATAGACTATAGACACAAGTGATTTGACATTTTTCTTTTGAGGATGATGTGCTCTAGGCTTGTGTGTGGGTTATGACCAGGGTGATGAATTTTACTAGTACTTTCCAGGCGACCGGGACCAATGACTTGAATTGTCTTTCGAAACACGAAAAATTTCATATTTTCAATATAAATGTATCATGAGAAGTTGATTACAAGCCGGTGTTTGCAATTGAATAATGAGTCTTCTATTACTGTACATCCAATACACTCTATAACCTATAATGATGTGATTTTTTTTATGAGGATAATTTCAATAGCAGAGAAATTGGGGTAGGTCATTTTTACCGTCCACTGTAATTAAGTTCAACATGAGAGATGACAGCCCTCAATTAGCATTGTGATACCATGGAAGAGTAAAATGACTTCTTATCACTCATCATTCATCAAAGTAATTGGTGGCAATTAGGTTAGACTCTTCTCATGACACTTGCCCCCATAATATTTCGAGAAGATATCTTTGATCGAAGTGTGTCATGACATAGAAATCATGGGTGAGAACACGAGCAAGCTGACTTCCGCGCAATTAGGCAACCCACCTTACAATCTCTGGCCCATAAACTGATACTAAATCTATAATCTAGGCCTAGGCCTTCAACACTATTTCCTACACGAGTCTAATCAACGCGACATAATTGATTACCAACTTGATTAATTTACTAGGTTTCTTAATTATCGGCAAAGCTATTTTCAGCTGGGAAACCTTTAGCATAATATTAATACATATGTAAAATCCTCCACTTTCAAGACCATAAATGGTTGGTCTATTTAGACCATTAACACTTATCTTAATTGCCTCTTCTTTATATAAAATAGTCGAATATGTTATTTTGTTCTTACAAATAGTCTGACTGTTCTTGAATAGAATAGCTTTTGAATACTATGATTACTAAAATAGAGTTAGTTCTCCACATTCTGTGATAAATTAATTGAATAAATTTGTAAGGCTGGCAAACGTTAGTAGCGTGTCATTGTTGCCTTTGCATTGTGCCCGAATAGTTTAGTTTTGTAGTTCACTTCGCTATAATACAGAGTAGATAGCGCATATAGTATACTTTAGAATTATAATATTAGAGTTAGGCTAATACTTGAGAAGTATATAATTGATATAGTATGCAGTGTACTGATTATTGAATGAATAGAGGAATAGAGCACATTTGGTGAAAGTTGATCAAGTCCTGTACTATCATACATATTATAGCGTCATGCATGATAGCGTCAATTCAATGCTGTAGGTCCTACAGCATTCAATTGACGCTATATGTATGATAGTACAGGACTTGATCAACTCTCACCAAATGTGCTCTATTCCTCTATTCATTCAGTAGGAGCAGTCTAGAATTATAGGGATGCAAAAGTGCATAATAGCCTATAAAAGACTATTTTTTCATGGTATGCTAAGTAAGGTGTGCTAGAAAGTGTTTGGGAAGAAACCAATATAGGCGTATTATGCTGATACAGTACCAGTAACTGCTTCCAGTCATCTGAATGATCTCACCCACAGCCCAGAGGCGAGAGCATGTCTGTTGTCCTCCCCCTCAGTAGGTCAGTTCTCCAATAAGAAGATCCTTGAAGCGGTGAAAGTTTGATTAGCATCAAACAAGTCTATCTATCCAGGACGTGCCGTACAAAAATAATATTGTCAGAATGACATCATGAGAAGCGGTAATGTAGAACAGTGAGTCTACGACGTCCAGAATGAGGCTATTACTTGTGCACTGCAGATGCCTAAATGAAAGTTCTTTCTGTCAACAGTCCTTTATCTGGTTTACTCTACATTTCTCCTTCTGATATCATCTCCACACTTCTATACTGCATATTAGCATCAGTCATCATAATTATTTATTCGCTCTACATGGCACTAAAAATTCGCTCTAAAGTGTCTTTCACCTCATGAACATGAATAAAACTGTGTCATAACGATACAAAAAGGTGGAATTTATGCTTCTGAAACTCTCGAGTCTCAATTATATTCAGCATTGAACTCCAATGCTAGGAAGCACCAGTCGGGATTATCTTCAATTTTTATCTTCAGCTGAGCTTACCGCGTATAGGGTTGATCCTGAATTAGCCTAGAGTTGATTCCGTTGGTACAACCCAAGTACGGCTGAAACGGTGTCACAAAATGTAAAAGACAAAATAGTAATAAAGAGGATAGGGTTTAATTATTTCAATTAATCCAGTAATTTTTTGAAGTGACTGGCAACAAAAACTCAATTTTCTTCAAATTTAAGATAAATTAATACATTGGACCGAGAGCCGTATATGTTATTCGTTTCAAGTAGTAACTAAGGTTGTATTCATCAATTTCAGATTATAATAAAACAAAATAGATTTTGGTGATACTAAGAAGTGTAGTATTAAAAATGGTTGATTATATGAGAATGATACATATATTGTGTTAATTAGGATTTCAAAATGATGAACGGTGAATGAATGCAAATAGAGCCATCCGCAGTGAGGAATCGGAATGATGGCGCAAGTTACCATCATCTTGAAATTGGGGGGAGAATTCAAGTTTCGGGAGCAAACGGTAAATTCCATCGGTTGACATGAAGTAATTATGAATAGAATCAGTAAGGAAAACAGCATGATATTCATAAGTAGAGTCAGTGAAGGGAAACAGCATGATATTCATAAGTAGAATCAGTAACGGAAAACAGCATGATATTCATAAGTAAAGGCAAACAGTTGAATTTATTGTTAATACTGAAATGATCGGCTCGAAAACATGAAATACCGATTTGAAAGTTTTACTTTCGCCTGTATTTATAAGCCTATTGAAGAGAGGCCCAGTTTCATATGATATTTTCAAGAGATGTAGCTTGACACTCACATAACAATAATTCAAAGATTACAGGGTCATTATGAGTCCAAAACGCGAGTTTCTCGTAGAATAATAAAGTTTTGTGAAAACTGTCAACGCTGAGCAAGCAAACAAGCAAGGCAGCTGAGTAAACAAGTTAATAAGTTTGTTTTAAGGTTTTGCACCTCTAGATATCCCTTAATGCTTGAAAAGCTCAGTAAATCAGTGTTAGCAAACCGTATATCTGGTGGGACTTTTCTATAACACAAGATTCGGTTCAAAACAACCACCACATGATTTTCCCCCCACTTTATGACATGAAGAAGTCAGCTAGCTCCAAGCTCACTGATATTCATTCAATTTATGATGGTTTCGAATAAAAATCACGTATCAGTTCAAAAACCTTTCACTACGCATTTTACGATATAGATCTGGAGAAATCATAAATTTTTTCGTTTTCAAAATTACATTGTACAAGCTATTGTTACAGGAATTCCAGTGTCAAAAACGGGTGCGTGACAACACATTGTTTTGTCCTTGACAATAAAATCGCATGATATCGAATCAGCAGACATCAACTGCAGAAAATGCATTTATAGTTATTCAAAGATAAATATCAGAGATTACAAAGAAGTAGCCAAAACATTTGACAAAGTAGTAGAGCATCAGCTATACGCAAATAATCTTGTTTTGATTGTGGAGAGAGTGAGACAGTAGTACCGTTCATTAGAAGCAGTAGAAAAAGAGACAGAATAAATTAATAATAATATGTAAGTCACCTACTAATAGGTGACAGTGAAGCCCTATATGAAGATTCGTGTCTCTTGTACCAATGCGGTATTTTATCCAATCAATTTAACTACAATATTAATGAGTTTGAGGGCATAGGACTGATATAAAGATCGTGCCTGCTTTAAATTTACGCATCTTAGATTGGGTTTGATTAATTCTTCTATATCAGCTGTTTTTATACCAGATTCGATCATTTCATCCATAAAATTTCGTTTTTCTGTACAAAATTATAATATATCCTGTGAAAACTGTAAGCTCATAGAAATTGATTTAATTGTATGTTAATTGCGGCAACTCTAGTTGGTTGGCCATGCTGCTGGGATTAGATAATTACAGCTTGTATCACTACAGGTAGGTCCTGCTTTTATTAGTAGTCCACATGATTATGATGTGAATTACTCTTCCTCATTATAGGATGTTATTCGATGACCTAAAATCTCCTTTTCATGTCTTTCAGATGGTTGTCGCAGTAGTGATATCCTGTGCAATTCGTTTTTTCAAACTATTATATTTCCTTTCTCCAATCATAATTCAATCTCAATCAAAATCATTGAAGCTGTTTTTGAGATCCGTTGGACGCACGAAATGCGGAAACAACGCTCGCTATTATTTATAATAAGATAGAAACTGCATTTCTGGACTTCACAAATCTTGATTAAAAATCGTTCCTATGATACTACTCTTGAGTTTGGGTACAACTAGGAACCAGCGGATCACAAGCAGTAATATTTAT
Organism: Laodelphax striatellus; assembly: GCA_017141395.1. Classification (NCBI taxonomy): domain Eukaryota; kingdom Metazoa; phylum Arthropoda; class Insecta; order Hemiptera; family Delphacidae; genus Laodelphax; species Laodelphax striatellus. The sequence continues at coordinate 25,938,971 of CM029544.1, forward strand.
TGCAAAACAGTGATAGAGAGTGCGCTGGAGGGTGAGGGAATGTCAAGGGCATTGTCCTATCACAGTGTGAGCTAATCAGCTGTTGAAACCGAATCAAATGTTTAAAACGCGCCAAATATTCAAATACATTTTGAAATATTGCAATATTCAATGTATTCTGTCCTGCATGTTTCTCTTCAATATGAATTCTCTTCCGATAAAACATTTTAGACTCTTCATCATTTTTCTAAATAATTGAAGCTCTAAAGTATATCACTGTTGTATACTTCTCCCACAAGAAAAAGCTTTTCATTTGCTTTTGTCTTATGGACTAATTGTTTTGATATGAATTAAGTTACATTATATAAACGTACTGTATTCATTGTTAAGGAGGGTTTAGGTACCTATAAATGTTGTGTATAAACTGTTAAGTGTAAAGAGTGAAGTGTAGAGAGAGACATCTGCGCCCTAACTCTGCTCTCCTAGGATCCAAATAAAAATATTGTATATATTATTTATCTATTATATTGAATTGTGTATTGTGTAAACTGATAATGGGAGAGCTGTGAGCTTCACAACTAGTAAATAGATATATTGATAGAAATGTTTTGCCATTGAACCCTACATTCACCAGAAACGTGAAGTGCAGAATACACATAAAATGAACAGTATGCGTACAAAGCTTATCCAAGAAGTTAAAGGTAATGACGCACAGAGTTTCAAAAAGAGACCTCTTGAATAGAGGCGGGAATATTTGACATTGATTCTTGAATCTTATTGTTGGACTTTTGTTCCAATAACTTGGTGGGATTTCTGAACTTCTGTCAATCTTGTGTGCTCAGTTTCAAGTTGTTGTCTCTAATGAACTCAAACTATACTGAATCAGCAGAGAAAATGTCATTTCAGAGAAAAAAAATTCAAGAAACCTCAACCATAAAACAGCTTACATTGACGGAGATGTTTAAAATTAAATGATTTCTATTTCTAAACTTGTACATAAGTACATTTTATTTATATTTAAAACATTTGAAATATCATGTATCTTTCATTTAATTCAATAAAAAATAACATAGATATCAAGAACAGGGAGCTTTTTTCTCTCCAAATGGCATTTATTTAAATAAACCAAAGATATTATGGAGGAATAGATTATCCGAATAGGTCGGTCTCCGAATAATGGATAATAAGGAGTTCTAAGACAGAATATAAAGCTATAGATATAGAGATAGTAAAATAATAATCTATAAATCATTATAATTTATAATAATAATATGTACCAAAAATTGGTTTGAGTTAATGAAGTACCAACCGGTCAGCAGCAGTAGAGTTGTGTAGTGTTGTTATCCCTGACGTGAGTACGCGCACGTTTATTGTTAGAATAGGAAAAGCACAGAGCACTGACAGGACAAGTCGCGGGTGGGGGGCGGGGCAGAGCTGGTCGTCTGCAGTGGCCAAAGGCGGTGGAATTTTATCGCACGGCAGACGACGAGAAGCCCCCAGGTAAAAATGACAAACAACAATAGTTGCGATGAGCTGAGCTGAGCCAAGCTAAGCTGATCTGAGCTACTGAAGCCGGCAACTGTGAAAGACTGACTGACTGACTGAGGACTGCTGGCACTGCAACTGGCCTACTGACTCACAGAGCCACAACGCACAACATAACGGGACACCAACAGCCGATTTCACTCAGCTACCATCATCATCATCATCACCACAAGAATCGGCCCGACCCAGACCATGGTCCTGTAGTGGTGGTGCCCTACCCTGACACCTCCCCCCCCCCCCTCGCTGCAACACTACACTACACCTGCTCATCATGCAGACTTTATCAACTAGTGGAATAGTGGACAGAGAACACCAGGGCATCATTGAATCTGGTAAATGAACAACAAGCCCGAACACTACACTACACCTGCTCATCATGCAGACTTTATCAACTAGTGGAATAGTGGACAGAGAACACCAGGGCATCATTGAATCTGGTAAAAGAACAACAAGCCGGAGGAGACATTACCATGAGACTACAACAGATTTTGACTAAGGACAGCCACAAGAGTGGAGTGTCCGTAGCCGAGGGCGATAAGCGCCTGTCTGATAATCCAAAGGTTCCAAGATCGAATACAGTTGTCGGAACGGATTTTGACAGAAACGGCCACTCCCGTCTTTCGGAGAAGACGAAAAGCCGTCGGTCCCGACTGCCTAAAAACAGTCGGCATCTCTCAACATCACCCTCCCATTACCCACGCACAAGACTCAGAGCTCATGTGGGCATCACCCTCACAGGAAAAATATTGAAAATTCAGTTGTATTTTGGGTGTTACAAAAGCAGGTGACAGAACAACAAGTTACACATATATGATTCATGAATACAAAAATTCCAACTTCAAACTCATCACACAACCTTGTCAAAAACTAAGAAATCCAACAGGTTATTGGAACAAAAGTTTATAATAGATTGCCAGAATAAATCACAAATTTTCTCTGTTCAAGAGGTCTGTTTTTGAAGCCCTGTGTGTCAGTCCTTTCTACTCTCTGGAGGAGTCCTACGCGGAAGACGACCGTGGACCGCCCAAGGAATGTATCTGAGAAATACTTCCGCGGTGATTTGTCCGCGGCTTAATACCTACAAGCGTAACTCGTATTCGTTTCTTCAGTGTGGCTATACTGACTAGCCACCCTTGTGGTCCTTTGCTCACATATTTTTATTTTCATCGAAAAATAATGAGATGAGTCTTGAGTCATTCTTTATACAACAGTACAATGGATTTTGAGGAGAATGGGGGATCGAAGCAATTACCGACCGGAGAGCAGAAGTTGTGTCGCTGCTAAAAACTAGATTATTTAGATTTTTTTCGAGGGTGATAAGAGATGACGACTGTTTTTAGGCAGTCGGGACCGACTGAAGTCGAATAGAAGTAGGTACTATAGTCATATGGGAATCATATTATAATAATGTCATGTATTCTCAAATAATTTTAAGAAAACTCAAACCTGAACTCTTCCACACAAAATACAGTACTTGGAAGTATTGATAGGAGAATGTAAAATGATGGGATGTGAGTTGGAATAAACTATAAAATAAAAAATAAAAAAAATGGGAAACGTTTTTGAAGGCCTCAACATAATATTCAACAAATTATACCACGCTGAAAGGTATAAATACCACGCTGAACCAACGCCTTGAGACAGATGAGCGTCTACCTGTAATCTTCTGATTTACCACACATTCACGTCTCTCATTCATTCTAAACTCTCATTATTAGCTTCAAGCTTATCCTTTCCATCCTTGACCACGATTAAATATATTTTCGGATAAAAATGTTCTCTCACATATTGCTTTTTAGATAGAATATTGTTGATGGCCTCTTTCTTTTTAATTTTGATCCTCAACTCGTTTCAAATTCCTTGCTGTCTTTTAATTTGAAGGCTGAGGTCGCGGTTTACTTTGAATGCGAGTTGAAAGTTAGGGACATAAACTTACACTGTTACAATGCAACCACAATATTCGTGGATACCTTTCACTTGCACCTCGACCCAATGCAAAAGCTGCTTTATTCCAGCACTGCATAGAAATCTTTGGAATAGATTGTATATTTCTAGTCATATTCTAATTTGTCAAATGACTTCCTTCATAGGAATAATAATTTCATGTAATATACGGTTTGAGGATTGCATTCAACTGACATAAATATCCGATGTGATTATTAATTTATTCTGCATATTTATTCCGTATTTTTAGTTTGAGAGAAAGGTTCTCTTGCAGTGAGAAGGTGATTGACACATGACTGGGACACTGTCCTGGCCAATAGAAGGTCAGCCGCCTTACCGTCTCCAGCTTTGTTCTTATTCACCTTATTCTTTCTCACCTTACCATAATTTTCGCGTTCATTCTTCCGACGTTGCGTAATTGTTACTGACATTCTCGATTCACCAGTTGATTAAATACTGAATACAAAATTGATTATTTGTAAATCACAGTGTTTCCAATGAGATAAGTTGGTTTATCAGTCAGTACCACAGTTAGTTCTCTATTGAGTTTGAACACTTGTGGAATTGAGATTGAATGAATAAGTACACTAAATTCATTGATAGTTGTCAATGCTCCTGTATGCATGCACTGTTTCGGAACTGCACCATCTCAATACTTAAAACATAATAAGTTTTGAATCGGGAGAATGAATATGACAAACTGTATCTAGGCCTAATCCTACAATTAAGTTAAGAATAAGAGTATACAGATTGTTTTTTGATTTGCCAAAGTTTGGCCAGTCATGTCCATTCCACCACTAAACAGTTGAGCTGAATTCTTCTGTTTTTCTGAACTCAATGCAATATATTCTTCCTTGGATATAGCATACCTACAAATTAGCTTACTTTTACCAAAGTCAATATATTTTATACGGTATTCTCTTTGATAGTGATTTCTATGAGTGTTGTATCAAATTCAATACATTCACTTATTTACAAATAAATTCATTCTTTAGATTTTTTACACTGAAATTTAATAATATCACTGGAAGCTGCTGGCTATGTGGTTGAGCCGGTATCTAATCACAGATTACGTGAGAGCAGAGTTTAGAGAAAAAGAAGGCAAGTTTTTACTTTTATTCTCTCTGGATGAGAGACGTGCGCCCGCTACTCCCGTTGGAGGGGTGACCGCTTGAGGCGGCTCTGCCTCAAATATGTAAATATATGAGCTTTGGAATCGCTTTCCGTTGGTTAACGTTTATTTTGTTAAAATAGCGGTCGAAACAGTTAACTATGAAAAATTGTTTTTGCCTTCTTAATCGCATACCAACCGCAAAATTCCTACTCAGTAATAGCTTGTTAAGATGTTTCAAATCTTAATATTAAGGTATTATTTTTTATCCGATTGTTTGACTTTCTCTAATGATCATAAAATATGGTGAAAACAAAGCGTGAAATGATAAGTGGTATTCTTCTATGATTGATCATAATAAACAGACATTTTCATAAAATGCGTTTCTCTCATTGGAGGAGATGGGTTGGATTGTGCTAGCTTGCTTTCTTGTAATAAAAATAGCATCTTCTTTAGAAAGAAACAAATCTCCTTCTTTCTTCTTAGACTGGTCAGTACCAAAAGTAACTTGCTCGATTCAAAGAGTGTTTTCCATGTTGGTTTTTTCCTATTCTGGTTGTTGATTTGCAGACGAGCAAACACAATTACATTCTTATTCCGTTAACTTTCCCCAGCAAATGTGGAATTGCTGTCTCATTTGCATCCAATTTTGCAGTGACAACTTGCAATATGCCTTTCAAGGACACTTGCTGCTCTTATTATTTGGTCTACTGCTGCTTTCTTATTTCATCCTCCCTATTCTTCTTTCTCCATTCTTCACTTTCTCCAAGTTTTCACCGTTTAATGCAATTATATAGGTCTGTACTGTACATTGTATCAAATCATCGTTACAAGTGTAATTTATTCACAAACAACCGACTATGCATCAAAATATTTTCATGTTCGTTTACCATAGCAATAAACGGTCACCTATCAAGAACAATATTGAGATCGACGTAAGTGCGTCTGGAGCCTGTTTCATAAATTTGTAAAAGCCCTGTTATACTAAGATAGTATGCAATAAACTGATAAGTTCCCTCTTTTCTGTTTTTTCGGAACTCCTTAAATCTTATGAAACAGGCTCCTGTTTTTATTACATCATGTTCTAGTTCTTGTACACCTTACACGCTTACACCTACTCTATGTTTCCAGTTGAACAATATTGTATCACAACTTTATATTGCAGTACATCTACTTTGAATCCTGTCTCCACTATATAATCCAGTAGATATACACTTTTTACCTGGGAAGTATTCTAAAATTTATGAATGTTTTACATGTTGTCTGGGGGTAGTCTGGGATGTATTTCCTGAGTTTTCCACCACGTATACTAGAGGTGGAGAACTGTGCTAACTTTGGGAGGGGCCAAAAACTTCAAAATTTTTGGTATATTCTATGTTTTTTTTGTGTATATGTTCCTAATTAAGCATATTTTTTACACATTAATTCTCTTGATATGATAGATAATTGGATACATTAAGGATAAATGATGATATGCCTATGATAAAGTAGGTATTAAAAAATGATAAATGTGGGTGAAATTTCACCCACCCTTGTAATAGAGGTTGTACGGGGGACCCTATTGAACTATTAATCTGATAATTACGATTATAAAACTATTGATCACATGAAAATAGAATTGGAATTTTAGAAAATCATACCATTTTTTTCTAATGTAAAGATTTGCACAAAGTTGACCACTTTCAAACAATACTGTAGTAATGTGGAAAAATTGAAGTCCATTTATTCGGTTCGATTTGAGGGCATTTAATGAGAAGGTATTTCGTGGAAACAATAAGTTGAGGCGATGCAGGCAGGCTGCCTATGTGGACAAGATGTTTTGTAGTCTATGTTCACAGCATGATCACTGTTCAGACTCGAACAATTTCATGCTCACAACAAGGACACTCTTCAAAAATATAATAGAACACAATTCAAAAGTAGAGCCAGTACTGATCGATTGACTTCCACGTTTCACCGACTTTCTCAACATCAAACCATGTTGAATGAGATCTGCCATCGAAAATCGAAAAGAAATTCGTGTTATGTTATTAGTTAGTTGTTGAGTTACTTTATTATTTTATTTCAGTGATTTGATATTTTATTTTAGTGATTTGATACTGGATTTTAATTAATGGCATTATTTGTAATCAGCTTCATTTATCAGATTTTTGAATGCGGCTGGTGTTGAGTGTTAGTTGAAGTGTAGCTTATTCTAATTTGAACTTCTCAATATTACATAAGCTTTTGCCTGATCTGTCCTTCCATAGGCATCCATAAACAATTCAATCATAATTTTATTTTAATCAAGACTAATTATTCTAGTTCTCCAAGTCTTCATATTTGATATTAGAATATACTTAAAACCTTCTCACACATTTAAAAATTAATCACTCAACTGTGAATTACTTATTCAACAACTTTTCGGTTACTAAAGCAGAAGAAGCGAAGTATGATGATATTCTTTATCAGTCTCCTTATCATGAGTGCTACTAGACAATAGACATCTATAGTATGGTTTGTCACTCTGTAACAGTCTATGTCTAGTGTATCTTACTATACCAGCTGTTCTATTTTATTGGAATGAAATTTGAAGAAAAGTCTTCTACATACGGCTCAAGTCCTGAGCGCTCATCAGACTGTGAAGTGTACACCAGCTAATTCTACTGACGTAGCCTAAGGTGTAATACAGTATACAAAATATGAATTAGCCTACTCCCCAGTTCTATTAGCAGAATCAATCTCAGAAAAATACGAATTCTCAAATTTTGTAAAGTAGAAGTGTAGAAGATGGAAGCAGCCGGTTGAATATTTTTTATTAGATCGAGAAGAAATAGAAGTAAAATTAGAGAAGATATGGGAAAGTACAAGGACAAGAAAATTATATAGAAACAAAGCAGAAATAGGGAAGAAGTAGAAGATAGATGCGTAGAATGGAATGGAGGAAAAATTAATAAAAGTTGGCGTTGGGCAGCGACTACAACAGCCACGGCCAAGGCCAGCTTCAAAGTGGGCCGGTGACCCTCTTACTCCCCCCACCTAATTCCTTCTCACTCCTCTCTTTCTCACTTTGGCGTGCTTCGCTTTCACCGGCGAGCAAACAGCAGTAGACTCCATCATCGGAGAAAAGTAAAAAGTGGAACGTGAAATCTCAGCATTCGCTTTGCTGGCTGCAGCCTTGCCTTGCCTTGCCTTGCCTTAGCACACCCCATACCTCGTCAACGCTAACGCTAATTCTAATCTTATCCTTTGAAAAAACGTCTCCGTGGCCGTTTTCGCTTTTCCATAGCGTCGTGGAAATTGCGTTACAAAACTCACCGACTAAGTTTCCACAGGCATCTGCTGTACCATCCATCTATATAGGTCTAATCAACTATCATGTTATCATTTATAAATCTAAGTAGCCTATAGTCTTTCAATTTAAGTATTTTTCAGTCTGTACACCCTGAATTCTTAACCCTATTGCCCTATCTTACACGTTGCCATTGCCAGTGTAAACTTTCCAGTCCTTGACTTTTATAACTTTCAAATCAAATCAAAAATCTTTATTCCATAATTTTTTACATTACAAAAATAATATGACAGACAGAATTAACAGGAATACCCCTAAACGACTATGGTGTATAAATAGGAGTGAGTTCTAGTTATATTATCTAGCTAGTTCTAGCCTATGTAATAGGTCCACTGAAAAAATGTTTCAAGTATAAATTGACAGAACAAAAATGAAAATAGTACAAAACGCACAAGGAAATACAGAAAAAGTGAATTAAAATAAAGCAATTCGTTTGATGTAAAATCTATCTCTGAAGAGACTAATGCAGACTTTTTTGCCCTTTTTTCTATGGATGAAGTATTTCACCATTATTTGAAGATATGAATGTTCCCCCACTTCCAAGCGTATATTATATTTTTGAAGCTCTCTTTTTCATCAATAGAAATAGAGCTAAAATTCAGCACTGATGAGTTGTCAGTTGCTTCACTCGTAAAATACTAGAACAGACAAAACTTGAGAAACGACATTACATAGGACGAGTATGTGAAGGGACTAGGGGAGTAAAAAGTGCTGGAATTTGTCTGTACAACCGATTACCAGCACATCTCAAGGCATTCTACAGGTGAAGAATTGAGAATTAAATTAAGGGAAGAACTTTTTAATTAATGTGTGTGCTCATTCCAACTTTTTAAAAATTATTTGAATTAGATATAATTATGGATGACATACATAAAGAAAAGGTCTCCTAATCCATTTATATTTTTTTCTTAAATTTCGTATTTGCATTGTTCAATTGCATTTTACATGATAATTTTTTCAAGTGATTTTTAAATTATCATTTAAGAAACACATCTGTTTTTATCGTTTGAAATTCAAGATTCAAGAATTATTGAGTAAAAAATAGAAGAGGAATTACACAATCGAATGTGAATGCGAGAGCTCCCACCATCTAGCAGCGTAGATGCGGATTACAGACAGAAGTTACTTGTAAATTCCGTCACTAGGTAGCGTGCGAATACTCTTCAGTAACCTCTGGCTCTGAGGGCCTGGTCACATACGATTGGGGTTTGATTTACTTCACTTCACGTAAGGCCTGGCCACACTCCTTCTTTGCTTGACTTCACTTCACTTCACTTCACTTCACTTCACTTTACTTACTCGCATAGTATATCTATATAAATCGTATGATATATATTAAGTGAAGTAAATCAAACCCCAATCGTATGTGACCAGGCCCTAAGGGTCCGGTGAAATACAGTATGTTCATTTCTCATCAGTGGCGGCGATAAGGGCCCCGAGGACCCCGTGGCGCGGGGGGACCCCGGCCGATGGGGCCGCGAAGGGGGCCCCCCTCAACGAGTAAGGAAAAATAGTAAGCATTTTAAATATTAAATATTTAATAATATAAATATTAAATAATCGAAATATAGATTTATTTATGTAAATCAAGAACCATAGTGTAGCAAAAGTAAAATTATTAAATAAGTTCTAAATATTATATCTATTTACATAGCTACTATATGAATAGATCTCTCTCCATATACAAATAGGCATTGAAATACAAATTCTTAGTAGTTGGCTCCTTTCCTATTATTATTGTTTCCGGTGAAATGAGTCACTCAACCTCTCAACGGCCGAGAGTAGATAAGAAATTTTTAGAGAGGATTTTTTAGTAATGCCAAACATTTAGCCCAGTCATGGGGCATAGCTTGCAACATGAAAAATAAACGAAAGCGAATTGTAAAACGCTTCTTCGATGAGTTATGTATGGATCACAGGATTGACGACCCTTTAAAATCATTTGAAGTGAAAGTTTTCAAAATATCAACTCGTTGTGAAATGTAATAAGCTGATTCATTTATAATATAAAATATGTCCCATTAACTCCTAAAATCCCGTTTTACGTGTGAGGGTGTATATTTTCAGGTATATTTTTATTGTGTGAGCCTCATTACAGCTTTTCATAGTGTTCCATGGATACTACAGGAATTATTGTATGTCAAATTAATTAATGTATGCGTGTCAAATATTTCAGCAATCGCCATTTCCAATTAGCTGACATTATTTTTCTCTATTTTGAAGGCGAAAATTTCTTCTGTTATTGATTCTCACTAATTCTCCAAATTTCCTCCCTCGAAAAACTTCTAGGTATGTGAATTTAGGAATTTTTAGCTTCCCAACAGCTAATAAGACCTTTTTTAATGAAACAGATTTTATTATTAGATTAACTGTTGATGAGCTCTATCTCACACCAAGCCTTTTATTCTATTAATCTTTCTTTTTTCAACTTTCACACCTTACCCAGGGTTTAATTAATTCGGTTTGTCCTCCAACCTTTCAAGATTTGAAATCGATAATCTACTTGTTATCAGCTTTTTCGAGTGTAAATTATTTATAATATAATTATGTATAATTCGACTCATTAAATTTGACGCCTGGCATTAGATAGATAGAGAGGTATTTTTTCTTTGCCATCGTACTCTACGGTCATCAGCAACGTCAAGAAATAATATCTCTCTATCTATCTATCTATCTAAAGCCAAGCTTCAAATTGAATGAATCTGATTATACCTATGCGTTAGACATAACTTGACTTTGGACTTTTAGTGTGAGTTCGCCATTCCACCTGTATTTCTGGACTTTATAAAGTTTCATGAAACAGGCCCCAGATTACTAAAATTCGAGAATATTTTTGACGCTGGATACTCAGTTACTCACATAAGTTCATGTCCGACTTGAAAGGTACAACCAATATTAGCAAGAATGAAAAGTATTTTTGATAGTTGAAACTCAATTTAAACATAAAAATACATGAAACAACTGAATAACATCAATGTTATCATCATCCAATGTAAATTGAAATATGTGTAATCACAAATGTTAAAGGATGATAAGGAGATTTACATGTGAAAGGTTTATTACCTCTTCTCTATATTTCTATATTTACCTCTCAGTTTCCCGTGAAGGGCTGAACAAGACGAAGTTCACTCCCATTCAGGTGATAGAACCATCTGAAAATTGAGATTTTTCTTCTCTAGAACCTTAAGAACCTTCTCTAAAAACTTAGACCTCATTACGGACGGTTAATAAGAGTTAAATCTAGAGTATTTTACTCAGCATTTTAAAAATAATAAATGGTTTAATAATTCTCATAAATATTATACGTTTTTCAATGAAAATTTATCATTTAAGCATCGCAATAGATTCCGTTATCAATATTATTGTTGCTCCCAAATAATTATGAAATATATATGCGAGAGAAAAATCATATTCTATTAAGAGAGAAAGCAATCAGTTATTATTTACCACACAAATATTGAAAAATTTCTTGTTATAGACAACGCTCTGCTTTCAAATCAGCGAGAGAAACAGCGGGAGCAGTAGTAGTGCTCTCTCTTGGCAAGTATAGGAACTACTACGACTACTAGAAGTCAACGCTCGTCACTTGTGTAGAGGCAATTTCAAACGTCCGGATCAATATTTTAGTAATTTCGACTTTTCTAGCTTTTCCGTCGCGTTTCAACGTCAGAAAAAGATGACTTCACATGGAAATCAAGCTGAGGATTCGAATAAGACTGGTTTCAAGTATCTACTTGCAGTAGTTTATCGATAAAATCAATTTTAATACCAAAAACTGATGTAATTTTAGGTCTTTTGAGGATAACTTGAAAAGTCTTATACTTACATTCTTAAAACTTTTTTTATACGATTCTTCAGAGAATTTTACGTGATATCAGTTGATTTTCCAATGTAAAATACCTCAAATAACTCTACAAAAAAATAAAAAATAATTCATTTTCTGCATTTTTGACAGCCTGTAACTCAATAACGAAGGGTTTCCGGGTATGTGTTTATCAGATGTTCCTATCCTAGAATTCGATGATTGATAATTTCCCCAAAGGATATTGTGATTTATGAAGGTTGAAATTTTTTTTTAGTTTTTATTAATTTTTTCAATGACCTCGATATAAAAGGACTCAAAACTAGCTTCATCCGATTCCATGACATATTCTACATATGATAGGAATTTTTTGGAACCTTATATTTTCCTACAGAGTCCAGGGTAATTAAAAATTTATTTCTCAATGACCATGCACTACTTTAGATTTTTGATTATTAAAAAGCATGTGAAACATATATAGATCTGAAATTGTGATGAAATATGGAAAATGAGTTGGAGAATCGAATGAAGATGGTTCGAAACATGTAAGTATGCCAGTTTTCGCACACTAGATGAAAATTCGCGGAAAATAATGCTTTTTTATATGCGTTTTTCGGTTTTTTGAAGATATCTCAAAAACTATTAGAGCTATCCTCTTGAATTTCGGCTCAAACGATTCCTCATCGTAATCTACATAGAATGGCACCAATTTTAAGTCTTCTTATCATTTAGCAACTTCAGAAAAAAATAAAAAAGATGTGGTTTTTTGCATCTTTGACGATTTTTTACTCGACAACGGTGCATTTGCGGACCATGGTTCATCAGATGTTCCTATCCTAACTTTTTCTGAAGAATCATTTGCGTTATTTGTATTTCGTTATCTCGTACTTGCAAATTTTTCTGGTACAGTCTGCTGCATTTTGTCATTCTTAAGGAAATATATCGCAAGGAAGAAGCATCGACTATCGATCATTCTGTTAGTCGACAGAAATCGATTGAGAAATTATCGATGTTTTACGTATTCGAAGACTTCGTAGTTTATGATTTTGCTGCTAGATGGCAGAGACTGTCCTTCTTATGAGTGAATGGTCTCCCGCTGCTGGGAACTGTTTCAATTTACGTTTGAATTATCATTTTTGTATTTCAAAGTAATTAAAATTAAAAATATTGTTTCTTAAACAATATTGTAGAATATAAATTATTTATTTCCTCACGGTTAATAAATTTCCATGATTATTGACCGAGCAAAGTTATGTCTACGTTTCAACTCCAATGAATTTTCTCTTGTTTGTCTCAATTCATTCCATCCAATAAAGTAACTTGAACGGAGCAGCTGATTTGGTAAGCTTTGGCAAGGTACTGACACTCAAAGGAATGCCACCATGCCTTCCGTCGAGAGGATAATAAAAAACAACAATTTCTCTTGTACGCTTTATTAGCAATCGATAAATTGATTAAAAAAACAAACATTGAAGTACACAAATAAATGGTTAATATACAAAATTCCAAGTGAAAGTATTTTACATCTATCATTTTATATAATAATTACAATAGAGCGCTGTAACATCATAGTAACAGGATTCGGTACTGTGATTAAAAAAATATTCTATTAAACCCAACTCTTCAATCATTGTTACATTTGGCATCAAATGTAAATACTACAAGGAATTTATAATTTTAATCACTTTAACATTGAGTATAGAATTTAGATACTGAACGTAATTTACAATTATTATTACGAATAAAAACATTTTCACAAAATTATTCAAGATATACAACGAAAAATTGAAAATAGGAGTTCAGAGTATCAGTACAACATTCAAGAACACATACGAAACATTTTGTCACTAATGAAACTGGAAAAATGTAAAAGGAGTTTACGTAAATAGATTGTACAGGTACCGTAGTGCAGTTTACATATAAATTATTCTTTCATAATATACTTGAAGACTTGCTCACCCAGAATTGAGAATGGTACAATATCTTCGATAATAGCTATCAGGAGAGATGATCAATGTCTATTGAAACTAAATTTGGACAACATGAGGTGATAATTCAATTTGGTTAATTCAAGAACAATGCAAAATCTATAATATTGATGTCTCAATAGCTAAGCTATTGATAATATCCATACATGATTGAAAGATGGGTAAAGATATTTCAAGAAGCTTAATATTTGAGATAGCACATAGCATTCTTAATGCTGAAGCAACTACTATCTTTTGTTGCTGAGACAGGAAACATTTCAATAGTTGATTGTGAAATATTTTGTATTGCGTACAACTCAATTAAAGAATAACTGTCAGACACCTATAAAATTAATGCAGCTGAATTATTCATTTCTTGGAATGAATTTCATATAGTTCTTCATTGGAAATAAATGAATGAAATAGCTGGAATTAACCACTTTTTTGTAATCTTGTTTTTCAAAAGGAATAAATTTAAATTCAAATTCATTTATTCTGTTCATCAAACAAGCAATATGAATGCATCAAACAAAAGAAAGATAACAAAATATATTAAATGATAGAACACAATATGAATAACCTATAGTAAAACTAGCACATAATTGTGTATTAATTTGCATGATAGGCTACATTATTATAACAAAAAAAATTGACAGAGTATGACTACTTGCTGTAAGCATGATACTTAACGTATACAAGTAGGAATGTTTATCATTGACATATTATTACCTATTTATAATAGGAAGAGCAAGATAAAAAAATTAATTTTTTTATAATGTATTTTTTGTAATGGATTCTGTTTTTATTTCGATGATTTTTGTACTCAAGTTCAGGAAAATATTTATTTTTTAAAATTCTATTTATTGCTTGTTGAGGAGTTGTATTTCGGTGGATATTTTATTTGCTTTGTCTGTTGATATTGTTTCACTATGAAAAGATAAGAATTGTTTGTTTTTAGCTTTGTCTCCTTATAGGGATAAGATCTTTTAATTTTCATTCATTACTTTCAGTACTTTACATTCATTTTATTATTGATTTTTCTCTTTTCTCATGATTTCATAAGCATAATGTATTTACAGGTATATTATTGAATGAACTCACAGTTAGCGCTCAAGTTTTACTTTGCTGGCTGTGCCAAAAATTTGTTATACATTGGTTATTGTGAATTTCAAATTATTAGTATTTTCTGTATTTTGGCGAAATAAATATTCTATTCTATAATTATTCACCACGATCCAGAATAAGGTAAAAGTTAGCATGAAGCTGTAGGCGTATGAAGAAGAAATACAGAGCAAGAATTCTCTTCACATGTGCTATAATGCATGCTTGGGAAGAAGAGTCTGAATCGTTGTACAGGGTGGCGCATAAAGAACGGATGTTTTTCAAAGTGTTATAAAAAAGTTTATTTGAATCATACATTTATCTTCCTAACACCAAAATACTAAGTAAATAACCCAATTTGAGAATTTGTATGAAAAACTCCAAAACACTTGAGTATATTTCAAAAATTACATAGGAAAGATGGCGCCCTTAATGCGTTAATGCTCATTAAAAGCCTCAAATTGGTCCTTAACTTTTGATACAGCAGCAATTAATTCATGTATTGCAGTATTCATATCTTCAATGTAACGATATTTACGATAGTAA